>MUZC01004528.1:88848-99590 GCA_002072015.1 Radix auricularia | reverse complement strand
GGGGGTGTCCGGCCATGTGTGACGTCATGTTGTTTTATTGTTAAATTTTAATTATTTTGTTAATAAAAAATATTTTTTTCAACGAAAGTGTGACGTACTTTACGGGGGGCGGGGGTCCGAGATTTGTGACAGGGGGAGGGGGTAGTTAAAATGGTCAAAAATAGCGTGACGTACTTTATGAACGGCCCCTTAGTCTATTTTCAAAGTGACCCAGTCACGGCGACTTCATTAGTGACCTACAGTTATCTACGTTGTTTCTATGAGACTCGTTGACACCTTGTCGTTTTGTCATGGAACCCAATTATTGTTATTTTATCATCTGATATTTTATCATCTGATATTTGTCATCTTTAGCACTGTGAGATCTCTCAGTGCTGTGGTAGCCCGTTTAGCGCCCGCCCCGGTGACCCCTTGCTCTGGTCCCTAGAAATCCGCCACTGTCTGCATCCCACCTGCAGCTTTCTAAATTGCCTTCATCTCCTGAAATACATTTGAATAGCTTAATATGCCACCCCTGGGGCAAAACACTTGGGTTCATACGACGATGTTGATCACATGAAACACTTGTGACTGAACACATGTGCTCGTGTGTCTGGTGACACGAAACACTCGCAATTGAACACATGGGGCCGGGTGTCTGATAATATGAAAGCCCAACACCCGGCCATGAACAGGTAATAATATAAAACGCCTTGTCGTTGGAAATGGAGTCTTCTTGTCGACAGAAAGTGGCGGAACCGCCATGTTTAAACACATAAACGACAATCTTTCATTTGAGCAAGAATAAGTGATTTTTTTCTTCTTTCTTTCTTTTCAAACTTGAACACTTTTTTTAAAAAAAAAAATCTGGTATGCCAAAAATGCATTACTATCGTATTAAGGCATTGTGAGCTAAAGTATAAGAAAAGATTAAATAAACAAGAGCCTCTCATAGCTTACCGGCAATGAAAATATCCTCTTCACTCTTCGCGGCAAAGTTTAACAAACAGGTTGTCCCTTGCACAAGCTTCCCACGTGTGTTCAATAACCGGCACATCAGCTTATCAAGTTCTGAATGCTTCAAAGGTTAGAGAAATACCGCGTGGTTTATGTGTTTGTTTACAATAAGCTGTCGTTTTTTTTTTCCCTCTGTAGTTTTATTGTTGTTGTTTTCAAACCACTGATACCTTTACGATCCCAACCCCACGGAGGTAACAAGCGTAAGGAATTCCCACCTAACACTACCTTCACCCTAGGCCATCCAAGACTTATCGAACGGGGCGCAGTCAAGCGCAGCGAGCCGTACCTACCCGTGGCAGACACTGCAGTGGGCGGGGTGGGGGAGAGGAGGTGTAAACCGCACGTACACCGGGGCAAGTAAGAGTTCAGTCGTCAACAGACCAAACTTGTAAGGAGGGTGGTTAGGGTGGGCCGGTGGGGGGNGTTATGGGCGTGGGGGGGGAAGGGTGGGGTCGGCCATGAATGACGATATCTCTTCTGGGTCATGGTTCGGTTTGCTAGTGGGGAAAAAAAAGCTGTTGTGGTAGTAAATCATTAACAACGTTTAGATAGAAAAGTTCGACTGGCAAAATAAGAGTGTGCTTAAAGCTAAAATCGTGGGATAACAACATTTAAAAAGTAGGGAACAAAATGGGGGTGAGACTGCAATCTTGCTTATAAATGAGTAAATGGAAAAGGGATAAGGGTTAGCGTGACAGGACGTAACAAAACAGCGAACGTTTCGGCGAAAAGCCTTCCTCAACGAACCAACAATACACAAATAAAACGATAATAAAAAATAAAAAGAAAATCTTAGCTTCGATGAAATCCAAAGAATCAATTTACAACATCTAAAAACCTTGTCTATTCGTCCTGGAATTATTATTTTTAAAAAAAATATTTAAAAAAAAAAAACCAATCGAACATACCAAATTGCTGTTAGGTGGGACGTTGATCGTCAGTGTTTATATGAAAAGAGATTAAGGTGCGTATAAAGCCACTTATTATATCAATGACTACTGTCGCGCCTCTGTTTCAATAGGCATAGGCTTTTTATATTCATTTATTTATTTTATTTTTTAAAGGTATTTTCCTATTTTAAAATATCATAATTCTGAATAATCCTAGACAGCTTTAATTTTATAAAACTGTGCTATAAAAAGTTTTGGGTGGGGATGAGGGCACATGTCATCTACAGTTTATCTAAATTTTTGGTGCGACCCTTTGTCACATGCAAACACCGATCTGACTTGATTTGTTGCTCTTATTGTCATCCAGAGTTATCCTTCTTTGCTGGTTGCTACAACAACTAAGTTGAGTAATGAATCGAAAATTTCACTCTGCGCTGTATGGTGATATCTTTACTGAACTTTTTTCGTTAAAAATTCGGTTTCATAATCCCAAACGATCGCAACCCGTACTATTTATCCAATCAATGAAACAGATATAAAAAGTTCAAGATGAAAGACTCATTCTTTTTTTAGTTCGCCATGTATTAAATAAAACAAAGGAATAAAACAAAAAAAATTAACAGTTTAAAATAATAACAATAATAATCAATCTTTCTTAGGAAGAAAACGCTAAAGGTAAGTTTTTCACTTTCTGAAACCATCCTTTACTCTTGTGCGAGGGTGCCTTTCTTCTCTTTCGTCTTGGTTCGTAACCCGACGCATTGCTCGTTAATCAAAACAAACAAATCTAGTAATAAAAAGTCGAATGAGAATTTAAAAGCAATTTCCAACAAAGAATTTCCTATTTTTTTCATTCAAGGCAAATCATTCTAGATTACATTTAAAAGACATTTCAAATAAGTTATTCTGAAAGTAAACAAAACTATTGCTAACTACAAAATGCTGCTAAAATTACGGCAGTCGATCGAAAAGAGATTTTTAAAACATACCTTCTCCAACTTTGTTCTAAATAGTTATGGCAATCGTTTAGCGTATGTTTCAAACCGATAGATGTTGTGGTTGCCGAGAAATTAACAAAATACTGATATATTTTCGTTTTATTTTTTTTTCCAGAAAATTCAGTAAACCTTTTCGGTATTTTTGTTGGCCCGTGCACATCCTTGGGACCTCTTTAACATATTTGGAAAAGACCCGAACCCTCCAACTGGTATGGTTCAGAAGGAGTTGCTTTTCAAAGCTCGAGCAGATTGACCAGAGATTTCAAATATATAAAGGCAATATTTTCCTAAGGAAATTGCGTTAAAAAATTAACGGAACCTGAATTGTTATAGACCTGAAGCGTTGATAACCGAGGTAGCCCTGAACTACACATTTATTTTACTGCTTTCTCTGAGAAAAAGTTCAAAAGTTCAACAGGTACGAAAACCTGTTTATTCGGTTGTGATGCTCCATATACAGGTAAACCTTGCCATTTTATTTGACGTGACTATCAAACAATTAGAAAAATCTCTTCAGATATCAGCCCCATCCACAAAATTTAAGTATCAATAAGTGGCGTTTTCTACCTGGGAACATTCATAGATTATGTTAAAATTTGATAGATCAACTGTCCCCGACTCCTCTCCCTTCCCCTTCACCCTGGAAGATTGTGATAATCATCTCAAAAAACTTGAAATGTAAAGCCCAAAAGGGGTTGACAGTCCCGTAATAGCAACGAATTAATGGCAACACTGTCCCACTCACTCCGAACTTAACAGTAACAGTGGGGTTCCCCGCCAAAAGGGTTTGCGCCGACTTTGAGACATCCAGTTATGGGCGTCGCTAGGAATTTTTCCAGGGAGGGAGCAAAAAATCCCGTTTTTTTTAATTTAAGGGGTCATCCAAAAATGACGTCACGTACCTATAATGTGGCGGGGGTCCCCAACTTTGTGACGATGTGTGAAGAGAGGGAAGGGGAGTTTAAGAATTGTGACGTCACGTCAAAACATGCTACTCTAAGCCAAACGTCCACTTAAATATTATATTTATTACTATTTATTTTATGATGTTTTGCAGGGATTCCCGCATGTTACGATATTAGAGTGCAGTCTTACACTAAATACATACTAAAATAACAATAAAGTGTTTTTAAAAATGCTCATTATCAAATACACAACTCCACCTTAAGGTGGGGTGACACAGCTTTATGACGTCATATTATAGGGGGTCTAAGTTTTTGTAACAAAGTGTTACAAGGGAGAGGTAGTAAAATCGGCCAAAATCACGTGACAACATTTATGGACGGCCCCTAACTGACAATGCCATACATGTTTAATTTTCAATTAAATTTGAGTTAAGTATAACATAAAGGCCGCAAAAGTCTTGTCAGACACAGATGAGGCAACTGTTTCTAATTTGATTGTGGCTGACATTTATTCATTTTCTAAATTGGATATTGGAAGATATTGTCTGAACACACGACCTTGTCAAATGAGTTGAATTTGCAGCTGATTCGTGATAATTGTCCCCTGATAAAATGTATGAGTGATAGTGAGGGAAACAGTTTTTAGTTTTTAGATATGCCTGATTATAAAAACTATTCACCATGGCTTTTATACTCGCAAATGTTAAAAGGTGTCATTTGTAAATATTGTGTGTTGTTTCCGTAAAAAGTAATTTGAGGAGTTCAGTTGGCATTTTCCATCAAACAATGCACAAAATATAAAAAATTCAACGAAGATCCACGTAACAACATGCAAAGCACATGACACAAAGGCCCTCTTGAAGATGCAACTGCAAGCAATTTTGTTGCATTATTGTAAGCCAAAGCAGTTTCTATGGATGGGCAGTTGGACTCATAATTTAGAAGGCAAATTCAAGAAAATCGCAACAAACAGGGTCCCATCATTTCTACAATCCTATTTTGGGGCATGAATGATTTAGCACTTCGTGGAAATGAATTAAATTCTGGTAATTTTTTATGACCTGTTAGAGTTTCGTGCAATCTGGAGATGAAGTTCTTGGTAATCATTTGTCAATTGTTTCTTGTAGATGTAGAGCCAAGTATATCTCGGCAACTATGCGAATCTCTATAATCGAAATTTGCGTGTCTCTCTTGTGTGAAAACATTGTTCGTGAAGGAAATAATTCAGTTGCATTTTCTATACTTGGCGACGAGACATATGGCATTTCAGACATTGAGTAGATTTAACTTGTTGTTAAATATGACAAAGAACAAAATGGGACTTTGATGGTCACAGAACAATTCCTCGGATGTATTCCAATTGTCGATAGAACAGCTGAAGGTTTAGCCAACACCATCATTAAATTCATTAGAATATGGATTAGATATGACACAAAGCTTTTTATTCGAGGATACTGCGGATGTTCTAAAATTGCAGATAAAGAAGGAGGAATCCAAGCAATAATTAGAAAAATATACCCAAAAGCAGCATTTTTTCATTGCAGTTCACATAAACTTAATCTTGCCGTGAATGATTTAAATAATGTGAATGCTATTCGAAAAACAATAGGAACAATTAAATCCATTAAAGTGTTTTCCGAGAAAGTAATCAGCGAAGAAAACTAAATCAAACTTTTCGTTTGTTATGTGAAACTACATGGACACATAAATATAAAAGCTGGCGTATTTTTCCTAAAAATGTGACAGAAAACTTATTTAGAACAATCAGTAACGTAATCAATTATACATGCAGAAATTATTCTTTTTTATTTTTGATATGTGTACACTATCTTCAATGTATTAAACCTGCAGGAAATTTAGTTCAGTTTTATTGTAACAAATTCTAAAATCTAAGAGGGGGGGGGCAAATGCACACCTTGCCCCCTGCCTACGCCCATGCATCCAGTATATAATGTTGTGACATGAACAAAGTGCCGCTCTTTGAAAGTGCCTCCTTTCATATCCTTTTATTTACGCGACTGTGAGAGTTACTCTTGTAACGTTGTTGTCTTTACCATTCTCTTGTAGGCGGTATTACACAAAGATATTTACTTCACAATAATAAAATTGGAATCCTCAGTAATCACAAAATAAGTTTAATGCAGCAACTTATGTACACTTTTACAAGGTGAAAATTGTCAGAGAATTCAACACAACCATCAGCCTCTCTCGCGCCTTCTTCTGCTACTATTCACTACTGCCTTCCAATGCATTCTGGTATATCTTTCCTTCCGTCACGTGACCTTTCAACCACACATTTTTAGCACGTGACAACTCTCTTGTGACACCCTCACAAGGGGTGACCACAAATTGTAAAATTCTGTATGTTCCTTTTATTTTATTTGGCACTGGCAGTCTCGGAGGAGGACCACGGGGTAATTCGTGAGAAGGTTACAACATGAGCTACCGCAATAGGGTGACACTAACCCTAGTGACGCCTCTGTTTATCGACAAGGCTTTTTGCAGCAGCTTATCGAAATCACCGACTGGAGTCTGTAACAGGAGCTAGGCACACGATTATCAAAACGCATGCGTAGTGACGTAGTGTTTCGGGTAGGACTTTAAGTTCTCAGTAGACACAGTTGTTGCAGCTGTGCGCTGTGAATCGGAGGTCATGAAGACTTCATTGTGAGGTCAAAGGTCACAGATGGCAAGCCGGTAGAAAATGTGCGACCTGCGAAACTCTCATTCTCATTTTAATTAGAAATAATATTTAATTAAAAAAACATCTCATCAACATTGATTAAGCAAGCCTTTGTTTTAGTGTAGGTCACCAATCACTTCAGGATGCTATCATTATAAAATTATGAGTTATTGCAACAATTTTAATGGTAAAAACGAGTTATCATTTTTAAATTTTAAACTTCATTTTTATTATATTAATTTATTGCGGTTCAAATTAACGGCGTTACACATTTTGCATCACATATTGTAGACTGATGATGGCGAACCTATGGCACGCGTGTCACAGTGGGCACGCAGCGCCTCATCAGCGATTACATGTAGATAAGTGGGTTTTGGATGGATTTGGGCACGCAGACAGAAAAAAGGTTCGCCACTACTCTTGTTGAACTATAATGGTCAAATTGCACGTTTTTAAGAGGCATATCTGAGAATGTAGTTATTTTTTTTTTTATATAATTTTTTGCATCGTGCCAGCTTCCATAAAAATGGAACCGGTGGCCACATCAAAATCATGGCACAGTTTTTCTTGTCGTAGCGATAACGAATGAATCCATTCCCCTACCCCCTCCCACACACACACACACACACACACACACACACGCACGCACGCACGCACGCACGCACGCACGCACGCACACACACACACACACACACACATTGGTGCGTATTTCCTGCAGGTCTAGAAAGTGCAGTTGAAGGATTTAGAGATGAACTGTAGAAATTGACACTTGGGAGGTTTGGCAAAGAGTTAAGAAAAAAACATGGGTTTTTGTTAAAAGCTGAAACTCCAATGAAAGAAAGAACGACAGCTACAACTTGAAATTCGACTTTAAATGCGTTTATTTAGTAGTTGTCTTCATAATGTTCCTTATGTCGCCATCCATGTACCCAATCTTTGCTCTAGAATCTCAAGAAGACTCGTTAACTCATGATAGCAACACTGAACTGAATCATCGCCTTCTACCATGTTCTACCATTAGACTCTCATTGCTAGTTTACATGATGTAAACCTCCGACTGCCAGTGCTAGTTTAGACTTTAGACTGCGAGTGCTAAATATCAATCATTCCAAGTGCTGCCAGTTGTCAGTGCTAAAAAAGACCTTAGGGCGACCAAACTTTCCATGTGCTGACATCTTTCATTCCTTCCTTCAATAAACCCAATTACTCCATTTTTGTACTAATTTTTTTATTCTTCTCTGTATTATATTAAACTTCAAACCTGTTTACATGTTGTTGTTACACGCACTTGCATATCAGAACAATGGAGAGTGCCCGCTGTCTAATCAAATCTTTTATTTGCTATCAACCTTATACCCCAACTTGTCATCTGCTGTTAGATAGCCCCACCCACCCCCCACACACACACGCAGAGAAATATCTGCAACTAATTTCTACCAATTCAAAATATCATTTGTCAATCTATAACTCCAACCTTTGTTTTGCTGTCGACATTTCAAAATCTTCCCTGTGCAGTCACCCTATTCAAACCTTCCATGTGCTGCCAACCTAATGCAACCTGTCCTGTTCTGTCAACCTACCTCCAAACGTGTGTATGCTGTCAACCTCCCCTTGCACTAATTCTTCCATTTCTCCACACGTCAGTGGGCTTGGAAATGTTGACCGGGCGATCAATCAAATAGTCATCGATTTTTCGTTCATACCCAAAGTTTTTAATTATGGGATGTGGACAGAGCTATGGGAATATCTCTTGAACATCGCCTGGAGACACAAACCTCAAAATGAGGCACAATGAATACATGTGGCCAGAGACATTTTAAATGATTGGGGATGCACATTGCCTTGGACATATATTTACATCAATGTCAGTACCGTTTTCAGCATAGGATACCTTTGCTCACTATTGGCTGAAATTGTACAATGAAAACTCCGACCAAATAAATTGTACATCATTAATGATCAAACTAGTCGCCTACTGATTAATGCTTTATTTTAAGGCGAGGTATGTTCCCGTTCAATAAATAGATCTGATGATAAGGGTGTGGTTGCATCAATAATTAAAGGAAACACAACAACAACAACAAAAGGTGGGGGGGGGGGAAATAATTCCCACTCACCAGGGCCGTACAAACATTCCGTTAGTCCGGGCACAGGCATGAAATTTAAAAAAAAAACCAAAGGGCGCAAAATTCATTTTATAGAACAGCAAACGAACGTTCAGAAGAATACATTAAGAAAAAAAAACTAGTCCCAAATATGAGTCTATAAATTAAAAGTATATGTTTTAAGAATATCCTTTTAAATAATGTACGAGCATCATAAATAGTATATTACAAAGCGAAAATTCCATTTAAATTCTAGTCGCAGGGCGTTTCACGACGAGGTGTTACATCGTTCTTTCTACAGCGCCAGTTGGGTAACTATAATACTTTGCGCCAGGGGAAACGGAAAACGTATCAAAGGTTATAAAATTGGCTCACCCGACCTTTCCCGTTTAAGTTTAATGAAAATTTCAGTCTCATTTCACTCTCATTTTGGCGCATCTGTTCCTTAGCTCCTGGTCAACTCATGGTGACATATATTATACGTACCCCACCCCACATTGTCAAGGGCCCTATATGTCCTGACGGCACTTCAATGTACTGCCTCATTGAAATGAAAAAATAAAGCAATTTTTCGAATATTTTTTTTTTAATCAGTCACCACATTGTTGCATTTATTAAACATATTTTTCTGTATTGTCTTCTTGTGTGCTATGACTATGACAGTTGTAAGCCTATTGCCCGTCATAAGTCACTGGGGCAATTACTTAGTCAGACCATTCCAAATGAGGTGATTCTCCTAATACCAATAGCACATAATGTCAAATGTCAATTATTTGATGAAGCGCAAAAAATAATTTAAAAACATTACTTAGCCATATTAGATTGCACACCTGACTTAGTAAAACAGAACAAATGAACGTCGCTATAAGTTATGTGTCGATTGAACAAGAATAAATAATTCATGAACACTTTTGGGGGCTTGCTTCCGATTGAACAACTTTCGATGTCCTTTAATAGCTTAAAAAAGAATCCCAGTTTATTGTCTTTGTCAAACAATGAGGCCGATGATAATGAGGTGAACATGAAAGAAGAACCTGTGGGGCTGCAAGCAATGATAAGAAACATCAACTCTCATGTTTTTTTAATGTCATGTGGTAGTGGTAGCCACCTTAATCTGGTGATAAGTGATATGGTCATCGTTAGAAGGAACCAACTTCTTTAATAGTGTCCAAAAAAATTGTGATAAATGATATGGCCATCGTTAGAAGGAACCAACTTCTTTAAAGGTGTCCAAAAAATTGTATTTACATTTTTTCTTCATCGACTTTTAGACGCATGGTTAGTTTCAAGAACAAGCCTTAAAACAGTGGGTGGGGGGGGGGGGGAGTCGAATTGATGCTATAAAGCCTTTTGAGGTAACAAATCGGTAAAATAAATCATACATTGCTTAACATTTACGAGCACAAACATAGAGATAATTCAAATGAACCATCTGGACTACTTACACTAATAAATCAATTCCTTTTTGTAAGTTCTGTCTTGAGTATAAGGAATTAAATCACGTTAGTTAACTCATGCAGGGGGAAAATTGTGGTAATGCATAGGGGAAAAAATGTTTTTAAAAAATTTGAGATTGGAAATTTACTTTAATGCCAAACTTGTTCTTGCTTGGGAAATGGCATCGCAAATAGATGCAGATAAATAAATTTTTTTAATGGAATCAATACCTAAGTTTGTCGAAGAAAAAAAACATTTTATGCGAATTAGAATGAGCCCTTAGGGGCCGTCCATAAATGACGTCACGCACCTAGGGGGGGAGGGGGGTCACACTTTTGTGACGATGCGTGACGTGGGGGAGGGAGGGGGTTGAAGAAATGTGACGTCACATCGAAAGGGTAACTTTAAATAAAACTTCCACTGAAATATTTGGTCACTTAAAATTTATTTAATGACTTTTTTTTTTATTCAATGCTTCTCAAAGTGCCGGTCGATAGGCTATCAGACGCCGGTTGGCGTAAGTTAACAAGACACGAAAATTAAATATAATTATAATTCTTAAGTTTGAGAATTCACAAGAGAACATACGAAATTGTAACCCTGCGTCGTTTGATGTTGACATCAAAGCTTTTGTGATGTAACCGCAGTTTTTCGTTTGGTTCACTCGCGGCAGGAGTCTGCGAACTTTTTTTTTGGTCGGTTATACCCCCCCCCCCCGAAACTGC
>MUZC01004528.1:62431-78582 GCA_002072015.1 Radix auricularia | reverse complement strand
CGCGATGTTGCTGATGTCTCACTACAGTAATTCACAAGGCAAAATGTTTCTGGCGCGATGTTACTGATGACTCACTATATTAATTCACAAGGCAAATGTTTCTGTCGCGATGTTACTGATGACTCACTATAGTAATTCACAAGGCAAAATGTTTCTGGCGCGATGTTGATGATGACTCACTACAGTAATTCACAAGGCAAAATGTTTCTGGCGCGATGTTGCTGATGACTCACTATAGTAATTCACAAAGCAAAATGTTTCTGGCGCGATGTTGCTGATGACTCACTATAGTAATTCACAAGGCAAAATGTTTCTGTCGCGATGTTTGTGATGCCTCACTACAGTAATTCACAAGGCAAAATGTTTCTGTCGCAATGTTGGTGATGTCTCACTACAGTAATTCACAAGGCAAAATGTTTCTGGAGCGATGTTGCTGATGACTCACTACAGTAATTCACAAGGCAAAATGTTTCTGTCGCGATGTTGGTGATGTCTCACTACAGTAATTCACTAGGCAAAATGTTTCTGTCGCGATGTTAGCGATGTCTCACTACAGTAATTCACAAGGCAAAATGTTTCTGTCGCGATGTTAGCGATGTCTCACTACAGTAATTCACAAGGCAAAATGTTTCTGTCGCAATGTCTCACTACAGTAATTCACAAGGCAAAATGTTTCTGTTGCAATGTCTCACTACAGTAATTCACAAGGCAAAATGTTTCTGTCGCGATGTTAGCTATGTCTCACTACAGTAATTCACAAGGCAAAATGTTTCTTTTGCGATGCTGGTGATGTCTCACTACAGTAATTCACAAGGCAAAATGTTTCTGTCGCGATGTTAGCGATGTCTCACTACAGTAATTCACAAGGCAAAATGTTTCTTTTGCGATGTTGGTGATGTCTCACTACAGTAATTCACAAGGCAAAATGTTTCTGTCGCGATGTTGCTGATGTCTCACTACAGTAATTCACAAGGCAAAATGTTTCTGTCGCAATGTCTCACTACAGTAATTCACAAGGCAAAATGTTTCTGTCACGATGTTGGTGATGTCTCACTACAGTAATTCACAAGGCAAAATTTTTCTGTCACGATGTTGGTGATGTCTCACTACAGTAATTCACAAGGCAAAATGTTTCTGTCACGATGTTGGTGATGTCTCACTATGTCTCACTACAGTAATTCACAAGGCAAAATGTTTCTGTCACGATGTTGGTGATGTCTCACTACAGTAATTCACAAGGCAAAATGTATCTGTCACGATGTTGATGATGTCTCACTACAGTAATTCACAAGACAAAATGTTTCTGTCACGATGTTGGTGATGTCTCACTACAGTAATTCACAAGGCAAAATGTTTCTGGCGCGATGTTTGTGATGTCTCACTACAGTAATTCACAAGGCAAAATGTTTCTGTCGCGATGTTGGTGATGTCTCACTACAGTAATTCACAAGGCAAAATGCTTCTGTCGCGATGTTGGTGATGTCTTACGCATTTATTTGTGTAAACACAAAATATCTTAAGTTCGAATAGAATAACGAAACGCTTTGATAATATTGTTTAGGTTTAGATTCTAATCATTAATTTATCATGGGTTGAAATTATTTAAGTTACCTTGGCCTAATAAAGCTACTCAATTTTAGGGATAATAATGAAGAGTTGGCGACTTTTCATATTTTAAAATAAAAATTTTCATTTATTAAAAACTTTTTTAGTGCGTGTAATGGATATATAAAACATAATAGTGCCGAGTAAGATCGGGTATAAATGACTCAGGCTTTATCGTCAAATAAATTATAATTTTTTAAAATAAAATAAATGCTTTCTAAAAAAATAAACATGCTTATTTTCTATATATAAAAATTGAATTTATTTAGTATTAATAAATAGAATCTACTGGTTTGAGGTAATAGACACAATAAATCTAAAGTCTGATGTGTTTTTACTGTGTGTTCCATTTACTTTATTTTTTATGTCAATTTTTTTGGGTGACAGAATAAAGGGGGAAAAAATATTTTTTTTTAAAAAGGGGGAAAATCCGTTATATTAGTAACCCAAATTTTGCCATGATAGTCTGGGGGGTATGGTACCCCATCTTCAGTGAATTTGAAAAAGCAAGAGGGTGGCAACTACTTTTTAATGAGAATGGCATCTTCAGCCAGTTGCAATAAAACTTTCGGCGCATCAAAATTATTTGCCCGGCATGCGTGGCTTACTACATGAAATAGAAATAGAACTCCGATATCTGAGGACAAATTATACAGACATGGCTTTGGGTAACTTTATATACACTATGGGCCTCCCCTGGCTTCCCTTGCCTATTCGGTTAGTATCTGTTCAGTTGGTTTGTTAGTGTCCCCAGCTTACCGTCTGTTCTGGAACCACGCTTTCACCTGGTTCTCGCTAAGTCCAAGGGACTGTGACAAGGCTTCTCTTTTATCTGAGCTCAAGTAACGATTGTTCTGTAATAACAACAATTAAAACATGCAATAAGATTTGTTCAAATAAATAAAAATTAAAATCGAATTTTAAAAAAAAAATGTGATAGTCCTAATTTCTTTCTTGAAAATTATTTTAGAAAATGAAGGATTAGGTTATCTTTACGATTTATTAGTTGTTTTTTCTATTCAAAACTTTCATTTATTAAGGAGTCGGAGAGTAGGAAGATGTGGCTAAGACTCAGTCCCTAGCCATTCAACGGCCCTTACCTCACCAAAATAACCCTCTTAGAAAGGAGCATAAATGTTCTGCTAAAACTAGAATCACCACCTTCCACATTGTAAAAAGTTCATCGGAATCCTTCCGACTCGCAAGTCTATAGGGTGCATCACCGTTGGTCTGAGTTGCATTTCCTCATGTGGTGGTGTAGTCCTATTATTGAGAGACAGTCCTCACCACAGTTTTTACACACGAATTCCGTGCTTCCGAATGGTTTGGCCTTTCTCCTAGCCCTTCTTTCTATAGCCTCCTCCATCTTTCATTATTTTGCTACTATGACGCCTTCTTTCTACAAGTGTGTAGATCAGTCTTCTGCCTTAGATTCCCAGTCGTTTGTGTGTATTCTGGCTGCTTTCATGTCCCTTTGGCAGACATCTTTCAATCGCAGACATGGGCACCCTATCTTCCTCTATCCCGATGCAAGTTGTCCATATAAGAGGTCCTTGGGAATGCGACAGGTCTCATTCTTTTACATGTCGTAGCCATGACATGTGTCTTTCACTAATGATTGAGAATATGCTTTGGATATTGGCATTCATCAGGACATCGCTAAATGGCACTTAATCCTGCCATTTTATGCCAAGGATGCGACGCAGGCACCTCAAATGGAAGCTATTAAGTTTGCGCTCATGGGATGTGTAAATGGTACATGTCTCGCTTCCGTATAGTAGCGTACTGGTGACGCAGGTTCGATAGACACACAGTTTTGTTTTCTTCGTCAGCTTGGTGTTTTGCCAGACCCGTTTATTTAGTTTAGCCATTGTGGCAGCTGCCTTGCCAATTCTACTGTTTATTTCCTCCTCAATGGACAGTGTTTTGGAGACTTCGGAACCCAAGTAAGTTTAGCTGTCCACAACGTCCAAGTTTTCATAGTCGTTATTGATGGCAGGAGGAGAATTTGTGTTTTGGACCATAATGTTTGTCTTTTCAAGCTGATTTGCAGACCAACTTCTTTACAGGTGTTGGAGCAGCCTGACACGAGTTGTTGCAAACCAGTTTCTGTGTGTGCTGTTAGTGCCGCATCATCCGCAAAAAGTAGCTCACGAATTAGGACATCAGTTGTTTTGGTTTTGGCTCGGAGGCGGGCAGTGTTGAAAAGTCCTCCATTAGCTCTGGTGTGTAACCAGATTCCATCAAAGCTATCCTTTAATGGGTATCGAAACAGTACAGAGAAGAATATTGCGAACAGTCTTGGCGCGAATACACAACCTTGTTTAACTCCGCTGCTGACTGGAAAGGCTTCTGACGTAGCTACATCGAATTGCACTGTGCCCTGCATATTTTTATGGAACTGCCTGATAATGGCGAGTAGGTGTGTGGGACAGCCGATTTTTTCCAGGGTTTGGAATAGCCCGTTGTGACTGACTAAATCAAAGGCTATCCACAAAAGCAATGTATAGTGGCATATGCTACTCTCTGCATTTTTATTGGAGCTGCTGTATGAAGAACACCATGTCTATGGTAGACCGAACAGCCCGGAAACCGCATTGAGATTCTGAATAAATTTTGGACGCTAAACTCTGTTATCGCGTTTTCTACTATACTAAGCAGTGAAATTCCGCGATAGCTATTGCAGTTAGTTATGTCGCTCTTGTTCTTATTTAGTTTCACTATAATGGTATCCTTCAAGTTCAGGGGGATGAAGCCCTGTTCCCAACAGAGGGTCAGAAACTCGTGCACAGTTTATAGTAAAGCTGTCTTGCCACTTTTTTAGAGCTTCTGGTGGTATTTCATCATTCCCAGGCGCTTTTCCACAAGCTAGGCTGTCAATTACTTTGCTAAGCTCTTCCTGTTTGGGTACGACATCAAGTTCTTCCATGGGCGGCAAGCGGGGATTTCATCTAGAGCGGTGCTGGAGACTGTGGTTACTATTGAATACAGTTCCAAATAATGCTCAACCCACCGTTTTAGCTGCGCTGCTTTGTTTTTGATAATTTCTCCATTCTTGGACTTAAGGGGGGCAACTTTAGACGTCAAAGAGCCAGTTGCTTTTTTAAATATTTTCGTACATGGCTTTGGCATTGCCCATGTCTGCAGCTGACTGTATGCTGAAGCAGAGGTTAAGCCGGTAGGTATTGGAGCATTGACGTGCGACCTTTTAGGCATGTGACTTGGCTGCCTTTAAGGCATGCAGCCTGTCGGGTGTAGGCCATAAGAGCTTTCCATTTGGCTTCAGTGACAGGTTTCATCTCGGCACAATGTGAATGAAACCAGTCAGTGTCTTTGTGGGATTTTTCGCCGAAGGCATTTAATGCTGATGTATAGCTCGTGTCTCCGAGATGCGTCCATTTGGAGTCAATGGTGTAAAAGTTACTATGCTCACTTGTTTTTACAACCAGACACCCAACTGCTGTATTCTAAAAATAAGGTGGTGTTGTTGCATTTTAAATATTTTTTTTTTAATTTTAAATGCCGAAAATTGTGTTTTTCTTTGTGCCAGTAGCCGACATTTTCCGATTACAAAGAAATAACGTGTTATACCATGATAGTTATTCACAATTTTTTTTAAAAATTATATTACTTTTATTAGACTATATATATTTTTTAATCTTTAACTCGTTTTGAATGATCATTCCTTCAAAATAGCTTTTACGAAAGTGAAATGATAAAATATTTATTTTACGGCTGTTATCGATTCATTTAAATTTCATCATTAAATTTTGTAAAACTAACGAATTATTAATCGATAATTTTGATTAAAGCTAAAAATAAGATATATGACGCCTTCAAACTGAAAATTTCAAGGGAAGTAACAAAAACAGACCATAACGTTTTTTAAATTTAAATATAAGTAGTTCAATATAACAATATAATGTAATAATATAATGTCAATGAATTTAAATTTTGTTATTGTTAATTAAGTAAAAAAAATGTTTAATTTTTTGTATCATTTTCCTTATAAAACAGCTTATTTTAAAGTTTACACTTTAAATTTTTTTTAATTTTTTTTTTACAATGGAGAAGTTTGTACTTAAAAAATGCAAACTATTATTAATTATTAATCGACATTTTCTTTAATTTTAATGGCTATTCTATCGATTAAAACAATTTTAATCGATAAAATATTTTAACGATTAATCGAGAAATTAATCGTTAATTTCCGCAGCCCTAATTTATTTATTTTGATAAACGAAGACTTGTCAATTAATATAATATTAAAATTTTGATCATTTAATTTTTTAATATTTTTTTTTACTATTAATTTGTTTACTTTTTTAGTGTAGACATAAATAGATGTTTTTATAGTCTCCTACCTTGAACTCCTCCTCCAGGGTGTTGAGCTGTGTGATGGTGTAAGCTTGTCGCTGACGTCTGGACTTGACCTTGCTGTTGTTGTTGCTGCTACTGCTGCTGTTTGCGGTTGGCGGAGTAGATCCTAGAAGATGAGACAGTTTAATTTAAAAAAAGATAAAATGTCAGAATGAAGAGCGTGACATAAACATTTCTTCTTTTTTTTTTAAGGGAAAAAGAAGAGAAGCAGAAAATACAATTAAAGAAGGGATGGGCATTTATTAGTAGTGGTTTTTATTTATTTTAATTTTATTTTTGTTCTCAAAATTTTTCAACCAAGTGCAGTTAATATCAAAGTAGACGGAAAGGTGTTTCAAAACAATTTTCAACGGAGACCTCTACTTCGCTAATGCCGTACCTATGTATCGTCTTGGTCCTAATGTCTAATTTGACATTTAATTGTTAATAATGGACAAAGCACAGAAGTAAATATAGACGATATAGATATAAATATGATTATATAGATGAAGAGTATAAAATAGATATTGACAATATAGCTAAAAATAAAGATATATATATAGATATATATATATAGATATATATTAAAGTCTTCGGAACTCCCAACTTTTTCTTGCCGGGAATTAATTTGCTCATTAATTTTTTGACCGTTGTATATTTGTAACGGCGGTCACGTACAAACAATTTAATACTCTGTAAGATTACGCTTCCAGAAGTTTTATTTTAAGATATATCTGTAGGGGTGGATTAAGGGGGGGGGGGGCTATTAGGGCTAAAGCCAGGGGCCCCAATGGTTTAAGCCTAAATTAATGGCCCCCAAACTTATTATACTGCATGGCTAATCAAGTGACTGGACCGGCTCCAAGGAGGAAATGCAGCCAGGGGCCCCGAGCAATCTTAATCCACCACTGTATAAATGAATTCTTACATATTAAAATATTGCAAAATTTAATGTATGTAGGTGATTTCATTTAGAAATTATGATGTATAACAATATCATTTACTGACATTTTTTGCGAAATGTTAAAATATTTCAACTCATTTCTTTTAATATCAAAAGTAACTATCCATGCATATTACATACATCACCGCGTCTAAAATATTTTATTTGTCACAATACTTTTGCAATTAGTCTTCATTACTCTCGTACATGTCTTTTTTAAATAAAGAAAACTTACTTGTGCGGCGTGACGTCACGTTTGAATCGTCCTGCACTGTCTCCTGGTCATCTGAATAATCGGACTGCTCACGCTCAATTTTACTGCTGACCGGCGTATGACCGACGGGAGAGCTTTGACCACCGAGCCGGCTGCCCTGATCGACGCCGGGCCCCGACTGCGGCACGACCCAGCAGGACGACGGCAACAACAACCTGGTGGACATCCTCGCGGTGCACAGCTCGTGCCACAACGACTGACCCCACCAGGAAAAATCCGAGCCGCTGCCCCTCAGGTTACCCACTTCGACGTGCTCAACCTCAGCAACATCGGGGCTAGAACCTCTGTCCGAGTTTCTTGTTTTGAAATAATCTCCGTTCTCGCCGCCGATGCGGGAGGGGGAGCTGCCGCATGTGTCCGAGCTGCTGGTTTCGCCCGAGACTTCGCTGGAGCAATCGAAATCGGGAGAAGACTCAGGAAATGTGTCCCTGAGGATTTCATCACTGGGGCATTCCTTTGTTTTTGGTTCACATTCTGTGCTTTGATGACGCGCTGGAACTAAATCCGTGTTGATGTTAGCAGATAAGACACTCTCTGCTTCCAGCTTTTTCTTGCCGGAATCGCTAATGTGAGATCTACAGTTCGGCATGTTCAGAGGCCGGGCTTTGATTTTACCAACGTAATCGCCCGAGAGGATGTCATGGATAGACAAGAAAGACGCGGCCCGACAGCTTTTCTCGTTGTTGTATTTAAGGGAAGCTAAGGGCGCGCTTATGTTAACGAACGATTCGTTGACATCTCGTGATTTCTCGATCACTTTCGACTTCTCTTGGTTTATATTTTTGATTCTGTCCCACTCAATGATTGTGTCTCTGTGTTCTTCTTCGTTAACGCCTTCAGTGACGTCCGCCATGGCAAGCGGGGCGAGAATACTATTTAGTCTAATTTAAACATTAAATAACGCCACTATGAAATGATCCCGCCATGCCCCAAGAAGGAAGTGCTCGGCAGAAGAAAAAAAACAGTAACAAAAATCGTAGTCGGCGACGGTTTTACTCAGCACTAGCCAAAACCCGGATCGGCTCGTTTTATAGGGAGTTGTCGGCTCTTGAAACTTAATCGATCTAATTAGTATTTGGATTCGAACAAAACGACGCTTGTGTTTTGACATTGCTGATAGCATTAAACCAGGGGCGTGTACTGAAATATTGGAGGAAACAAATGACGAATCAAAAATGCTTTAAGTTTTTGTGTGCTGTTTGCAGAACTGAGTTTGAACTTATTATATTTGTTTTATTTCTGAAACAAAGTTATTTTGCTTTGATGTTTTTTTATGTGTAAAAACTAACATAAAAAATACCCGATAAACAAGTGCATTACAATGGATTAAAGACTTTTCATATAATAATTGGGGGCTTTGAATTCTTTTGTTTTAATTTATTTTCAAGGTCAGATGGGTGTAGCAAAAAAGTTCCTTAATTGAAAAATACTTTGTTTTGAAAAAAAAAACTATTATGGAAAATTTCAACAGGATAAAAACTCTTTATTTTTTATCTGACTATAATTCTCAGTGAAAACAAATGCGTGCGTGGTGAGGGTAGGGTAAAAAATTACACCAGTAAAGGTCACAGTTCTTCTTTGGTGACTCGACCAAGTAAACTATAAATAGTTTTTAATTGCATTTTATTTTTTGTTATTTGGTTATTGTCATTTTCTATTATTATTTTTAAACATTCAATATAAATTACGTGACAGAAAGGTATACATTAAATGAAAGATAAGTATACATTAAATGGCAGATAAGTATACATTAAATGGGAGATAAGTATACATTAAATGGGAGATAAGTATACCTTAAATGTAGGATGGTTAAATATAACACGAAGAATCTCTCTTTTTAAAAAATATTAACTACAACATGAAATGTGCCCCCCAGAAATTGTTTTACCTCCCTTGGACTTGCCGCCCCTGAAAGCATTGAAATGAATCTCGCGACGGTAAATGGAGCATCAACTCAATACGCAATCAAGACCAGGTGAAGAAAGTGCCCTGCTGTCGGCGGAAAGAAGAAATGCAATCAATCTCTTCTCAATTATTGTCATCACAATGGCGGGACGAAAGCTTGTTGTCTGACCGGCCCCGGCAAAATAGAGGGGGCCCCTTCAGCCCGTGAGTGCAGCGAGCCGAGATCCATCTTTACAGGGACAGCAACTCGCCCTCAAAAGGGGTGATAATCGTTTTAGAACGATGAATATTTCATACCTTCTCCGTCTGAAGAAAGGCCGAGCATCTCAAGCGTAATTGCCTTATAAAAATACCCCGTCAATGGAGTGCTTGGGAAATTAACAGGTGGAGAGCCCCCCCCCCCCCCCCACCAACTCTTCTCGTTCTTCGCTACTTAACAATGCGATGTGTGTTTTTTTTAAACAGTTTGTTTAAACCGGCGTTTGAAACAAAGTATAATGTTAAGTGGAAAATCGACCCTCCCGTAATATTGCTAACGTTTTAGTGGAGATATATTCCGTAATCATTACCATGCTCTTTATTTATATTTTTTCCCCTCCTACGAACTTTTGAAAAGCAATCGTTTTTTTTTTTTTTGTTGTTGTTTTTTTTTAAATTTTAAACCTGTGTTTTCTTTTATACGGAACTTCTCCGCAGAGCTCATACCCTGAGAGTATATTTAATGACAATGAATCAGATTCAACAGGATTCAATCAAGCGCACCTTCTGTAAAGATTTGCTAATGGGATCTCTCAGATGAAATGTTTGCATGCGATGAGGGTGCACAGATTAAAATCTATTTACACAATAACTTTAATTACTTTTTTTTTTTTAAATATTGAGACATTTCCGCCGCTAAAGGAGGAAAATTGCTCGTTCTGTGAGAGAATGGTGCAGCGTTGTCGGTTGCCGTTGTTTATTTACACCATGATTTGTCACTTCCTGTTTCTGAAAAGATAGTTTCAACCCCCACGGGCCTCCCCCCACCCCACACCATACCACCACTGTAGTCTTTATTATTTCACTTAAAGATACTCTGGACTGGATGCCGTGTTAGAAGGAGGTAGAAGTTTTTAAAGGATTTATTTTTTCGTTAAAGCCACTTTAGCCACGTGCTTTAACATCACTTTAGACCAGAGGTCCCCGATCTTCATGGCATGGCGTTCATTCGTTTTTCTCCGAATCTTCAAAGTGTCCAAATTGAAAATGTACTTAAAAATGTATCTCAAATTCTTCAGTGAAAAATATACCGAAAAGGTTTAAAAGATTGCATCGAAAATCAAAAAAACATTTTTTTTTAAATATCATTATTTTGTCAAGTTTTCGCCAACCATAACTTCTATCGAATTGAAACAAGCGCAAAACGACAAATAATATTTAGAACAATGCTGGAGAAGGAATTTTTGAAAAAATCTATTTTCGTTCGACACCCGTAATTGTCACAGCAATTTATAGATAGCAATTGTTTTGTTTAGTTTCAGAACTATTGATTGAAATGACTTTTAAAGTAATCTAGAGTGATAGTTAATGGGGTTTTCCCGTTTTGTGAATGCCAATGTTAGACTGTTGCGCGGTGACCATTATAGTGACACATTCTTGATGTGACGTAGCGTAAGGGGATATGACGTCTTAGAGAAAATATGTGATAGTGACGATTTGTTGTTGATAGCAAGGCGAACATTGATATTGTTGTGCGTAGAAGGACTTCTTTATTAAAGAGTGGAACAGATGAAACATATAGATTATTCTGATGCTGTTTGACTTGTCTTGAGTCATACAATTACCCAGAATTTAACATTTGCGTTTATATATTTGAAATGTCTGTCATGTCTGTTCGAACTTGCTCAAGGAACTAGTCTTGAATCTTACCAGATAGAGGGTCTTTTGCAAATATGTTAAGGAGGTCCCAAAGATTGCACGGGCCACACAAAAATACCGAAAAAGTTTACTTGATTTCCTGGAAAATAAAAATAAAAAATATATCAGTATTTGGTCAATTTGTCGCCAACTATAAAATCTATCGGGTTTTTAAAAAACGCCAAACGATAGCTGATAATATTTAGAACGATGTTGGAGAAGCAAGATTTGAAAAATCTTTTTTTCGTTCGACTCCCGTAATTTTAACAGCAATTTGTAGAGAGCAATTATTATGTTTACTGTCAGAATTATTGATTTGAAATGACTTAATGTAACTTAAAATGATTTCCCTGGAATAAAAAAATCAGACCTTCTCTGTTAAAAAATTCGTTTAAATTCTCATTCGAGTTTTTTATTGGTTTTATATGGTGGAAAAATTGGGCATCCTCGTCAAAAAGACCTCTACTTGTCTTGTCAACTCACATGAATTGTTTTAACGATAACAAGAAAATGAATTAAAATTTTTTAGACATTTAAATGTTAGCCAAAAAATACAATTGATCTGAATTAAAGTTCTGATATCCCGTAATCTCCCCCTCCCCCGCACACACACCCTTACAAAAAAAACCCTTCGTTTGGCTCTTGAGATTTCTGTTGACTTGTTAGTATTAAAAGTCCAACCGGGGAAATATTTCAGAGTTGTGCTAGGGAAAACTTTATTTCCACTGTTTGTTCATTGGTTTCGTAAAGTGTAATATGTAAGACATATTATATGTATGTAAATATGTAAGCTAAACTGTTCAATAGAGGTGAACTTCGGTTGAGTAGTTGCCTTCAGATTTGTAAACTTCACTGAAGGCTTTTTTTTTTTTTTGGTTAAAGTCAAAGTAGAGAGGCTTTTGTTTCAATAAAACTAAAAATTATGTTCTTCGTGTCTCATGTTAACTGACTCCAACTCTTGCTGATATTACAGGGCAGGCTTTAGGCATAGGTAAACTAGGCAGCCGCCTAGGGTCTCGGATTAGTTTGGGCCTCGCACAGGAATCTTGGACAAAATTAAAGAGCGAACTACGACCTAGGTCAAAACAACCAGAACCACACATACAGTTAAATACCTTTTTAAATAGTGCATATTTAAAATGTAATATTTTAAAATGTAAATTCATCTGTCCAGGCAAATTTTCACAAGATTGACAAACTTGTTAGATAAATTTACGCTCAACTGTTGAATATCACATGTTTTAAGTAGTAAACATCTAACATTGAAAGTTAACTTCTGTTGTAACTAGCAAAATGTTTTTTTTTAAACGATTCTAAGCAAGGCTTTCGATATAGAAATTTTGGTTCCGTGACAAACGCGCTCAAGACAATCGTGTGCACAACAAACGCGCACAGACAATTCCGCAATGACACAAATGGGCCCAGGTCAAAGCGAACATCGATTGCTTCGCACACGGAAACTGGCGCACACCGACAAATGCGGGCACCGACAATCGCGCATAGTGATAAATGCGAACGGCTACATAAGCGCACAGTGACAAATGCGCTAGTGATAAGTTTTAATTTGACAATTTGAAAAATATAATGGGTTCAATTGGTATTTAGCATAAATACTGCATTTTATATTTTAGTTAATTTTAAAAATCAATATTTTTGTTAAAGTAAGCATTTCTATTTGGTAAATAATATGTTTTATGATTATGTTCAAAAGTGACAAAGTCTCGATTCTGACTGCTTTTCTTTTCTTCTTTTTTTTTTTTTTTTTTTTGTCTTTTCTTTGCAAGGAAGTGTTTCACGTCCTTGGTTAGGAACATGCATTCGTAAAAAGTTTTGTTGTATCTGATTTCATGATATTACATTCTTAATATTTCTTATCGGTTACGGACGCAACTTCTATACAGAAGATTTTTGCATCCTCTCTTCTTCTAAGAACTTATTGGCAAGTGACACATCGTTCACAATAATCACAGGCCACGGCAGTATCAGTAAGGGGGCACACCATTTTATTTTGGAATGGCCACACAAAAAAAATCTATTGTATTAGGTATTACTAACTTTTGCAAATAATTACAAATAATTAGATTTATAAAAACTAGAAACTCCATGAGTTATAAGAATAGAAGTGGTAATGGTTGACGTTTTCATTTTCTAAAAGTATTTGATAAATCAGGCATTGAAGTAGCCCACTTGAAAATATCTAATTAGTGCAGCTACCAACCAACAACCTTTTTTCATATTTCGATTCCTATTTTAAATATACATAGATTTATCGGGTACATAATATTAGTAGCCTATTCTTAGTTTTTTATATTAATAGTAACCCTAGTAGATTATTACATCAAAAGGGGTCTGATTATCAAGATTTTGATATAGATATGAATCTTGTTCAATTGTAAAGACAGTCAGGCTTTAAACGACCGTAAGCAAAAAATGTAAGGCCTTTTCTACTACCTTGTCATCGTTTCCAAAAATTATCAGATTTCCTTCTGTGAAAAGTATGTATTCGTATCAAGTAGCGTATTAAGAACCAGTGCTCCATATTAACTTTGTACTTTTTCTTGAATGTATGAAATATGAAAATATATCCAAGGTATGCACTCTTCAACATGATTTAATTTTTAAGTGCTGACAAGAGGGCATTGTAACAGTAAAATAACCATGGTTGTCTTAAATATATAGAGCAATTAGACAATGTATATACAATATAATATGAAAAATCTGGAGTTTTTTAATATATAAAAACATATTTTGGTCTTACCTACTTATTCTTTTGGAAGAACTAAATAGAAAATAGTTAATTTTTATAAAGCTTTTTATGTTGCAAATCGCTAGAGTGTTTGAATTGCGACAGCCATTGCAAAGATTTCTCTCAGAAAAGAAGTCATTGCTAGAACTGATTCTAGTCGAGACTGATTCTAGGCGAGACTGATTCTAGGTGTGACTGATTCTATAGGCAAGACTGATTCTATAGGCGAGACTGATTCTAGGCGAGACTGATTCTGGGCGAGACTGATTCTAGGTGTGACTGATTATAGGTGTGACTGATTCTAGGTGTGACTGATTTTAGGTGTGAATGATTCTAGGCGAGACTGATACTAGGTGTGACTGATTCTATAGGCGAGACTGATTCTAGGTGTGACTGATTCTATAGGCAAGACTGATTCTATAGGCAAGACTGATTCTAGGCGAGACTGATTCTGGGCGAGACTGATTCTAGGTGTGACTGATTCTATAGGCAAGACTGATTCTATAGGCGAGACTGATTCTAGGCGTGACTGATTCTGGGCGAGACTGATTCTAGGTGTGACTGATTATAGGTGTGACTGATTCTAGGTGTGACTGATTTTAGGTGTGACTGATTCTAGGCGAGACTGATACTAGGTGTGACTGATTCTATAGGCGAGACTGATTCTAGGCGAAACTGATTCTAGGCGAGAATGATTCTAGGCGAGACTGATTCTAGGCGAGACTGATTCTAGGTGTGACTGATTCTATAGGCGAGACTGATTCTAGGCGAGACTGATTCTAGGTGTGACTGATTCTAGGTGTGACTGATTCTAGGTGTGACTGATTCTAGGTGTGACTGATTCTATAGGCGAGACTGATTCTAGGTGAGACTGATTCTAGGTGTGACTGATTCTAGGCGAGAATGATTCTAGGCGAGACTGATTCTATAGGCGAGACTGATTCTAGGCGAGACTGATTCTAGGCGAGACTGAACCTGAGCACTCTTTGTCCCAGTTGGTGCTCGATCCCCTGTCTTTGCATTTAAAAGAGTTTGAGCGCTACTTCCCAAGAACTGGTAGGAAATAGATCCGTGACCCATTTGTCAACAAACCAGGCGAATCTGACGTGTGTGTGCAAGAAATACAACTGTTAAGATTGCAAATGACGGTGGCCTTAAAAGTACGTTCGAGAAAACAACTCTTCCGGTCTTACGGATAAAAGTCATGGCGTAGTATCCGGAGATTGCCACCAACGCAATTAAATTCCTATTGCCACTTCCGACATCCTATATTTGTGAAGCAGGGTTTTCTGCAGTGACAGCAACGAAGACATAACAACGGAATAAAATGGACACAAACAGCACACTTCGGGTGTCATTGTCTCCCATTACCCCCAGACGGAACCGTCTCGTTGCAGAGAAACAGACTCAGGGTTCGCATTGATTTCCCACTATAGTAAATTAAGATATTAAATAATGTTTAATTCATTTTTTGTGTAATGGTATTATATTGAAAGGCATGTTTAAGTACAATTAAATTTAAACTATAAAATCAAAACAATCTAAATTACATGTATAAACAATCAGTGCAGTCGCACCCCCCCCTCTCACAGCCCACATCCCCAAACCACCCATAACCCTGCCCCCGTTTACTGGGCCGCGGTAAAATTATCAAACTTTTACGAGTCCGCGGCCTTAATTCAAGCTGATCAAGAATCGTCCTTGAAGCACATTCGTGGTATCGGTGCTTGGATCGAACTGGAAAATTTGTTGAAGGAAGGAAAGACAAATGACGAGGAAACACAAAAACTTATGCAAAATAAGCTAAGCACTAGAACAATGTTTTACAAATAATCATTTGAAATGGAACGTCACTTTGGTCGTTTTGGATTTCTGCACAACATTTAAAATATTGCAGAATTCGACCAAAACGATTTGATGAAATCTTGCATGGATTTGAATATTGCACTCACCGATGCATCTGGTTCAGATATTGATCCGAAGGATTTATGCAATGTTTTGCAAATGATTTAAAACATTGTTCTCGATACGGTTTCGTCTTTTCAAGATGCTTTACTTTTTTATTCATGATCATGGTTTGAATACTGCTGTTCAAAATGTCGTTATAGCCCTACGTATGTCAATGAAAATTATCATTATCAAAATTACTGTTGCATCATGGAAAAGAAGTTTTTTGAAGTTAAAATTAGTACCCCAAAAAAATATTAGAGAACGACTATAACGCAAGAACGCCTGAACAGTCTGGTAATGATATCTATCGAAAGAGATATCAGGTTTATTCCCAATTTTTTGCAGACTTTTCTGCCATCAAAGAACGAAAGGTTTATTTTTGTTGAATGTTTATGATATCTGCACGAAGTCGAACATGTTTGTATAAATTTAAATTATTTGTTGATATATATATATATACATATATATATATA
>MUZC01004528.1:45683-58271 GCA_002072015.1 Radix auricularia | reverse complement strand
TATATATATATATATATGTAGATTTTAATAAATTGTGTAATTTTATTATTTCCGTATTTATTATTTTTATTTCTATTACATTTAGGGCCATCAAATTCACCTCGGCGAGGGCTTCCTACAATTTCCTAAAGCTGGCCCTGCTGGTGTGTCCATAGCTTTCATTTTATGTTTGTAGCATTCAATACTGATGTGTAGAGACTTTGCCCATAATACCTGACAAAAGAATTAACCATAACCATCCTGGTTTCAATCTTTAGAGCTATTATCGCCATTGTACTCTTGTCCCACCTACTCTTTATGACGGCGACACATAGATTCATTCTTTTTTAAAATCCTTTAACGAGAAAAATCTAATTATCATTAGGATAAGGGCATGTTTAGCTTGGGTATACAAATTAACCCTGCACCACAACCCTTCCTTGGAGAAATCAAACAAATAGAAATCTGCTCCCTACACACAAATATTTCCTCCATTTATTTAGAGATGGTTTATTTTCTAAAGTGTGTTGGGTTGCCCGTCATGATATAGACTATGTCTTTAAATGTTCAAGTTGAATCATTTAATTTGTTGTACTTTTATGTTTAATGTCCTCTCACCCTCCCCTCAGGCAAACTCCGATTCTTTCTTCATGTTGACATCGTAGAGGGTTAATTTTTTTTTCAAAGCATTTTCATTTTTTTTAAACCGGTCACATGCAACTATTGACTGGTTGTTGAAGGCAGTCGAGAGGGTTGGGCTCTCCACCAGCCATCTGTCGTACTTATCAGCTGTAATATCGACGTGATATACACCTCGGCTTGAAACTTGACAAACGAACCAGAGGCGAAACTGCAATTGTCGCTGAGATATCTATGTATATACTAGCAGATGTATTGGCTTGTGTCTAAGTTTGGGCTTGAATTGGTCATCTGTTTAGGCTTTACGTAAAAACCTGACTCACCAAACTACTGATGAAAAACAATCTCAAAAGTTTTTTTTTTAATTATGATACAATTTTCAATTCTCTTATTGACACATTTTTAAAAAAAAAATTAATCTCTATTTCATTCATTTCAAACATTTATTGGACAGTTATTAAAAACACGAAATTCACATTTAATTAATTTATTTAAAAACTTGCTTATTTTTACATGATTTAACTAAAAATACTTGAACAAAAAATCTATAACAATCAAATTTTCAAAGAATATTAATACTGAAAAACCTTGTTTCAAATGAGAGACTGCTGGGCTTAGTCACAGTTGTCATTCTCACCTGCACCCACGCATTCCAGGTGGTGGTTACGCCTCTACCATGAAATAGACCATAAAACTTTCTTTATGTTTAACGACCCGCTCACTTTACAATAAGGCGCAGTTTTCAGTTTCTAAAAAAGAAATCAATTAAAATCTACGAGAAAATCTCCTTTGTTTTGTTTTTTCACTTTCTAGTTGAATACTTGCGCAGAATAAAGTACTTGGAGCGACTCACCAGACTAGAGTAAATGACATCATTATTTTGTTTCTAAGCTCTTGTGAATTTAAATTCAGGAAAGTTTTAACTGTGGTGATTAAATATTGGGACACGCAAGCTGGAGTACACAAATCTTTTCTTCTGGAGGCTTAAATTCTGAGGGTTGTTTAGTTTTGGTGTTGATTTTGTCTGTGAGATAATTTTCCATTCTGAATAAGAACGACATGTCGGCTGTGCGGGTGACTCTGTTTCTCATCTTTAATGTGGTTGTAACACGTTGTCAGGACACTAGTGCAATTCCTGGCAGTAACCCTCAAACCAACGCCATACCGTCCTCGTCTGCCATTGTTCCGACCGCCGAAGTCTGGCAGCACGGTAGCCGACCATCGCCAGCCTCAACGACCACGGACAGCGGCTTAACAGACACCAACACGACCCAGGACCTAAGCTCCACCACGGCACCGCCCGCAGAGTCGGAGAACACGACCTCGAGCATCGGGTCGCCGGACATCGATGCTTCCAAAAGCGGACAGGCGGACGACCTCGCGGACTACATCCTCCAGACGATCGGTCAGATGTTCCAGGGCGAGGTGAAGCCGAAAGACGAGGTCAAGGACGCCCCTTCTTCGCTGTCCAACTGCAGCTTGCCCGTGGGGCTCAGCCAGTTCTCCGGCTCGGTGCCCGACTCGGTGTACGCGTACTTTGACAACGACGTCACGTTTCGGGGCCTTTGCAAAAAACTGTTTGTCCCGTCCGTGGTTGAACAGCTTCAGAACAACTGCCCACAGGGCGGGTGGTGCC
Organism: Radix auricularia; assembly: GCA_002072015.1. Lineage (NCBI taxonomy): Eukaryota > Metazoa > Mollusca > Gastropoda > Lymnaeidae > Radix > Radix auricularia. Next base: position 56,017 of record MUZC01004528.1, on the reverse strand, counting down.
TGGACGACCAGGTCCGTCAGGTAAGAAGCCCGATGGTGTTCGCTGATATCAAAAAGGGTCAATGAGGCCCTGAAAAGAAAATAACCCCACTGTGTAACGAGTTGGTATAAGTTAAATTTTTGGTGCTGTCGTGCTATACATGTGGCATTTATTTAATGACTATTGTTGAATGATTGAATTTGATCAGTGGAACAGACCCGCAGCTAGAGATAGTTGAGCCTACAGAAAACTCGTATATGCGTGTGGGTCTTTCTGCCTTCAATTCATATGACACCAGCATAAAAATATCATTCATAAAGGAGCTTATTTCCGTTAGCGCTCCGGGCCAGAGTCTCGTTTGTCTCATCCTGTCGACGTCTCTCCCCCCCCCCACCAAAACCGTGCTGAGGGCCTGTTAGGAAACAACACTAATGTTTATTTTTATAAATACGGACTTAATCTCATTTAATGTAACTAGAAAACCACTGGTTATTGACATCTTAAAGTTAAATGGACAGCAAAGATATACAAATCCAAAATCACCACACACAAAAGAGACATGTTTAAACATACACGATTGCTATTAAGATTGGGGGAATGTTATTTTGGTTGGCAGGGTGCGTTCACAAAACTTCAAACATTCTACTTTAAAAATATTGAGATAATTAATAAATACTTAATGGAATGTAAATTCTCTCTTTCCCTCTCTCATTCCTTCTATTTCTCTCTCTCTCTCTCTCTCTCTCTTTCTGCCTCTGTCTCTCTTTTTCTCTCTCTATCTTTCTGTCTCCCTTTTCTCCACCTCTCTATATTCAAATATATCTGACAATCTTATCGGCGTTTTTATTATTCCTNCCACCCCCCACCCCCCAAAAAATAATTAAAAAACAATAGTGTTGTAAATGTGAACACATAATGTAAAGTGTTTACTTGATGTGTCTGACTTTTACATTATCACTTACTTCATCTACAGAGTTTAACGAAGACGAAGGACAGTTTCTACATGGAAGGACCCTTTTGTTCCAATGCTCTGTGGAATTGTCTTAATTCAATGTTCAAAGTGAGGTTTGACTGTGAAGGGAAGGTAAGTCCTTGTGATGCAACCGATCCCCCGAGTATGTTACGTATACGTATTGTTTTAAGTGTGTTTAGTAAAGTTCCAAATATAAAACAGCACATTGAGCTCATAACCATTTTTTTACCATACAAAAGGCCTATAGGTATAACAAGGACAGGCATTCAAGTCACTAAATATCAGTTTTTGTCTTTATTTTCCCTCGTTTCATTGGTTACTTGTAGCATGCTATTTGTACGGCATGCTCAATGCATAGTTTTTGTTTTCTTTCTTGTATTAAACATACTGTGGTGACTGTTACAACAAGTTTTAAAATGTTCAACAAAAGCTTTTGAGACGGGCAGTAAAAATAATTTTTGGTATAAGATTGAAATAACTATCATGCAATCAAACATACAAACTGGTAGTAAGGACGATGACTTCAGAACATGCGGGAAGCAGTTTTATTGCAAACTTAATTCAAGACCTGAAATTTTAAAATGAATTTTCAAAATTTGGAGGCTAATGAAATTTGTATACTTTTTAAAACGGCTCTTGAGATTTCAAGGTTAAGTTCAAGGGCTCTAATTACTATTTTCTCCATAACGTCGTGGTCGCAGGGGGCTCTAATGTGTCCATTATAACATTCTCGGGGCTTGGTAGACCTTGGCGGCGTCCATCTCTTCCCCAGGTCAGCGGAGGACTTTTTAGCACTAGTCATTCAACAACATTTTTATTGTGGCTGTAACGTGGGCTAGTTCCCACGCCCCTCATCTTGTGAGGCGAGCGCACTATTAACTTTGCTAATTACTCAACGAGGGTTCTAATCTTTCAGCATTCCAAATCACCGTTCGGGGATTATAATTACCTTTCGAGGGTTCTGATCACCTTTATAGGGTTCTAATCACTTTACAAATTATGTCATATGCTTTTATGATTACGGTATTGCAATAAAAGTTCAATTCCCACCTACACATTTTTTCTATTTTGTGTGCTTTAACTCCTAGATGTCGTTTTTTCTCCTCATGATTTTTACTCTGTTTTTATTCTCCTCCGAAATAACAACTTGCCTCCCTTATCAGCTCATTCTCTTCATGATGAATGCCGTGAAGCTGCTGTGTGAGATGGAGAATGCTGGTGATGTGTTGACCAATCAGTGTTACGGCCATACGTTGGAGGCGCTCTACGTCACATACGCTGACTTGACTCATCCTAATGGGACGGTATGTTAAAGGGTTTTTTTTGTTTTTTTAATTTGACACTCGGTCCTAGCTGGACCGTATGCCATGAGTTTCTTTTTTTCCTCAAATAGAACAACTATGCTGAGATTGGTCATTCGCCATGCTGTGATTGGTCATTCGCCACGCTGGGATTGGTCATTCACCATGCTGGGATTGGTCATTTACCATGCTGTGATTGATTATTCACCATGCTGTGATTGGTCATTTAACATGCTAGAATAGGTCATTCGCCATGCTGTGATAGGCCATTTCCCATGCTGGGATTGGTCATTCCCCATGCTGTGATAGGTCATTCGCCATGGTGGGATAGGTCGTTCGTCATGCTGGGATTGATCACTTACCGTGTTGTGATAGGTCAAAGCATTTCGCTAATCACCAAATCTGACGGGTATTATGTGTTCAAATATTCCCTTACCTGTGACAGTGGGGGAGGGTGTATCATCTCAGACGACTGATACTTACGGGTACTTATTTTTATATTACTTGCATACACGGAATAAACTGTCTGAAAGAAAATTTTAAAATTGTAATATTTTACGTGTATTTTTTATCGACGTACATTTTTTATTGGAGAAGACATTTTTCTGGCGAAACTATCTATGTAAGTAAATGTAATGAAGCTTTTCAAAGATAAACAATCATATAAAGAGAGAAAGGAGAATTAAAAAGTATGTTTATATCTGTAGAGACAAATATAATTTCTTTTGATGTTTAGTTTACTTACATGTCTATCCACAATCTGTAGACAAATCAACAAATGTCATGTTTTGCTTTACTTGTTTTAGCACAAGGACCTATTGAACCAACAGGATTGTAACGACTTTCGTGTTCAGGTTAGTTCCTGTACCCCCTAAGATTATCATGAAATCCTGCGTTGACATATCTGCTGATTTTCAGAATATTTTTCTAAAGTTGATGTGTGTTAGTGAATGTATGTCAATGTGTTAGTATCTGGGGCAAAATTTTACTAAAAAATATGGGCAAGTATATTATAGGTGTATTGTGCAATTGAGTTGATTTTACTCGACCAAGACCAATTTGGGTATTATGTAAACCGTTTAATAATATATAGCCCACGTGAAATTGTGTATAATATTAGAAATGGGTGGTTAAAGAAATTTCAAATAAAGCTTATTATTAAATACTATTGGAAAGGAAGGACAAACAGCTCATACTGTTTAGTTACATAATGTGTCCGGGACCGTGAATGTATCAGTCTTGTCAGCACTCGGCGCTTTCAACTTGCTTTCTAAGGAAAATGGGACGATTTTTCTATATCAACTTGTTTTTTTTTAAACGTTGCATTGTTGTTTATTCCCCGTCAAATTTATATATATAATATAAAAATGATATTAAATATGCTCTTTATTTACATTCTTCACTTGTGACACAGATGACCAGTACTTACCTGTGCGCAAACGACAGCTGTGAATTCGAACAGCAGAGAGCTATCCTAAAAAAGTAAGCTGGGAGGATGGATAACTCTTTTAACACCTTGCGATTTACCCCCCCCCCCCCCCCCCAACTCAAATCCCCGCTTATTAAAACAGAAGAAATAAACAAGAAAAACACTCATTAACATTTTTAACCTATGAGGCACTTAAAAAATACGCTTCAGTTACTCCGGTTGAGTATACATTTTATTCTGTTAATCTACTTCTTGAGGTATATACGTGTACTAGGCGTAATCTATATTTTAATTTTAACCTATTTCCTCGTTAAACATTCCCCCACTATAATTTCATTGAAAAGGTTCGAGCCATGGGTCGGCCTGTCAGAGGGCGCTGTCGGCGTCGTCCAGTCTTGTAACATCAGCAACAAATGTCAACCAGGGGACACCATAGTGCTGGGGCCCCTCACGACGCCGTTCGTGGGCTCTTACGACGATTACCTGAGTGAACTCAAGGAGCTGGAGGACGAGATCGAGGACGCCATCAAGGTGGCGGACGGCGACGAGCTGATTGAAAACGAGGCCAGCAAGCCGACCGTGACCTTGGACAACGCGGACAGCTATGAGAAAACTAGTGAAAGTGAGCAAAGTCCGTTTGACAAGGATATCAACGCGGGCTCGGTAAGTGAATGAGATGGTCGTGGAAGGACGAGTGAATGGTTGACTGTTGGATGAATGGATGGATGGGTTGGTTGTCTGTTGGATGAATGGATGGATGGGTTGGTTGTCTGTTGGATAAATGGATGGACGGGTTGGTTGGCTGTTGGATGAACGTATGGTCGGGTTGGTTGGCTGTTGGATGAATGGATGGAAGGGTTGGTTGTCTGTTGGATGTATGAATGGACGGGTTGGTGGGCTGTTGGATGTATGGATGGACGGGTTGGTGGGCTGTTGGATGAATTGATTGACGGGTTGGTTGGCTGTTGGATGAATGTATGGATGGGTTGGTTGGCTGTTGGATGGAAGGGTTGGTGGGCTTTTGAATGTATGGATGGACGGGTTGGTGGGCTGTTGGATGAATGGATGGACGTAAGAAGGGATCGCTAAAAATATATGAATGTGTGCTTGATGGATGTGATGATGATGTAAGAGGGATGAAATTGTCGTTATAGGATAGGGCAGAGATAAATATTTGCATCACCCTTACACGCCGAATTCCAACAAACAAATGTAGATCAATCTCACTCTATCACTATGGGTTAAACATCATATGATACCATATCATCTCTACAAAAAGGATTTTTATTGTAAGCGCTATATAAGCCCACCCCATTCCCCATCCAAAAAAAGAAGAGTATACTTATTTTATTGTGTACATTGCCAAACTATATCCTTGTGTCAACACTGAACTCAGCACTTGTATCTATCTATACCGACTGCCCTATAAGCCATATAGGAGTAGTAATATTTCCTTTTCTCTTGTCTCTGATATCCCATTTTTCCCCCAACAGACCGGAATGTTTGACGAGGACAGACCCATGCTGTTTGGTCTCATCACCATGACGGTCGTCCTGATGATAGGTCTCGTGGGCGTGGCCTACATCGGTTTCAGGCGATACAGACGGACGTTGTTCGCCAATTACAGGCGGGGCTACTCGCAGCTCACAGAGGAGGAATCGAAGATGCTACGTCAGGAATATAACTGATGGATTGAGATGTGGGGATTTTATCGGGAAGGTTTTGAGAATGGGCCGCTAATTTGACGGGTGGGTGGTCTAGTATGAGGGGGGGGGAGTTTGAAGTATTGATTTAATTATGTGCCCATTTCAATATGTTGACAGTCTCTGACGTCTAGCAAATCAACCGAACATCTCCCAAATGTGTTCTTTTTTTTTTTTTAAACTTTCAACCATCTTTAATAAATATTTGAATTTGACATGATTTTTGCCTTTAGACAAACACGAATTGTGCTGTATTTTCATGAAGGCTTAGAGTTTTCTATAATACCATGATATATCATTAAATGTTATATATATATATATATCTTAATATAACATTAAAACTGATAGCTGATTTTTCGGAGTTAATCATCATAATGTAACAAAAAATAGCCCACTTATACTTTTTAATAATATGCAAACCAAACAAAAGATCTACTCATCTCTGACAATGATAAATTTTTAGGTCCGAAGTTAGATATTTTATTGTCCTGTACAAAGTGTGTATCTTAAAACAACTAAACAACTGACATAGTGCCTACCCCAAATGTACACACTCTCTCACTCAAAATGTGTATTCCATTATAGGCCTAAGAGTGAATGAAAACGAAACTAAGCTTAAAATGCTAGGGGTTTGTATTTATTTATTTTATTTATTTTTTGTGGGTTGTTGGTTTAAAAAGGTTACCAAGCGTTTGCTTTGGCTCTGTCAAATTTTAGCATTCGCTTAAACTTAAAGGAGATATCAATACTGGCTTCAGACGCAGTGACATTTGCTCTTTTTTTTTAATTATGCCGGATGAGTCAGCTTTCTTAAGCCTTTCGCGAAGGCCCAAGATGTTTCAGTATTTTATTTTTAACTCCAACTTGGACCTGGCAACATCTGTTCCACTGTTCATGGGTTTTATGACAACAAAAATCGTTGCAAGCTCACGGATTTTAAGTATAATTTACAATGCCAACTACCTTCTATTTTAAATAATGGTAATTTTAATTTTTCGTCTTCTTGTTCACAATAAAATCAATAATTTCTCTTTTTTTGCTTGTCCCATTTACAAATTTACTATAGATTATTTTAAAGCTACATTAACATTATTTTGAAAATAATACTTTTGTTTGTTGGTTATGATTGATTCACTTTTTTAAAAACATTTATGTATTTTTTTTATTATTTATTTATTTGGGGAGGGGCATTCTGGCCTTTAAAAAATGTTTTTGTATCAGCTTTTTTTGTACTAAAACTTTTTTTTCGGGCTAATCAATTTTATATAACTGTAAAAGTGTTGTATAATAGAATTGTTAAAATAATTTGTAAATGGAAGGTTGCGACTTTTTAAAAGATGTACATTGCGTCTTAACTGGAAAAGGGACGAAATCACATGTTAATTAAACTATTAACTGACAAATTAAATCTAGAAAATTTTATATATATAATGTATTGGAAGTTTCACTCCCTCCTGCAACTCACACATTTTAAAATAAATTCGCATCTAGATTCACTTTAATAGACAAGTATTTTGGGATGCATGAGACAAAAATGTGTCAGGTTTTTTCTTAAGTTGCAACTAAGTGCTGTGTTTAGGTTTGTTAACGTTAGACCACGTATGCTCTTTACTTACCGACCCCCAATGCCACTCCCCGCCCGACCCATTTTTTTTTTAATTTTCTACTTATAAAGCTTTTGTTTTATGAAAAGAAAAACATAAGATTCATTTTTATGTTTAAAATTCACAATTCATAGATTGAACATTTTAACGAAACTGGCTACAGAACTTGTTGACTGATTGAGTAGGTTATAGTTCCATGACAAAAACACATGTTAGAGGTTAAGACCATCTGTGTCAATTATACTCTTGTAACTGTGTACATCATGATCTGAGCTGTATATTTCGTGTGTTTATTTCTTACTTTAAAACATCGATAGTTAGTGGTAAGTAATACCGTCGTACGTAATGGGGTTGGGGGAGGGGGGTAAATTTTAAAAATGAAACCTGACAATCCGAATGAGTCGCACACAAAAAGATTATTGAAATACTTTAGCCGCAAACATTTCAACAATTAACAATTTTATAAAAAAACTTGTTTAACTTAATGTTTCAGAAAATGTGAGGTCCTTCTAGAAGGGCTTGATGCCCTATCATCATTTGGCGTGTGTATTTTGTCTACTTGGTTTTAAGAACACATAAACTCCTCTTAAAATGTAACATTTGAGAACGCCGTGTTCTTTAATTGCTATTTCATTAACATTATTTAATTTTTATTGTAATGAAACATTTACGAGAGCCATTCATTATGATTTCTTGGAAAGTCTAATTAAAGTTATCTACAGTTAAAGCTTTAATGTATTCACAACTAGCATTCTCCCCCACTTTATTTTAGCGTCTATTTATTTATTAACTGACTGTGGATAAGAAATTATATTTCCACTTCAGGAGTTCATAATATTGGTGATTCTTGGAAACCGCAGTCTACAAATAAAATAATTTTAGCCGTGTTTGATTCTTTGGAGTAGTTACATAAGGATTAATCTCATTTCATATTTTATATTCCACTAGGATAACATATCCACGTTTCTGTCACCAAGAGGTGTTCAACTGTGATATACAAAGCATTAGTTTCCTTATAATTTCGTTTCATAATTATTGTTCTCATGATTACATTTTGTTTAAACCTTTCAAAGATTCCATTCCTTACGCCCAAATAAACCATTTGTATATGTTCCTGAAAACAAATATGTTGCGTTTTTTTGTTGTTGTTGTTGTTTTTTTGTTTGTTTTTTTTTTGTGTTTTTTTGTTGTTCTTTTTTATTATTATTATTATTTTTATAAACTATTAAGACGAAGTAGGCAGCTGAAATTCATAGTGAAACTATAGAATTTATACTATGCGAACTGATTTGCGCCTATGTATAAAGTAACATATTTTCCATAGAAAATCATTGGTTAAATCCAGTGGCATGCAGCTTACTTGGGTGGAGTGGAGGGTGTCAGGTCAAATTTGAACTCAAAATACATCCTGTAAATCCTAACTTCAATGATCTATTTGATGACAAGTTTAATGGAATGCCCAGGCACATACTGAAGAATTTTAAAAAATTAATACGGTTTGTGGGGTAAGTAGCCTCAAGGCCTTCCATGTCTCAACTCTCAACCCTCATGGTTAGCTCGACGTTTTTTGTGTGGAATGTTCGTCATATAATTTCAAATAGAAATATTTATAAGTCCATCTCTGACTTTTTTTTCCAAATTGTATTATTCAATGCATTTGGGTAAAGTAACGTGGAGCTGGGTGGCGGGGGGATAAAATGGGTTGCTGTCATTGGTTTAATGGTGTTGTATCGAATTGGAGTATAATTAGAATGTCAGGTGTAAAGTAAGTAAATAACATTGAATATAAAATTACGTTTACCTCACTCCAAAGAGCTACCTTGAACGTTCATTATTGAACAAAACATGAACAATTTGAATCTAAAATGTATTGTCGTAATGATAGCAGTATTAAATCATTTGCATTTTTGTTTTAAGGCACCGCAGATTACACACAAATAGGGCTGTTATCGATTAATTTAAAATTAATCGCTAACTTTTGAAAAATTACCGAATAATTAATCGATAATTTTGATTGAAGCTAAAAATAAGATGTATGACGTCATCAAACAGAAAATTTCAAGGGAAGTATCAAAAACAGGCAATGGTAATTTTTTTAAATTTAAATATAAGTAGTTTAACATAATGTCAATGATTTTAAATTTTGTTATTGTCAATTAAGTAAAAACCATGTTTAATTTTTTATATAATTTTCCTTATAAAAACAGCATATTTTAAAGTTCACACCTAAGAAATCTTTTTTTTTTCAATGGAGACGTTTGTACGTAAATAAAGTAAAGCAAAGTATTGCTAATTATTAATAATTCATTATTTATTAATAAATCGTAAAAATTGTTTAAAACATTTTCTTTAAATTTAATCGCTATTTTATCGATTAAAATCATTTTAATCAATAATTTTTTTACATATTAATTGAATAATTAATCGATAATTTCCGCAGCTCTAAAATACAGGGTTTGAATATTTTAAATTTAAGCCTAATGACACAAAGTAAGTTAACTGAAAGTAGCCAATTTCTTAAATATGTATACATTTTTTTTAAAAAAAATATCAAGACCTGTTGGGCAATCAGCAATAAACATCATGTGCCTTAAGAATAACTGCTTCATCATAGCTATAAAAATCGATTGATGGATGGCTCATATTGTTTTATTCTACGTGCTTATATCCTACCATTATATAAAATAAAGCCTAATGTGTGCCGCTTAGGGGCACACAAGGTCTGAAGGCGGTCGATAATTTTTAACTTTTTTAAAAAAAAACCTTTTCCCAATTATCCGAAATTTCTCTTGATCAGAAACAAGTCCACAGTGAGCTTTAAATAACAGAGCGTGAAAAAGAAATTAACTATGGCTATCATTAATGTCTCTGCATATCGATTTATGGTTACTACGATTATGACATCATTCACCAGAGCATTGCTGCGCACATTAGGAGTTAACAAAGGCGAACAAGTAATAATGGCTTACCTTACGAATGATGCCTGCCGCGTAGTTGAAGGCCTACGTGGAATAGAAGGTTGTGGGGAAACCCACTCCCCTACCCCCCCCCCCCCAAAAAAAAAAACATAAAAAATAATCCTTTTTTTAAAGCTGCATTAAGAAAATTACTTTCAGAAAACAAGTCAAAATTTGCTGCATTTGAAATTTTACCTTGAGGGAGTTGTGTCCCCTATGCGCGTATCTTAAAGCAATAAAAATGCTACCAATTTATTCACAAACCACATTATATTTCTGCTTAGGGGCCGTCCATAAATGGCGTCACGCGATTTTGACCGATTCTTCACTCCACCCCCACTGTCACAAAACCTTAGACCCCCCTCCATTATAACATCACAAAGCTCCC
>MUZC01004528.1:28037-43493 GCA_002072015.1 Radix auricularia | reverse complement strand
CCCCCCGCCATACAAGCGGTATTTTGTATGTGAAAATGAGCATGTTTAAAATCATTTTTTGTTTGTTTTTAGTTTAAGGTTGCACTCTAACATCGTAACACGCGTGAAACCACGTAAATCGCCATTGAATAAAGTTTAGGTAATCTTATATTTCAGTGTAGCTTTTATTTAAAATTGCGCGTTTTGAATGACATCAAATGTTTGACACACCCACCCCCCCCCCGGTGCGTGACGTCATTTATGGGTGGCCCCTAAAAGGGCGGCATATTGGAGACCGCCCCGGGCGGCAAAAGCTCTAGCTACGCCACTGAATGAGTGTATTGCAGGCATAACAGTCAATTGTTTTTCTATAATCTTAGATCGTGTTCTCGAAGTTTCTCAGGGGACATAAAATCTTTCAAAGTATTGTAAACCCTATTTTCGATGACTATTTCGGTTAAGTAAATAATGAAGAACAATAAAATTAACGTGCAGAATAATAATACTTATATATCAGAATTAAATTAATGAAATATCATCTATTCATCATGAGAAAATGTCGACGAGTGTGAAATACTAGAAATCATTGTTAGTAATGATATCTATAAAAAATTATTACGCAGGAAAGAGTGAACCTAGCTAAGTAAAACAAGGATGGCGGCTGTAAAGAATCATATACACAGTTGGAGAATGGGGCACAACGCCGTTATAGTAATTTAAGATTGTTTACACCTGTTCATGAGCGGACATGCGAGCAGTTTGACAGAAATAGGCCATGCTATTCAAAAACTAGTGACTATGATTATTCTTTTCCATGCAAATTAATGTTACAGACATTGAGCAATCGTACAATTGGCTTCAGTGCTTGGAAGCAAGCTCATGAAATGCTTTCGAGACATGATAACTCTAAGAAACATATTGATGCAATGGTAGCACTATTTGGTCGTAATTCATCCATTCAAATCGACTCTGATCTTTCCAAGCATTTGGAAAGTGAAATCCAATATTGGAAATAAGTTCTTGTAAATATAGCAAGCGTTATACATTTTTTTTTTTTGTGTATTCGTGACCTAGCTTTCCGTGGCAGAAATGAACAGAATGAACTGTTAGGCTCACCTAGCAATGGTAACTACCTTGGAATAGTGTAACTACTGAGTCAGTTTGACGCATTTCTTGCTGAACGTATTTGCAAACATGGAAATATTGGACGTGGAAACGAGTCTTATATTTCCTCAACTATTTGTGAAGAGTTTTTTGAACAGATGGGTCAAAAGGTATTGTCTACTATTGTTGCTGAAATAAAATCTGTATTCCTCGATATCTGTAGACTTCAAGCCAGATATTATGCATGTGGACCACTTAACATTGATCCTCAGATATGTTACAACAGTGCTTCTCAAACTTTTTAATGTGGCGGACCGGCAACGAGTTTTCCATTGCTCCAGGGACTGGTGCCTTAATTTACATGTACTGACGTCTTATCTTATCTGTTAAAGAGGCTCCATCTATACAGAAGATTATTGCGGCCTGCGTTTATCCACGTGGTAGCATTATGTAATTTATTTTTCATTGTATGTGCTTATTGCCGAAGAATTGACATATTCTATTAGGTTAGTATTAATGTTTGCAATTTGAGGATATAATATTGTTTTCTTCTTTCTTAGTAACTTCTGCGGACCGGCTGCGGATGGCCTACGGGCCGGCACCGACCCACGGACCAACACTTTGAGAAGCACTGTGTTACACAATCTGGCCCTGTTGAGCGATTTATCAAGTTCATACCAATGTATTCCCATACTGGATCAGAAATTTTCCAAATTATTCTTAATTGTTTGGAAGAAAATGACGTTCAAATTCATACGACATCGCCGCAAATATGAGTGCACAGCACATTTCCTTAATTTGATTGGGGAATCGAAGCAGATTGAAGCCAGATTTTTTTTTCCTTCCGCAAAATCTTTAATCTGGATTGTTGCGTCTACTCATCATTGGCAGCGACTTCAAAAAACATCTAAAAGGGTAACCTGTTGATAGGCATTGCCAGACACAAAATGGTCAGCCTGACATGATGGTGTGAGGTCGGTTAATAAATCATACCATGAGAATTTTGAATCACTGGAAGAATTAGCAACTGACGACAATCGGCCGCGTGACAGTTGACTTGAAGCAGAAGGATTTTTTAATTTTTATTTTGGCGCAGTATTTTGATCTCAAGGCTTTTATTTTTAGCGGTGCGCTTTCTAAAATCTAGCAAACGAATATACATTGCTAATTATATATTTCGATTACGGTATATATACGAATATATGTGTAATGAAAAAACCTCCAAATTAGGCTGCGGGCTATGTAATTTTGCATAAATAATAATGATATTATCATAATAGTATGTATAGTGAATTACACACAGCATAAAGTGATACAGCAGCAAAGAAGTTTGAAGTTCGAAGTATTCACAAATATTGCTGAGACAGTGGCGTAGCTAGTGGGGGCGGTCCGCCCCGGGCTGCACTCATCTAAAGGGCAGCATTAGTGGGCATTTATTTGAAAAAATAGAGCCATTTCCGACAAACGCCCTTTTCTTTTGAAGGGGGGAAACCAAGGTGAAACAAAAATACTCTTAATTTCGTATCTTAATTAACGAATTCACGCAACATCTGTTTGATTACATAGTGGTTGTTTTAACTAACGCAAACCCGTTCAAAAATTAAAAATAGCTCAAAAAAAGGAATCGATTTGCTTGGAAAATTAAGCGGTATGCGTCACAAATGGCGCTATTATAAGAAAACTGCAAACAAAAACAACACATCACCACTGGGCTTAACAATATGTACTATTAATATCACCACGACAGTTTTTGCGTGGAAATTCGACATGCGCAAAATGATGCGCCAACAAGTACCTACATGACATGGTGCTTCAAATATCGTGTTTAACTTGCAAATAGCAATTTACATTTCTGTTTCAGTTTTAGAAAAAAATTTAAGGTAACTTACTAAAAAATTAAATGTATTTTGTTTTTATTGCATTGAAGTAGCACACATAATTTGTGTTTTTCATTAAAATATTGTTATTCATTAAAAATGCTGCGTCTATCCAATTAAAGCAATGCGTAAATAATTAGAAATTTTCTATTTTATGGAAAATTATTAAGATTTAGCGCAAGAACATGAAAATATTCAAATTTATCCGTTAATAAACATCGCTATAACATAAATAATTTCGAAAAAGATATATTGAAAAAAAAATTACGACTTGGAAAAAAATGACATCTGAATTAGTAACTAGCAAAACGAGATCAGATGCTGGAACTTTATTCAGTTCATTGCAATATTTTTTCTTTTCCATAGTATCTCAATTTATGGGAACCCGTTTTCTTTAAAATAAATAATACCAACCCATTTCATGGAACAAAGTTATGTGCTAATACAGAGCGCTGTTATAGATTCTAGAAAGTTGGGGATATCAACTGAACGCCATGCTGGAAGGAGAATAATTATGAGTGGAGAACCCGTTTTCTTTAAAATAAATAATAACAGTGGCGTCGCTAGGGGGCGGACCTCCCAGGGTAACACCTTTTGGGGGGTGACACCAAAGTCTAAAATTTTACTGTGTTGATTTTATGTCAGAAAAAAAAGAAAACACATTTTCTTCATCTAGAAAGAAATACAATGAAAATACGTTAAAAGCGAAAAAAAATAATTTAAACATATCAGTTAACTTGCAATAATAAAACATTCCCAAAACACAAACTAAATAAAAACTAATTATGAAAAAAAAAAAAAGAAACGCAGCACCAGAGAGATCTTCAAAAGCGCTGGATATACAGGAAGTGGTAGTGAAGGCGTATTACGATTTTTACATATTTTTTTTTTCAAAAAGAAAGGTTTTCTTTGTTGTTATTTTTGAGAGGAAAATTATGAATTTAATGTCTTTGCTTTAATCATTTTTTTTAAATATTTTTTTAAAGGCGTGCAAGCATAGATATGCATGTTTACATATTATAGGTAGTCTGGTTCGTAGGTCCCATCCCCAAGTTTTGAGTTACCTTACCGCGCAGAAAATTTCAATAGGTAAAAAATTAGAATTTCCGCGCCTTTGTCAGAAAAGTTAGTAGCGACTTTATTTCTTATTCTACCAGGAACTCAGTCACAGCCTTTGTTAAAATTCAATTAAGAAAACAAGTATAAATGTCCAGAATCTATCTTCCATCTCTCACACACAGCAAACAGACTTTAGCAACATCATTCAATTAAATCGTCTAACCATATTACAAGAAAATTGTCAAACACTCCCTTTAAAATAATAAAAATATTTGACATTGGTTACTAGCCTTGGAGCAGATCAAAGATTTGGATATCACTCGCCAACAACTTCCAAAAAAGACTTTGATGTCACGAATAAGCAGGTGTGATATTTAAATCAAAACAATGGAAGTTGTGTTGGGGGTGACAGTGTGGCGAAAAGAGGGTTTTAAAATAACAACTCAGTTTTCCATGGGCACCTAGAGCAGGATTTTTTTAGACGACACTTAAGTCAGAATGATTTCACGCTACTTTGCTTTACAAGCATTGTTGAAAATTACATACACGACCTGACTGAAATCTGGGAAGAGCAGGCAAGTTTGTATTATGACCCTGTCAAAAAATATTGTTTAAAGGATCTCAGATACCCAAATTTTCGGACAGTTCCTTAGTGTCATTCATGAAGTATTTGGAGCTATTACAATGGAAAAATCTATTGACTAGGAATGCATACCGGTTTGTAAAAGGAAGGATCAATAACCTAAGAGGACATCACCTTGGAGAAAATGTTCATTTGTCTGCAGAGGCTGCTAAAATGTTTTCAGGCTAAAAGGATGAAAACATGAATACAGTCCCCAAATTTGTTGAATGTCTGAGTTGGCACATGGACTCTCGATTTCTTGAAAGCGACTTGCTAATACAGAGCACTGTTATAGATTCTATAAAGTGGGGGATATCAAGTGAACGCTGCTGGAAGGAGAATAATTATGAGTGGGGAAAATTCAGGAGACGGGGTTCTATCTTTAGAGCAAGTTGTACAACGAGAAATGTTTTTATCCATAGATGTAGTTATAAAAGAAAGTAATAGAACCCGCTGATGAGTTGCATGTCATTGCACGAAAATATTCGTGTATAATACCACGTAATCTACTAATTGAAAAATTTTACCATCAAATAGATTTATTTAGTACCATTGAAAACTGTCGAGATGGGGTGACCTCTACGCGGTTCGACAGACGAGTAAGGTCGTGGTGCACATTGCGACCTGAAACCGACAAACCCCAGGCTTGGATAGCCGAAGGCCGTTGTTAGGCGTTAGGTGCTAGTCAAATATGATTACAGTCGCTGTACGGATCTTAGGCAAAGCATTTAGATGCAATGCCGATGATGAAAACCAAAGTACCCGTTGAGGGTCGGGTTACTCCGAAGCGACCGTTTCGTCCCCCTCAATTAACTAGCAACGCTGTTGAGCGGTGCCGGTTTAGGGCCAGGAGCGCCAGTACGGAATAGCAAAAGGTACCGCTAGGAAACGCTTTTGGTCGCCAGCTCTGAGGAAACCTTCCGGTGGGGTTTAAACCCTAGTTAGGTCAGTGATGATCCCCACGCTTTGCGGCGATCTAAACTATACAGACTCGTAAGCTTTGCCGTGGTGGCGCCAAAGTGATACTATGTTGATAGCGAGTCACAGTAGGTAAATTCCACACCTCCCTCGGGAGGCACACTTTAGTGGGAGGCGTTTTCGGCCTAGTGCCCTGGACGCCCAGGCGGCCGCTTGTAGCAGCGACCGCTCCGGGGGGGGGCTTCTCAGTCTTTACGTCCCTTAGGGGGCCAGAGGGCTGAGGGGGTTTTCCGGGAAGCCCCATGAAGAGCGCAGGCTCGGGACTGCTGATTTTCTTCCACATGTAGGATTTTCAGTACCATTGAAAAAGAACAGTTCAAATTGAACGAAAAAGGTTCCAGGTTTTTATGGTTGTACACAGGGCCAGCGGGTCTTATGCACCTTAGTATGTGGGGCCTAGTTTAGGTAGGGATAAGGTATTAATAAGGGTAATAAGTGAAAATTAAGAAAGGTGGGGCCTATGAAAGCGTGAACCCACTGCGGCCGCATAGATGGCATTGGCTTAAGACCAGCCCTGGCTTTACCTACACTACAAGAAGAGGCATTATGTTAGAAAAACAGAGGGGGAATGCCCCCTTGATCTATTAAAATATATTAAATAGTATAGATTGGAAAATTCTTTACCCAACATTATAATTTTGCTAAGAATGTTTTTAACATTATCTTAGACATACAGACGCTCCTTCTATGAAGAAGATAATTGCGTCTACAGACCATGAGAGATGATCTGTTGGCAAGTGATGCAGCGGTCACAGGCCATGGCTATAAGGGTTCCACGCATTACCCAGCCGCCTAACTATTGTCTATCAGATTATCTAGTTGTGAACGGAACTTCTCCAAAACTGCTGTTGATAATAAAATTATCTTCGTTCCACAATGAGTGATTTAAGACTACAAAATCTTGCAATATTGTCTAAAGATAGAACAAGATATTACATATAATTTAAATTTTTAAAACATAATACACGATTTATCTTTTATGAAAGTTAGGTAGCATATGTATAAATATGTTTACATACTAATGTATACAATTTCTTTGTTTATAAAAGAAATCATATATTTATAAATAAAAAAATAAAAGCATATTAATTGTTTATAATTTATTTGGAATATATTTTTGTCTCAAATGTTTACTTATAGGTATATCATCTTGGGAGAGAGTGCATAGAGACAGTAGTGAACAAAGTGGGGGTGAGACTGCAATCAGGCTTATAAATTAGTAAATGGAAAACATGTAAACAGGGTATGATTTAGCCTGACAGGACGTAACAAAACAGCAAATGATTTGGCAAAGAGCCTTCCTTTTATAAACAAACGATACACAAATAAAATGAATATAAAGAAATGAAAAATAGAAATTTAGCTGCGGTGAAATTCAAAGAGTTGATGAAAGCAATAGTAGGACTTGGAAGAGAGTAGTGTGAGCTCATATAGGAAAGGAGAGAGAGGGTGTGGCAAAAACGATTAGGTGGTCAGAGCAAACAACATTCATCCCAAGTAGTGCAAAAGTCCCACACTCTTGGATTAGTCTATTCTCCATGTACATGCTATGCGATACGGCAAGAGAGTAACCTCCCCATCTCGAGATAGTTTTCATTTACAGAAGATTAAAAGATATTGATTTAATTATTAATTCATTAATTAAAGTGTATATTAAATCAATTGATTTGTAAAATTATTTTTTATTGGGTGCCCCCTTAATTTAGTACGTAAATTTTTTACTTGTAAAGAAGCATCATTTTCAACTGAATGAAGACAACATTTTTTGTGAAAAGGGACAGCACGAAAAAACTAGTCAAGTTTAATCAAGCTTGTCCATTAAATTTAAATTATTTATTAAGATAAACCATTTTTACATATTTGTTTTAACCTATCAAAAATAATCCAATTCACACAACTTTCACACAATTTTTGTAAGAGATTATTCACAAATGCATTGAAAATACAATTTAAGAAATGTGAACAACAACTAACATTTTTTGTTGCCAAATAGCTAACATTTGTCTTGTATATTCTTTTTATTAATGTGTTCAGTTAAATGAGATCAAATCCTTTTTAAAAAAATTTCTTATCCGTGGATGGGAATTTAATGTGCGTTTAATTAAGTTCAATAACAAAACCACGCACATTATCACCACTCTTTGGAAAACAATTTGTGACAGTGTAATTTTAAAGTGTGTTACCATTTCAATCTGCCAATCTTTTGCCTTATTTCAGATGTTGTCACAATGAGCCATGGTTATAAAATAGTTAACAAACTCACCTTCCTGTCATTTTTGTTCAACAAATTGATTTTCAACAACAACAAAAATTAAAGCATTAATAAAGTTGACTGCACGCATGTATTCTATGACGCTGGAATAACCTCCCACAAAGCTGACAGTGTGACTCCTTCTTTAAGTTTTTCAATGGCCAGTCCAAGCTCCTCAGAATAAACTGGTTCTCTGTCATTTTCTTTATTACCATCAGCAAAATAGGCCTGATAAAATGAGGGGAAGAAGATAAGGGCACAACTTTAAAAGAAGCTA
This sequence comes from Radix auricularia, assembly GCA_002072015.1. NCBI lineage: Eukaryota > Metazoa > Mollusca > Gastropoda > Lymnaeidae > Radix > Radix auricularia. Next base: position 35,346 of record MUZC01004528.1, on the reverse strand, counting down.
ATGTCTCCATTATGGAGAATCATCGATGACAATTAATCACCAATTCAAGTTAAATTAAATGTTGAATTGGGGTTATTAAGGGACAAACTAATTCAGACATTAAAATTCCTGCTGAAACTTACTGCAAAAGCATCTGTTTGTCCATCGTATTCAACCTCCACATCATCTTGTATTGGTGCCCTTGTCATCATCTCTGCTGATTGGGGCTGCAAAGGGAAAAAAATTATTTTACTGGTTTATTTATTTAGTACCGAGTACAGTATAAGGTGAAGTAGACATAAACAAAACTTATTACATTCCGAGAAATTCATGCAAGTTATTGCAAATGCAAGGGACTTCTTTAGTGAATTTAAAAATTTTGTATTCAATTTTTTATACAATTTAGCCTGGATTAGAATGAAAATGATACTGACATTCATGCCATACTTAGGTGTAAAATTAATTACTGATTAACCATAAAAAATAGGGAATTTGATTGAATGTAAAACAAACCTTCTCATCAATTTCATACTCCACACCAAAGATGGGGCAGGAACTATAAACTCTGTGTAAATTCTGTATCATTTTTGCTGTTGCTTGAAGTTTCTCCATTGGGTCAATACGAAAACCAAGAACATAACCACCACTCTATAAAAAGGACAAAATGAACGACAGGAATATATTTTTTAAAAATAAAAATTTGTGTCTTGGTTTCATGACAATGTGTAAGACATTAAATCTTTATTTATAATGGGGTGAAAATTGAAAAATCTACTTAATGAAATTTAATTGAGCCAATTCATTAAAAAAATCGCAAGATAGATTTACTTTGAGCTAATATTTGGCTACAATTATACTATAACAGTTGTTAACATACCATATGTGTGGTTTCAACAACAAGAGCTATACCAAACTTTGAGTCTCTGACCTTGACTGTTTTCTAACAAAACAATGGAGAATTCAAAAAAAAAATTTTTTTTGAGAATAACATATTGGATTCAATAAGGCTTTAGTCATTTCAGAATGAAAACGCCTATGGTAGATTAGGGGCCACCCATAAATGATGTCACGTGCCTGGGGGGAGATGGAGTCATGCATTTGTGACAATGTGTGATGAGGGAGGGGGGATGTTTAAGAAATGTGACGTCACATCAAAAACGCAGAACTTCAAATAAAATTTCGGCTTAAATATTTGATTGCTTGCAATTTATTTAATGACATTTTAAATGGCTTCACATGTGTTACCATCTATTTTCCCTCTAAGGTTCGTTGGTCCGTGTGCAAAGTAAAAAAACATGTGTGCAAAGTTGCTGCGCGGCATCCGATATCTGCGCAGCCGCGCAGCTTAAAGGGAACATTGGTTACGATATTAGAGAGCAGACTTACATTATGTACATATTTAAATAACAAAAAAATTATTTGTAACATGCTAATTTTCAATTAAAAATACAGCTTTTAAGTGGGGGAAATCTGCCAAAATCGTGTGACATCATTTATGGATGGCCCCTTACTCCTCTAGTTTAATTGCTGTTTCTTTTATAAGAATAAAGGATAAAAAACATTGTAAAACAAATGAAGAGCTAAGTGCTAAAAGTAAAATAGTCACAATTTACGCATTTTGAGATAATCACATTTTAATTTATATTTTGTCTTTTTAACAATATCATTTTAATTTTTTAGGCTTTGAAAAATGTGGGCCTAAAAACATTGTATTCTTTTCAACTTTGTACAGCAGATTGGTCAAAACCAGGTGTTAAATGTCAAATGGTTAGTTTGAATTTGAAAAAAAATGTGTGACTTAAATACTTTTAGCACTAGGGTCTTCAATTGTTTGGCCATTTTTCTGCAGAGGCATGACACACATAAGACAGTAAACAAAATTTAAAAATCTCTTAATATTGATACTAATCAAGCTTCAAACTTTTCTCTCACAAACCATGTAAACGTAATTTTTTTTTATAAAGTAGATTTAATTAAACATTAAATGGTGCTCATATATCATTATTTTTAAATTGTATTTTACTTTCAAATTATGAATGACAAAATATAGAAAAGAACACATGAAAATGTAATCAATCAATAAAATCAAGATATAAGACATCTATCTAGTGCACCATCAGATATAGTACTCACCATTTGAAGATAAGGTATGCTAACATTGAATGACTCATTAATATTAGCATGCCACATCAGTCTGACATTGGTGATATAAAATGTACCCAGGTTACCCTGCAAAAATCGTTTTGAAATGGAGTAACTATTTTTTAACAAATTGAAATGGTTGTATTTAGGATTAAAACATACAGCTTCTAAAGGAGAAAAATGATATCCCTTTCAGTCAGCTCCTAAACAGTTTTATATTTCAACAGGCAAATATTTATCATTGCTATAATAAAAAAATTCACAAAAATTTGTGATAATGAGTTGTTCTACCTGATCACTTGATAAGTTCCAAACTCCATTAACTTTATCATAAACTTGTTCTTGGGGTAAAAGCCTGATTTGCTTGTCTTTGATTAATGCACCACGAAGTTTTAAGTCTCTATACAACTTTGAGGTGTCATAAGCCCTTTTATAATAATAAATTAAATATGAAATTCATCAGGAGTCATCTTAAAAACTAGATGAAAATCTCAGTTGAAAATTGTTTTTAAAATAAACTTCTTAAAAAAAGAGAGGTAGTAATGGTTACACTTTTTTTTTAACTTAATTACTCACCTATAAACAGATATGATTGATGTGAACAATCTTGGTGAACCAGGTACCTAAAATAAAATTCAAGGATATTCAGTAAAAAAAAACTCTTATGTAGGAAAAAATTAATTTTTTTAAACTTAGTCATTACATATATTCTAAAATATATTTATTGAAATATATAAATCTTTAATTATTTATACATAATAAAAGATTAAAATTTTCTCATACAGTTTAACCTTTTTTTAGATTTGTTTAAGTCAATGTATAAAATGAGTTCACTTGTCTTATCTATACAGACAATCCTTCTATACAGAAGATAATTGCGTTCACAGACCATGTGTGTCTGTTGGCAAGTGATACAGCTATGTGGGTTCCATGCATTAGCCAGCCTCCCTTTCTAACTAGTGTTAGGTACCCATTCAGAGCTGGGTGGCATCAGGGACGTTATAGGCCCCAGAAACAAGTCCTTGCCTTCACATGCATTTGAATGCGTGACCATTGATACGACAGCCGAACGTGCATGCCACTCAACCACCGTAACTTGTTTAAAATTAAGTCTTATGTACATATTCTTAATAATACAATTACGAAACAATTCCACCATTATGACAAAAATCTAACAAAAGTTTAAAATCTCTTACTATAAATACTTAACAGGTTCAAAAATTTTAGAAAACAAGCCAGCTAATTTTAATTTGAGATTCAATTAAACATTAATGGAAACCTTCATATATTCCTATTTTAATTACCTCCTTTAATTTTTTAGGCTAAATTTTAGTTAGATATATTTTACTTACTAGATTAGTAAATATAAATTCAAAACGAGTTGATCCACATTTAGATAGTATGTATAGTGCTTCAACAGTACCCCTCAGTTTCTACAAAAGAAGACAAGAACACCTGGAGTTTTTTTATAATTTATAGGACAATAAAAGTTTGGGATACAAAAAAAATAATAATGTTAATATAATGATTTCCATAACAAATTTAAAATAGAGTTTTGAATTTTTATTTAAATTAATTGTGTTACATAGCACTGTGTTTAAAAACATCAACATTTTCGAGGAGTACCTATACTTTTACACTTACAGATTGTGCTGTTCTTGTTGAGATTGATATGACACAATTGAAACCTATTGCTACAATAAGAATAAAACAAAAATAAAACACTCAAAATTGCATCAAGAACTAGACTAAATTGTAAGCAAACCCAACAATTATTTGTATAAAATATTCATCTCTTAAAATATAGCAATAATTTTGAATATATGTTCATGCACTTAAATGGAATTTGTGGACTTTCCAAGTTGTTAACAACCTTTGATGCATTAGAACTATAAAAGTATTATCAATACTTCTAGAACAGTTTTTTTGGATATGACTTATCAGTAGAGAAAAAAATTATTAACAAACAAAAATTTAATTTCAAAAACAACATTTAATATTTTTAAGTAATAAAGACTGCCTTGAAGGAGCCAGCAACTCACATTTGATCAGCAGATGAACATCTTTGGGTTATGTTTTATTTTATTAGAGACCATGCAATGTAAAGGTAAATAACTGACATTATTATAGATTTGTGTAAACAAAAACTGAAATACTTTATTTAAAAATGTATACACAAAAATGTTTTTAGTGATTCTCAAGAACTTACATAAATTAGCTCGAGGCATTTCAATGGAATGCCAGAGAACTCTAAGATTGGTGACCATCAGGCGACCTGGAAAATAATTTAAAGTTTCCTTCAATATTTTATTTGCTTTATAACAGTTATATCAGGGGTCGGGTAACTTTTTGCCTGAGAGAGCCATAAACACCACATATTTTGATAGGTAATTCTGTGAGGGCTATACATTATGTTTAAAACTAAAAATTCAAGTAAATGTGTGTAATTTCAACACTAAAATTACAACAATTATGTCTCTGAATTGTTTTTAATAACATTGTTCCTATGGTGTTTTTTTATAAGCAATTAATATGTAGATCAAAGAAGTCTGAATAAATGTTGTTTCTTTTTAACTCCAACATTTGTCTGAGAGCCAAATACAGCCATCAATAGAGCCACATCAGGCTTGCGAGCCATGGTTTCCCCACCCCTGGTTTATATGTAATAAAATATGTTATTAAAATCAAATTAAAAATAATAGGAACTTACTTTATACTCAGAAAAATATTTTAAACCATATTTTGACTGAGCAAAATATATAGCATATTGCAGCGATATAAAATTATTTTTAAAATAATGATACCTCTGTCACCATTGTTTCCTTTGGTGTCTTCTACAGCATCCAGTTGATCTATAAGTTTTTCCCCAGGCCTTAGTTTCATTTGACTGCATAAAAAGTAATATCAGTAAGTTAATTTTAAATACTTCTAAATTCCATATGAGTATGAGTACATTATATTCTGACTATTATTTTAATATTGTGGGGAAAAAAAGTTTATTTTTATGTGAATGTGAACTACCCATGTAAACTTCTGGTAAATTATTGTCGAGGCTGTGCTACACTAGGGCCATTTCTAGCTGCCATATTTGATGCGATGGAACATGACGGGAAAACATTGGATTTGGAGGATTTGGGGGTACAGGTTTTCTCCAATTTGTGGCTTTTTTAGCAACATGATAATTTTGGAAAACACCAAAAATGCTACTAAAAAATTTTGAGCAGTGGGTATTTTTAAATTATAGGCTATTTTAAAACCTGCAGGGTTTGGAAAACAGAAAAAAATGTGCAAAATATGAAGAAAAAAATTATACTCAGTGTTCATGTGTCTGTATAATGAAAATGGGAAGGTTACACCTTTTAAAAACTATAAAGCTAAACCTAACCCTTACCCTAAAATTCTATTGGTAAACCTAACCCAAACATTCTATTGCTAAACCTAACACTGACACATTTCCAGTTTGGAAAATTCACCTTCCTTTTTTAACAATTTTACACAAAAATTAACAAAACTTTCAACCATTATGCTACTGCACCCGGAGTTTCAGACGAAAGGAATTTGCTTGCCGCGAATTTTCTCGGGCTCACTCCTTATTTACATGCACATCATAGCATATAGTTCCGCATTTAATGTGATTCATAAATAGCTAAAGGGAAGGGGAGCCCCTCTTCTTTTTTTTTTCATTTCTTTTTTATTAAAAATTAAAATAAGGAGGGAGGACCCTCCCGATGCTTAACCCCTTTTGTTCCCTATTTTGACAAGTTAGGTATATGAAGAACAAGCCATAAGATTTATCACTAGGGGGGAATCAAGGTAAAACAAAAATATAACTTCAGGATAGCATCTATAGCGTCAACCACTACAACGATAACCAGCCAAATTTCTAAATTGGGGCCTCAGAGAAGCTCCAATCAATTTTTATATGGTCAAACTTAATTTCCAAAGAATATTTTTAACACTCTTCTAACATAAACTTCCTATTTGTTTATCAAAAATAATGTCATGTATGCTTTCTATTCAAATGCTTACTCCAACAAGTGAAGGTGAAAATTGATAATACTAATACACTTGGCATGCGGTCAAAAAGAATGTACTAAGTATTTAAATCAGTCATAGGAATTTTTTTACTGGTCTTAATTACCCTAGGCCTTAAGTTTTAATCTTAGCCTCACCCTAGGCCTTAAGTTTTAATCTTAGCCAAGCCTAACTTTTAACTCTCTTACTTAAGTTAAACGGTGAACTATTTCCTTAACTATTAATAATAGTATTACTCTTGTCATCTTCATCTTGATCTTGTCTTATCTTCCTTTTGGAATTTAAACTAATTACTTTATAATATTTATTTACAAATATTAATGGGTCTTATATAACGTTAATTATTACAAAAATCGTAAATATCGGTAAGTTTCTAAATAAAACAACATAAGCAAATTACTTGGCACTAATGTCAAATCGAACATCTCTGTCTTCCCAGAGCGGCTCAAACGCCATCTTGACGCTAGAATGTAGCAACAGAAAAAATGAAACTCTTTTACAATAAAGTATAAATACTTAACTGTCTATCATGACGACAGTAATGTTTAAATTCCCATTTTATCGGTGTCTGGCCGTTCCATTAGCGTTTTCGCCTGTCGGGCGCAGATGTCGCGTTGTGATGATTCGGTTTATGAAACTTTCAAGGGACAAACGTACCCACTAGGGTGATTACTATTTTAATTTTTTTTCTAAATGAATATGAAACCCCTTACATTCGAGGAACAATTGTATGCAGATAACAGTAGGAACATTTTATTTTTTTTTAATTGAAAAAAGTTCCCCCACCTCTTCATTTTCTTTTGGTCACTCAGTGCTGTTTGACTAGCAGTAATGCCTGCGGTGAAGCGCGCCTTGATAGCGCTCTTTTTTGTAATGAAATCATAGAATGTAGAAATTCTTCATTTAGTGAGAGAAGCTTTAGTTAACTTTCGGACGGGGTGGGATACACGCATTCTCTGTGTTCCTAAGATAAGAACTAAAACATTTGGCAAAAGGTCATTCTCCTTTTGTGCAGCCAAACAATGGAATTCTCTTCCATTACACATCCGTAGCATTTCAACTTCTAAGTCATTCAAGACTGCACTTAAGACACATCTTTTTAAAATTTATTTTCAAAAATAATAAAACCAAATTTCTTTAAATGATTAACGTA
>MUZC01004528.1:0-27668 GCA_002072015.1 Radix auricularia | reverse complement strand
TAAAAAAAAAAACATTATTATCCTTAAAGATAAAGTCAGGATGATATACTGGAATACTTTACAACATGATGAAATATTTTTGATGACTATCCTGTTTTCAGAAAAAGATTGCAAGTCTTACCGAGAGGAAATAAAGTGCAATATATTTAAAAACTTTTAAACCATAATAAAATATAATAAAGATAGTGAAAATTCAAACAGGAGTATTTACATGAAGAATTTACCCCCATCTTCTAAACAGAAAATGAATCCAACGATTCCATTTGTGATAAGCTAAACAATCTCACACGTATGCCAAAAAACTGTCAATTTCTTGGAAACTTCACTTTTCTGTTTAAAAGAAAGGAACGCGACTGGATCAAATAAAAATTATGATTACGAATATAGAATTGCTCTGGAGGGAGATTTTAGACTTTCCACTATTATCCAGCGCACTCATCAGAAGGAAACTCAATATGCTGACTGATCTATATGACAAAAACAAAAAGAAACCGTCTCATAAATTCACTGCAAAATTCCTCATTAATTTAATGTCACCATCGTTAATGGAGAATAGAAAAGGCATAGAGGCTAAAGAACTATATTAGAGGCAGGTTACGATTAGAGGAAAGGTTGTTTATTCAATAGTCAAACGAGCCCCTTTTGGCATCCATCTACCGAAAAAAATGAATCGAAGTATCAAAAACTCAATCACAACCCACACAAACATTTAAAACTTTCTCAGAATCTTCGGATTAGTAAACCTCTGCTTCCTTAGCCGAGTTGCCAACCTCTTCTTCCACGTCATCGTATCATGAACGCTAACCGAAATACAAAAGAGCAAGCACTACAACTGCGAGTTCACTAGTACAGAAAAACAACATTTCTACACAGAAGCACATGACGTTCTTTCAACCATTGCTGAACAGGGTCATGATGTGCTGGTTCCAAGTCAGGTGGGTGTATGGAAACGAGTAATCTCTGAAGGACAGAAAATGAAAATAAAAATTGCTCAAAAACATCAAAGCAAAGATCCCTATTGTTTCCAGTTTGATGGTAAAAGATTGCAAGGAACTACATAAGCTAATTGATGAAAATGATGTTTGGGACAATATTTGCATGATAATCTGCGACACGACCGCAGTAAATACTGGTCTTTTAGAGTATGATGTCATCACTATGTACTTGACATCCTTCTGGAGCATATTATGAATTTTCTTATTCAAGAGCCAACAAGCAGACCAGGACTTAACAATTCATTCATTTACAAATTAACATAAACATATGTCACTCTTCATATGCCTTTTTGCGACAGATTATGTTAACACAGGCGAGAACCCTGTATGACAAGAATATTTTAAGTTCTTATATAAACTATGTCAGGCTTATCGTCATTACAAACAAATTCAAGTTGGCCTAGAATCAGCTGGAAGAAACTCCCCAATTTACACCAGGCAAGATAGAACTCACATGCAATATATGCTGTTATAGCATTTTTTCTTACACCAAAGTGGCGCTGCGTCCTTGCTCTAGCATGCGACTTCATCTGCTACGAATGGACAAATGCTTGGTTCCATCCGCAACACTACAATAACGCGTACTTCAGTGTTTTAAACACACATTGGTCAGTCAAAGAAACATTTATTGACATTCCCAGATCAAACCAAATTGCTGAACGTGCTGTAAAACTGACGGAGGAACTTCATGCGAACTCGCGAAAAGCTGAATTTTTAAATCTGAAGTTCCTAGGAAAAAATGTGTTTTAAACATTTCTTATACATTTTGTACTACTCTATATCTCATTGGTTAATAAATGTTGCTTAGTTATTAGTTTTAATCGTTCTACTTATGCTTTAAAAAATGTTCTTTTTTGAAAAAAAATTGTCTTTTTTTAAAAAAAAATTTTTTTTTTTCACTTTTATTTTCTAAAAGGTGGGGGAACTTTTTGAAAAATAATCACAAACGCAATTGATATTCTTAAATTACACATAAAGTTTCCTCGATTGCAAGTGGTTTCATTAAAAAAAATTTTTTGTTATCACCCTAGTACCCACTGTGGATGTATTTACAACACCGATATTCTTTAATATGTCAAAGACCTCCATAAATGACGTCATGGGATTTCAGTTCACTTCTCTCAATATGGACACATTTATCAACTTTGTTGACTCTTTCCGCCCATCCATTAAGTTCACTTATCAAATTTCTGAAGTCTCTGTCAATTTCTTGGACATCACTGTAAATCTCCAGAAAAACTGCCTCCAAACTTCGGCCTACTTCTAACCTACAGACAGCCACTTTTATCTTCTCTACCCTTCTTCTCATCCGAAAACATGTAAGGACTCCATTCCCTTTTATCAACTTCTTTGACTCCGTAGACTGTGCCAATCTCAGGAGCACTTTTGGGAAAAGGCGTTGGAAATGGTGGAGTTTTTTTTTACACAAAGGTCATATCCTAAAGCCACACATCAATATGCGCTTCAGCGAGTCAAAAGATTCTTTCGTGCCGACGCATTTTTACCACGCACCCGCGATACCAATGAGAGAAGCAAACTGGTTCTTACATACCATCCGCACAACATAAAAGCCAAAGAAATGCTCCTGAAGAACCGAGCCATCCTCCTTGCGGACCCTGAGACAAACAACATATTCTCCGCCCCACCCCTCATTGTATTTAGGAGGGACAAAAAATGCGCGATCGTTAAGTTTGCATTCGCCTCCCCACTTCACCCAACCATCTGGGTACTTTACCATGCGGCCGACTTCGGTGTAAGACAAGTCCTTTTGTTGTACAAACTGACCAGATAGTCTTCCCTAGGGGATATTTAAGATTAATAATGGCTTTATTTGCACTAGCCGCAATATTGTCTACACCATTGAGTGTAAGCGCTGCCCTTTGAAATCATAGGTGAGACGGGGAGTTCATTTTTGTGCCACATGGCTGAACACATTCGGGCGATGACACAGGAAAAACAGTATCCCGTACCCGACACTTCAATGGGCGTGACCATATGGGCGTCAAGGACCTGGCAGCCACCGCTATTGTCTCATGCACAAACACACCCGGGAGGGTCAGTCTGAAGAATAAACTCATACAAGATTATGTGACCCTTGTGCCACATGGGATGAATGTTGTGTTTGCTTTGACCACCTAGTCGTTTTGCCCTACCCACTCTCTCCATTCCCCAATAGGCTCGCTCTGCTCTTTCAGCTTTACTTTCATTGACTCTTTGGATTTCACCGCAGCTAAGTTTTTATTTTTTATATTCGTTTTATTTTTGTATTGTATGTTCGTTGATAAAGGCTCTTTGCCGAAACGTTCACTGTTTTGTTTCGTTCTGTCAAGCTAACCCTTACCCTTTTTACGTCTTTTCCATTTACTTTTTTATAAGCCCGATTGCAGTCACACCCCTTATTTTGTTGACGTCATTTATGGACACCCCCCCTTCCAGCTAAAATTGGTCTAACATGGAAAACAGCTAATGCAAACAAAAAATAACAAGTACTTAAGAATTATAATAAATGAAAAATTGTCATGGAATTGCTTAGGTTGCAGTGGTATAAAACCGGCCCTGCCCGGGGGTTTCACTTAGTAACACATTACCATATCTTATTTTATCTTATCTGTTACAGACGATCCTTCTATAGAGAAGTCTATTGCGTCCTACCCATGGTTTATGTCTAGCCTTGCATTTTTATTAGCTTTTTAATTGTTGATAAAGTGTTAGTTTTCCTGATTTCCTCAAGCAACCCATTCCACATCCAAATTCCAGAAGGAAGGGCTAGAATTGGTACTTGTTCTTGTTTACGGAATAGGTAAATTGTTTTTATCTATGTCTATCTGAATATTGGAATATTATTAGAATATTATTAGATTAGATTAGATTATTATCTTTGTATCTCCCAGTTAGAATTAAATTCCTTGTGTAACTTTACTATGTTGCTCTTTGTTTTTTCCTCCAGTGTTTTTAGCTTTACTTTAATGATTTAACTAATGGTTTTACGCTTGTAAATTTTAATTTTTCTCCAGTAATGTATGGGCAGCTTTTTTCAAATTTTTAAAATTTGTTCTAGTTATCTATCTCATGGGGGAGGTGTGGGAAGGGGATAAGCTGGATATTGAGGTTATTTCCGGGGCTCTATAAGAATTCTTTTATATATTTCCAAAATTTACTATAGATCGCACTTGCTATAGACTTTAACTTAAGTAAATTAACTCTTTCTTAAAACAATGTTTAACCAACAGTTCAGATGTCCATCATTTAGTAAGACCCGGAAATTCAAGCCATTAAAGTTCATGCTGGAGTAAAGCTTTTCAAACTGGTGCTCTCAAAAAGGCTAATGATCATGGAAGGTGAGTATTCCAGGTTGTACAAGTTGTTTTTCCATACATTCCCAGATTTAATCTTTGAGTTTCAAATTTTCACCGTAAAACAATACTTCCATTTGAAGCAATGGGTAGACATCTTCCATAATTAATACAAAGAGGCATGTATTTCTTCAATTCTGCAAATTTGTGATAAAATTATTATAGTAATCTTGCAATAGCATCACTATACTTACTACTGAGTGTTGTGCCCGAGTACATGAGTACCTTACATGCTGGGAAATGGCAGAGGTGTTCCTGGGAAAGCTGAGCTTTCCACAGCACAGGAGAATGCACCTGGTTTTATAATTTCTAGCCAAGTAAATTCAACAAGAACATCGAAGCTCATGATCCTATTGGTATCACTTGTATAGAAACAAATAAACCCACCATTATTCATGAAGTCCTTAACTTCTGCTCTCAACTCAAAATAACTCTTCAAAATGTTGACATTGTTAAGCCAAAATACCTTGGTGAAGATGATAACATCATATTTTTCCCTCTATAATGGCTAAACACTTGAGTCAATATAATAAAACTCATTGTGTCAAAAACATTTTTCATCCACTCTTCAGAAATCACATCAATTTGATATTAGGGAGATTTAGAAACTAACATAGTAAATGACATTAAAATAATGTAAGTGGGAATTTAAAAAATATGAGATATGGGATACTTTAAAATAATGAAGTTGAATAAATTTAATAATAAGTTGTAGGCGCAGGTTGCTGTGTCATTAATATTAGGTATAGGTGTATAAATACAACCTTTGCTTTCAAGTATTTGGCCGCAAATTATTGAAATAACATCTGAGTTTTTTAAATTTTGTTCTGTTGAAATATTGTGTAAGTTAGCACATCAATAAAATGGAATAAAGCTAAAACAAATGTTTAAGTTAGACTAAAATTGTATGACTCATATTTATTTTCATTTGAAAAAAATTAATACATTTTCTTTAACATTCATCACATTTTTACACTACTTTAATCTTTCTCACTCAATTCAACAATAACAAATGTGTCCCAATTCACAATATCCACTATTCAATTCATTATAAATCTATTGTTTAACAACTAACTAAAGAACTTTTTTTTAAAAATTATCTTTACAAAATAATAACTAGTACTAAACAGTACATTTTCTATCTTTATTATCTCAGGTTAATATTGGGTGTGATGGAGGAAAAGTGCAAACATTCAATTAAAATATGCTAAAACAAAAATTCAAAATAATTAAATATTAAAATGAATTTTTTTTTTAATTGGATTTTTTTTAGTGGTGGGAGGGGGGAAGGTTGTTGGTGAGATTCCTTACCATTACTATAATCAGTCTTTTTTAAACAAAGTTTGCAATCCCATTCGTATTTTAGCTGACGTGCTAAATTTCTTGCAAAATTAACAATTATTAGCAAGAAAAAATACATGATTTTTTTTTTATCCCCTGAAAACAGTCACATACATACACATTTAAAGTTAAATTAATTTATGTAAACTTTTTCATCCTTCCTCTTTTTCTGCACTACAGTTCCTGGCTTATGTTGGGCATCAGGATGATTGGCCAGTTCAGGTGGGCAAGATGATGCAGAGCTTTGAAGTAGGAGTTGTTTCAAGTCATAGAAAGTTGCACTGTCCTCCTTTGTTATGAAAGTAACAGCAACACCTTCTTTTCCAGCTCGACCAGTTCTACCGATGCGATGAGTATAATCTGAAACAAATGTCAAGTGTTTTATTAGAAGATTTTTATGTAGTTAAATTGATTTAAATCTAAATCATGAAATGGCTTTTAATCAAAGTAAAATTATCCTTTTTAAATATTAATGAATTCTTTTTAAAATACTTAAATAACCAAAATGGTTTTTATAAAATCCATTAGCATCCTGTTGCAATAATGATCACATAATCACATAATATTTTCATAATTTTTAAGGTGTTGACGATGTATTTAAAAAAAAAAAACAATAGTAAAATTGAATGCAATACTAATAAATTTAGATAACATATCAATTATTAATAAAATCATACAGCAAAGTCATGTAAAAATACAGCTTGCTAAGTTCTCATCTAATCTAAAGACAGCCTACCTTCAATATTTCTAGCCATATCATAGTTGATGACCATAGAAACATCCTTAATGTCAATACCACGACCTGCAACATCTGTTGCCACAAGAATCTCTTTTGTGCCTCCCTTGAGACTAGCCAAGGCAAATTCTCTCTGCTCTTGTCCTTTGCCACCATGAAGCGTACAGGCATTGAACTAAAATAAATAGAGTTGCCATATGTTAAATAACATCAATAAATAAATGTTTTATTTGTAAAGTTATGATTAATGCTATAATTTTTAATGGAAGCATTAATTTTTAACTTGGTACTACACAATCTATTTACCCCCATTTTTTCCAAAGACTTTGCCAATACATCTGCTCCTTTCTTCTGGTTAACAAAAATGATGATTGGCGGATCAATACCTTTATTGAGCACATCGAGAAGTTTTTTCCTGGAAAAATATTTTTTAAATTGGTTGAAGCAATAATAAAATTGTTGGAAACAAAATTCAAGAAGTGTTTCTTTCATTTAACATGGAAATAATAGTTAATTAACCTTTCCCCATATATAAAATACAAACATAATAAAAAGACCTTAAAATTAGTTGTACTATTTCTGGGGTTATAGGTTATTTACAGGAATGTTAGTTTCTATTCTTTAAAACTTAAGAGAAAAAAATACCTGATGGTGAATAGCGAAGTTTGTTCTGATAAGATCACAATATTATGGATATTTATTAATTTTAATCACCATCATATAATCAGAAATACAAACCTCTTTTCATTTTCTCCAACCATGTAAACAATCTGTTCAACTCTGTCAACAGGTTTACCAATATTACCAATGTATACCACTGTTGGCCTCCTTAAGAATGTCCTGGCAAGTCTTTCAATTGTCGGTGGCATTGTGGCAGTAAACATGACAGTCTGGAAAAAAATTTCATGTATTCAATGGTAGTTAGTGGTAACACGATTTTTGTTTGAAGTTGAAGTTAAATGCAAAATGGACTGACACTACCCGGAATTTTAGAAATGTAAAAATAAAGAAATAAAAAAATTTGACCAAGTAGCTTTTAAATTACTTTTGTAGAGTAATCAAATCTCAAGAGAAATTTATCAAAACCAACAGTTACAAAAATGTGATGTTCATTAAAAAAATATATATTTGTGTATTTATTTATTTATTTATTTATAAAGGACGCTTCTATAGCGCAGTTTCTTAAAGCTCACTGCGCTTTACAAAAACATTACCAAAAATTAATAGATGCATTCAATAATCATACATCTTACACAGTAAAAATACATGGAAGAATTTCAACATATTTTATGTTACAAAATAAAACAAAGAGGTAAAGTTCTTTTTCAATAAATATAGAAATAATAAACAATTAAGCAAGGAGACGAATAAGGAAATGAACAAGTAATAAAACCAAGTTATGTAACAACAAATAAGTAAACAAATAAAGAAATAAATAATTAAAACAAGTAAACCAATAAACAGAAAAACAAACATATAAAATGAATAAATAAACACACAAACAAACAAACATACAAACAAACAAATAAAAAATTAAAACGTTTTAGCTATTATTTGTATGAACCCTATGTCTATGTGAAACGAGTGTTATAGAAGTTTAAAACATCTAAAAATGGTAATGACATTTCAGTGAAAGCGAGTGTGATTAAAACATAATTACAATAAGACAAAACAAATAAATATACGCATTTAAGAATCAATATAAACACGTAACCCATGCACTTGCACCCATACAGACACACACGCATACACACACTATCTCTCTCTCACACACGCACACACACACACACAAACAAAGAGTCTCAGAATAATGTGATCATCACAGATTGTTTTTGAAACGTGGTAGGGAGGATGCATGGCGGACATTTGATGGGAGAGAGTTCCAGACAGTAGGAGCTAAAGCCTGAAAGGAGCGATCACCGTAGGATTTTGTTTTAGTTCTAGGGACCGAAAGAATGCGACTGTCTTGAGAAGAGCGTAAGCTTCTGGTAGGGGTGTAGGTGTGGAGAATCTCAGAAAGATAAACGGGGAAAAAAGGTTCTGTCAGTGACTTATAGCAGAGAGTGGAGACTTTGTAATTGATTCTAGAGGCAATAGGCAGCCAATGGAGTTGCTGTAGTAGCGGTTGTACATGGTCGGTTTTATTTGCTCGAAAAACAAGTCTTGCAGCAGAATTTTGCACTTTCTGTATTTTGTCTATGAGGTAGTTTGGGATTCCAGAAAGAAGTGCGTTGCAGTAGTCAAGTTTTGACAAAACAAGTGAACAGACAAGAGTTTTAGAGGCTTGATAATATGATGTGCTCACTTGTCTGTATTTCTTTTTAGAATTAAAATTTCGAAGCATGACTGAATCATCTTCTGCTTCCTCTGTGTCAGGTTTCTCATTGGTCACTGGCAGGTAATCAAGGATCTTGCGCACTTCAGGCTCAAAACCCATGTCAATCATTCTGTCTGCCTCATCCATGACAACATATGTGCACTGATTTAGCACTAGATATCTGTTTTCAAGTACATCAATAAGTCGACCAGGAGTTGCAATAACAATCTGAAATGATTAATGTGTCTGTTAAATTACAAATATTTCAAATAGTCTCATTTATAAAAGTTCTAAAAATGCTCTTTAAGATCAACTTATGTACGAAAAAAAATAGCATCAAACCTCGCAGCCCTGTCTGAGTTTGAAACCTTGCTCCTCTCGAGATATACCACCAATGATGGACACTGTTCGAAAGCCTAAATTTTTTCCAAACTTTATCGACTCTTCCTCAATCTGCTGTGCCAACTCACGAGTGGGAGCAAGAATAATAGCATAAGGTCCTTGGTCAGCATCTTCCATTCTAAAGATAATGAAAAAAAAAGTCATTTTAATTGCCATTATAGAAAATATTTTAAAGTATAAAAAATAATGCAAATTAATGTTTTAATCAGGAGCTGTGAACACTGAAATCCTTTTTTGAAATGTATTTGTATATATATGTGTGTATATGTGTTTATATATGTGTATGTGTGTATATGTGTGTGTGTATATGTGTGTGTGTATATGTGTGTGTGTGTATATGTGTATGTATATACACATATAAATACATAGGCAATGTATATACAAAAATACAAAAGAAACGTTCCTATTTTGAGTATCTATAATATGGAATTCCTTAGAATAACTTACACTAGTATTTTTTATTACTTATATATTATAATTTAATATGATTATTAAACAAAATTAGTTTTATTTTGAATTTTATTTCTTTGTTTTAAGTCATTTTATGGGTTTCTTTTGAAATTAACTCAATATATTTATTACATAGATTATATAGTTTATAGTAGGTTCACAATTTAGTAGTAGTAATATAGTAATTCTAAACCAAATCTAAATTACAGTTTATTAAACTATAATTTAGGTTTGGTTTAGAATTACTGTATTACTCCTACTATTGACACTGTTGGATAATTACTGAATTACTTAATTTAAATTACTAATAGAGAAGTAGCAGTGAAAAGTATTATTATTTAGTATTATTTCCAAAGCACAAAGTCCTTAAAATTTAAACTGTGTAATTTTGTTTTTTTAAACTGATGTATCTGTGCGTAGTAAAGGCATAGGCCTAGCCCTATTTAAATTTAAAATATCACGAAAAATTTAATTTTTATTATTTTTTCCAACCCAGTCAGTTTAGATGCAAACCACAATCATTTTTTCTTCAAGTTTTGATATTTAATACATGCTAAAACGAAAGTAGTTTCTAAGCGAACTCACCGGTCAAATTTGTACTAAATGTAAGAAAAGAAGAAGAAAACCCCTACTGCCATGTTAGTATTTATAAACTGTAAAACGGTCATCTGAAGGTACACATCTGACGTAATTCATGATAAGATTAAATTATTTTTTTTAAATATGACATCAAGCACAAAATTTTTATTCTTTAACGGTGTGCGATCCATTCAATTATTTTGTTTAATTACAATAAAAGTTTTTCTCTATATTTTTGATATGCACAGAACAATGCGCGATTGAGCGACAATGAGATGAGAGCAAAAGGAAGGGAGAGGTCACGGTTCCCGTCATATTTATAGCGAGTCCGCATCTCACTGAAATATTGAATAGGCTTTCCACGCATTATGACCCCCCCTCCTTTAAAACTCAGAAGCCAAATTTGAAAACTAAACTCGCAAATCCGGATAATCCAGGAAGAGAGAGAAAAAAATATTCGCAAATCCGGAAAGAGCAAAATTAAAAACTCACGAATCCGGAAAATAAAAAGATTTAGCTTCACGAATCCGGAATTCCGGGATAACCCGAAGGTGGCACCCCTGGTTTTAATTTTAGAGAAAAGCTAAGAATTACTGTTACATTTTGTCAAACAATTATTAAAATGAATAATTACTTTGCATAATGTACATTAATGCCTTACTAAAAAATTATTTTCTTCTATTCATTGAACTTTCTTTGGAAGATTTCTTTAAATATCAATATTTTTTTTTTACTCTTTAGGACTAGAAGTTTAATCTGTAAACTATCCACAGGCAAAAAATATTTACAAAATCCTGGTTTTAGTTACTTAGATCTTTACCCTGGTTTAAAGTACAATTATTAAATAACTATTAATGTCTTTTTGGCAGTCTAATAACTAAAATGTTCAAACTCTAACCTTAATTCATCTCAAAACCCGACCGTTAGCCATTATAAGGGAATCGCTAGGCTTATAAAGTTTTTTAAATCGCCTTTTAAATTTTTTCAAAATCCATAACCACACCCCTATTCCCATTTGACCCAGCCAACCTGACCCGTGTCATCAACTCAGATGGGGCTTTACTATTCAAAATGGGGAATACTGAATTGAGTAAGATAAAGATTATGTTGAGAATTTTATTACAAAATTTTATTCATGTCTCAAAAAGATACAATAAAATATTGATTTTGAAAAAAAAAAATTTAAAATACTACTCACTTGTCTATAACCGCAGGTGTCCTGATTTAGAAATTTATTTGTAATGACAAAACTGACTTCAAAAATAAAAGAGATATAACCCAATATGGGGATAAAACTTACCTTTCAATTTTAGGAAGTCCCATAATCCATTTCAGAAGAGGGATTAGAAAAGCAGCTGTTTTACCACTGCCAGTTTCGGCAACACCAATTATGTCACGATTTTGAAGACCAATAGGAATGGCCTGTCTTTGAATTGGTGTTGGTTCCTACAGAAGTTAAAAAATAAAATACCAACAAAATTAATACCCTATCTTTAAATATCCTAGTATTAAAGTAGACTTCAATATTAAAAAAAAAACATTTGAAAAGCATATACCTTAAAAAAAAATTCAACACTACAAAAAGTTCAATAAATCCATAAAATTTACTGGAAGAGTTTAGTGTTGTGCTTTACTAAACAAAGGGTTGATTAAGTGCTCCAATAAATCTAAAAGGGCTTATCCAACCAACTTTATGACCAAATTAAATTTTTTGAATTTTTTTTTAAGCCATCGTGATAATAAATAAGGAAACAACTTGTATGTGTGCCACATTTTATAATTTCTTACTTAATTTAATTACCTTATATCCAATTTCATCAATAATGTCCAAAAGTTCTTTTGGAAGATCAGCTTCTTTCCAGAAACGAATAGGGTTAGGTATTCTACCACCTTTACAACTTATATTGAAGTCTTCTTTGAAAATACGCCAGTCCCTCTCAACCATATCTTCAACTGGTTTCTCAGACCAGTGTCGATCATCCCACTTTTGTTTGGCTTCTCGTGAGGCCACAGATTTAAGACGTTTCCTTTGGAATAAACCAATTTAATTCTGTGTTTTTAAAAGATATTTTTCTTTTTCATGCCCCAGTAATTTTGAGTTTGAGTCAAACAAAATTTATACAATCTAATCTAATTCATTTGAAACAAAAATTTAATATATTCTTTCTTCAATACCAAAAAAAAAGATTTTAAATATTTAAGTAATTTTTTTTCAAGACTATCATACTTTTCTTGATCTTTTTCTGCTTCAGTTCTTCTTTTTTCCATAAGATCACCATAAAACTTTGACTGGTCCTTCTTTTGAGCCTGTACAAAAACATTAATATTACTATTTAAGATCTTTGATATAGATTTAATTACTTCTATAATAAAGTATCACTAAGTTAATTTAATTACCTCTATAATTAGGTATCATTAACTTAGTTTAATTACTTCTATAAATAAGTGTCACTAAGTTAGTTTAATTTTTCATAAAAATTTAGCAATTTTAAAAGTTGTTTTTTTCTTTAAATCAAATTTAATATTTTGACAACTTTTAGAGTGACAATTTTAAATTGCTTTAACCCTTTACAAATCATTTTAAAAACACCAGACCTTCTCACCTTTATATCTATCCCTGCAATGTTTCCTCTTCCAAAGAACTGAACCTGGTGCTTTTCCTTGTACAAAACATTGTAATCATTTGAAGTATCATCACCAGCATCCCAGTCAAAGACAAACTTGCGATCATTAAGTCGTCTAATACGTTTACGTTTTTTAATAATACCCAAGTAGCGCTCCTAAAACGGATAAGATAAGATGTATTCTCTGGCATAGCAAAGAACGATATTAAATAATTCTGTTATTCAACAAAATAAATTGTAGACAACTATATCATGGAAGCTAATAATAATTATTAATAAATTTTTAATTTCTCACCCTTATTGCCTCAGCCTCTTTATCTTTGTCTTTAACATCTTTTACTTTGGGAGCCCTGTCTTCCCCAACGTCATCTTTGTCATTTTTTTCCCTTCTCATCTGCCTTTCCCTGCGTTCCCTTTCTCTTTCTCTGTCTCGATCTCTGTCTCTATCCCTGTCCCTATCATCTGAAAATTTAAATTTTGAAAATAATACTCTGAACTACAACAACCTGACAAATATTTACAACTGAAAAATGTAGTTCTCTGTTGATAATTTACACGCAATACTTTAAAACACTTGGCATAATCAAATGATGCCACTGAAATTTTAATTCTAATCCCTTGTTTCCCTTTCCATTTCAATACAGTTTACAAAAGTTACCCATTGAATCTTTTCCAGCTTTTAAAAATTCAATTTGCTTCTTTCTCTCCTCTTCAAGCTTCCTTCTCGATTCGTCGGCAGCTTCCTGGCGCTTGCGTAATGCTTCAGCTACACGTTCTTCTTTTGTCAAAAACTTAGGCTGAAGAATGAAAACATTACAAATATTAAATACATAATTTGTTAAAAGTATAAAAGAGAATCATACAATTTGCTGTTTTTTTATTTTAAATATGGTGGAAACAAGTGCACAATAATCTGATAAGCACACACTTTTAAAGAGTTTAAGACAAAGTTTTCATGAGATTAGCATTTTATTCTAGTTTTCTATGATGTGCTTTATTATTTTTTTTATAGAATTATTTCTCTCTTACCTTGCTTAGAGCAGCTTCTTCGGCTTTTTTCTTTGCCAAAAGTTCTTCTAGGGAAAGTGGCACTTTCTTCTCTGCCTTAAGCTTTTCTTCTTCTTCTTCCTCTTTAGATAACCTTAAAGAGAACGTCAAATCAAATACTTATTACTACTTTTTTTGCATTTTAAAGACTAAGTTTGATATATAAATTTTTTAGTTCATTTTTTTATTAACCTTTTCAGAAAATCACATATTTTTTTGGTAAAAAGAATATACCTGATTATTTAACCATTAAGTCAAGGATAATAAAATAATATATCTCAAATGAAACTAACTGTTTTCCATCCCTTGACTTAGGAGAACGTGATCTTTTTCTCTTGCTCTTATCTCTTTCTCTACTGTGACTTCTGTTTCTTTTTTTCTCCTTACTTCTGCTGCGTTTTCTGTAAGAGATGTAGATGTTCATATTCATAAAGTGAAATAAATCTAATGTATGATATGGCAAATATCTTGATGTTGTCCCTACTTGTCGCTATATATTGCATCATTCAACAATTATCCTGTTAAGGTATTATGGTTAAATTATTTCCAGTAATACAAATTCAATATAAATCAGTTATTTTTTTGGCCTAGAAGTATGGGTCCTTTTGGGAAATACCTTTCTCTGCTCCTTGATCTATGCCTTGTCTTATTTTTGTTGCGTTCTTTCGATCGTGATCTCTCCCTTCGAGACTCTTTCTTTCTCAGGTCATCATTTTCAATTTTACTTTCTACTTTTACTGGACTGCGAGACCGAGAACGAGCCCCGGGACCCATTTTTCCTAAAATAATAAATATTAAGCCATGAGTAAATGCCACCTATGCACAGCCCTGTCTGGAAGGTCACACAGATTATTTCAGTACCTATTTGTGATATTTTAATAAAAATAATTAAATAATCTATGAAAAAAAGAAGTGTAAAATAGTAATGAAATTTAATAAAATAACATAATTTTCAGTTTTAAGTTTATGAACAACCACAGATTAACATCAGCCAACAGCATCATATAGGAAAAAAAAGTTCATAAATTTGTTGTTGATCGCTTAAATGAGTGTTCAATAGTTCCATACTTTTGTCCAATCTAGTTTGAATATATGAACCTGGAAGGATATGTAAAATATCGCGAATCAAACGATAACACTAGCGCAGTCAATGACCGCCATTGCCGGAAATCGAATACATCATTTTCCAAGCAATGAAAAGTTTTTACTTTCCGAGATCTCATTTCTAACCACAGTGGTATCTAGGGACGCTTTACGGATAGCAGGCCGAGACGCATTACAAGGCTTTGCGACTTTAAGAGCTAATATGTTGTATTTTAGCTATTACAGCGCTAATTTTTCAGTCTTATTAATTTCTATGGCACTTTTGCGACTTTATATGATACATAATGCGGTCACGATACATCCATTTTGTTTATTTAGCGCCTTGCTTGTCGTTTTTTTTTTACCTATGCTAAAATAAATTTGATGACTTAAGTTTTTTTGTAAAAGTATTATTCATCTATTTTAATTATCTTAGAAGGTAAATAAATGTTTTAAAGACGTTACATTTTTTTTTTTCGTTTTTAGATGTTTGATTCTCATTTTCTTTGTTTTTAAGTAAAAAAATTTCATTTGGCATCAACTGTGACAACCCGGCAAGTAGGGCTGTAGGGTGCTAAATATAGTTATTATTAGTTATACAAAATGGATGAGGATGTATCCCACTCTGACTTTGTAGCTTTAAGGCATTTAAGGGCTGTAAAAAGCATTATAAATTAATAAGACTGACAAATTAGTGTTATAATAGTAGTAGCTAAATTACAACTCATAATTACAACAATTTAATTTAAGTTCTCATTCTCATGAGAAAATTAAATTTCGCTGTAAAATAATAATAATATACGTGTAGAAATTGCAGGATTACCATATGACATGAAGCTAATGAAATGAACTAATCAAGTTATTATAATAGAGTTAAAGGTAATTTTTATTAATTTTATTTCAAATTCCAATGGTCCAACCGATGCTTCAAATGACAAATGTCTGACAAAATCATTCAAAAATGGATCATGAAAAAAATGAAAATTCTGAAAATGAATGAAATAACCGAAAAATAAATAGAGTAATAGAGAGTTAATTATTTATTGGTTATTTTAGTTTCGTCCTCTGCTTAGATAATAAACATAGTTATTTAATATATTTGTATAATTATAAACTATTCAATTTTTAGACAAGCAAAGCCTTACATTTGAACAATTACAGTGTCGAAATCGTATCTTTTATAAAAATAACACAAACAGCGGATGTGCTATTGGATTGAAAGTGCTATTGAGCATGTACAGTGTCGTTTTTCAATACGCGTGTTACTATTACTGAAGATACACATTACATAGAGTTTACACCCAGTCAAATATTTAAGAAAACTTTTATATTAAATTGCGCATTTTGATGTGACGTAACATTTTTTTAAACTTCCACTCATCACAAATGTGTGGCCCCCTCGGTGGGTGACATCATTTAATGGACGATCCCCGACATAGTTAATACAGTAGACTTTTGTAGTATAGTCTCCCTATAGTCTACAGTCTACAGACTATAGGGTCCGAATATGAATGACGCCACATGATTTTGGCCAATTTCTACCCCGCACGCTTCGTCACAAAAGTATGACCCCCTCCAATATTGCTTCAAAAAGCTTAGCCGCCCCCCCCCCTTTTTTTTTCCATATTTTTTTTTCTATTTGAAAATGAGGATGTTCCAAAACACTTTGTTGTCATTTATTTTAAGCATGTCTTAAGTGTAAGGCTGCACTTTAATATCGTAACACGTGGGAAGTCATGTAAAACGTCATTAAATAAATTGTAAGCAATCAAATATTTAATTTGAACTTTTATTTTAAATCCCTCACATTAACTTCACCGTCTTGTCTCTTAGTCCCATCCGTCCGCGGAAAAACAAAATTCAAATTATACAACCCGTAAAAACAAAGTTTTGACTATTAATATGAGACAGAATAAAAATACCGATTATGTTCAATATAAAATGCACCATGCGACAAACATTTACAGACTGAACGTGACTGAACTCCCTTGCTGAAAAACACGGGGATGTGGTCATCTATGGCTGGAGTGAAATGCAGTGAACCGTGGAGGTCATCTTTAAGAGGGCTTCATAGAGATAAGCTAAAAATTAATTAATTTAATTACGGTACTTTCGATCTATCTGAAATTTTGATACAATGTATTGTTAGGTGACATAAGTGTATGTGCATAATTTCAGCTCGATAGAATCATGGGAAGTGGGTCAAATTTGACTTCAGTTTTTCCATCCGACCAAGAGATCCCAATAAGACGGTGAAGTTATAAGGGATTTAAAAATGACCCACTTCCCATTAACCCTTTAATAAGTAATAAAGTGTTTTTGGTTTAAGCTATGATTATTAGTTTAAGTGTTTTCGCACTAATATAATTAACCTTTCCTTGGCATGACTTTTTTGGCCTTGTTAACTTTACTTATTGTGTTTATAAACATATTGGCCTGGGAAAAGCCATTTGCACTTTTTGATAAAATAAACAGTTTATTAGGTTAATCCATATAAACATAAGAATCCCAATTAGTGTTGACCACCCTCTTTGGTAAACCGCTGCATAATGTAATAGTTTAAGACCTGCTTCTACCATTAAAAACAATATATCATACACCAAAGTTACAGGTGGTATTTTTGAGAATCTCATTTAGTGCAATATCAGATATAAGATGACTCGTGGCATAGCTTACGCCGCAGACTTGCTCATCATAGATAGTGCAAAGAACGGAGGTGGGTTGAGAGAACGGACACATTAACAGCAGCAAGTAGTAATTAAAAAAAAGTAAACGTGGAGTCATGTGCACAGCGGTTGCTGTTACCCGCCCCTACCCTTTACTACCACCCCTTGCCAACCATAAACTGTTATTATTTTATTATTATTATTATTATTTTCAGACTCTAGGGTTAGTTATGTTCGCAAAAATGGGGAAAAGAACAGGTAGCAAAAAATTTAATTTTGTTTATAAATTTTTCCATCGGGGAATGGAACCCAGGACTTTCTGCGTGCAAGGTGACATAACCTCTACACTACGAATCATGTTATTCTGTGAATAAACAAAGAACTGACACAAGTGAACACAGAAGCATTGTTGCCACAACTCAACCCCCCCCCCCCCCATTTTTATTTTATTTTCAATATTTTCATCCCACACCGCTTCCCCACTGTGATCTTTCGACCACAGCAGGAGTCATAATTATATATAAAGATACCAAATGTTATTTCTTATAGAAGAGTATACAGTAATTTGACTAATTATTTTAAAAATCTATTTACAACTCATTAGGACTAAACTATAATAACACTAAGCAATCAGATAAAACAAAATTTTGCAAACTGTTTATACTGACAACAAACTTTATTCAAAAAAAGTTATTTAAAAGTAACTCAACAGACTCCATGGTTCACATCAGTCATTAAACTAAATTACAAATTTACAAGTTAACACATTGCTAATCTTCAACTTTAATGCTTACAATGGAATTCAAAACATTCATCCACTTACATCAAAACAAAAAATTGAGTCGTTTGTTCTTCTTTATCGGATTCATCATGTCTCAAGTGTGTTTTCCTTCAACCAGAATCCATGGACAAAACTTTAAAAATTTATTTAGCATTCAAATTCAACATTTAGAATTTAAAAAATTTAAAGCCATTCGTATGAGAATAATTTAAAAAGGCAATATAAAGTTAAATTTGCTTAGAAATATTCACAATCAGAACTAGGGAAGTTAACAATAAAATTTAATTGTTGTCCAACATAGTTTGACTTCATTTTTGCAAGTTAATTAAGCCATGTTTGATACAGCTTTCCTGTATGATGTGCGTGTTGATGTATTTAAAGTACTAAGTAATCACTTTTGATAATATATATGACTAACAAAATCAGAATTCCCGTTTTTAATTTTCTTCCACTTTTATCATATCAAAACAGAATGATAGGTCGCTGTCTCAAATGAAAAAAAGATCCATAAATGATCCACTCATAAACCATAAAATGAACAATAGGCACAACAAGACACCATAACCTGATGAGTCAGCAGATGTAAATGGTAAAACTAAAACATTTCTGAAATTAAAAAACAGATTGCTCAAGCATAGTGACGTCTTCAGCAGACATAAAAAATATTTAAACATTTTATTTTAATCAATTATTTTTAAATATCATTATTTTTATGAACAATCAAAAAGAAAAAAAATGTCAGTGCCCAAAAAAAGAGGAACAAGACAACAGATAGTTTCATAAATAAAGCATTACAGTAATTGTGTACATAATGGTTGACTTTTAACGTATCCAAAATTCAAATCACTCTGACCATCACCTTTTTAATTACTAATTAAGCTAAAACACACTATCAGACAATCAGTATTTGAAAACAATTATTTGGAAGCTAACTATAATTTTAGACCTCAATAAATGGAGCAAATATCTAAGACCATGTACATTAGTATTGTCATTAACACAATTTAAATAACACTCGTGATTTTTAAACAATTTTAAAACACCAGCTTTGGGTTTTCAATATATCTTGAAAGGGGCTTGGGAAACTATGTTAGCCCAACTGCATCACAAGTAGGAAATTGGCTCAAAGGCAATGAACTGACATAAGCTCAGCTCTTCAGCAATACTTGGTGAGGAGGAATGCCTAAATTACTCAACAGAACAAGTTGAAGACAAATGCCAATATGGTAATGCACCCCAAAGTAGTGTCAATACTTTATTAACAAGTAGTAAATTAGTCATTACCACAAAGTTAGTATACTTTATAATTCCAAAAACATCTTGCTTGCATAATTAATTACCCAAATGAAAGATCACAGATCCTAGTTGGGGAATGTAAAGATGTTTGACAAAGAGCATTTTTTTTTAACCTCTTGAGGGATATTTTTAAAATATGATAAGGAATGAAACTGTAAAATGAAAGACTTAGCTAAAGTGACTTAAAACAATATGTCCAATGCTGCATATTTAATTTAATAATTTATGTATAAGTCTAATCAAATTGCTGCCTAAATAAAAATGAGAAAATCAGACATATTTTATTTACAATTTTATGCAAATGCAACTCATTCAGATGTTTGTAGAGGCTTCCTAATTGACCGATTTCATTTCTCATCTAAGCTGACTTCCAAAGAAATCACCATTGACTGATGTCATAATTTAATTCTAAAATTTCCTGAAATAAAAAAAAAACATTTATGGTAATAGTTACAAAAAATAACCCAGAGCATCTTGGCTCTTTGACACTCTTGGGACAACTGTTGCGGCTCAAACCCGACATGTTTATAAAATTCTTAACCATTCAAATCACCCATATGACTTTTACTCAAATTTAACTATATTTAAAGATTCAGATGAATAATAAAAGTGTTCTTAGGATAACTGGACATATTATAAGGTTCTATTGAATAAAAATATGCAATGTTTTTTTAATCCAATGTTGTTATTCACTATAAAAAAATATATTTTAACACTTGCTCATAACAAAAAGTATAAGAATGGAGATTATTTATATTTATTTCCATAATTAATTTAAAACAAAATAGAACTATGCTTACTTTATCATGACAATACAAATCTTTAACAGCTTTGAGTGTGTGGCTATTATTTAGACACACAATTCCTGATCGACATGGACAATATAAAGCAACCTTCAAAGAAATATGTTCAAGAGTTAATACACTCAAGAGATGCAAAAAAAGCAGCAATTATAATATAAGTAGTTTGAAATTTAAATATGGTGTGTCTCTTACAAAATTTTTTAGGCTTATATTATTAGAAAAATGTTAATAATAATGTAAGTAACCTTTTAACTGAAATATGATGTAGTATAGGATTTATATGATCATATACCTTTTGTGAGTCTTCAATTTGTAGTTTTTTCTTCAAAAATAATGTGAGATTGTGAATTGTAGCTCCACCAGTGACACGAACAAAGGGTTTATCCTGAAAAAAAAAAACAATCTAAGCTTATAGAGTTTGGATTTATCAACAAACATTGTATAAATTGAGTACAATAAAGTAGAGCTAACTTATAGCATAACAATATTTAATTTTTTTTTTTAATTCATCTCTGAAAACACAGAATAAAATGTTTATACTAACCAATTTATGAGCGTTGTCTCTGGGTCTGGGGGGAAAAAAGTGAATGATTTAAAAAACATTATCATTAATTTCCAATAAACCTAAATTTTGTAACATTTAAATAAACTTGTTTAAAATAATTAATATACATCTATTAAAAAATTATGAACTTACTCTAAGCACTGAAGACATAATGAGACAGGAGGAACATAAGAGCTTCTATGAGACACTGGTGTGCTTATTGGTTGTCGAACTGGCTGATGAACAGGAGCAGCTTTTGGAGGAGGATGTCTCTGATTATCTGAAAAAATAAATAGCATTGCTAAGTTTAAAAAGAAAATATTCTGATTTTGTTTAATCTTAATAAAATATCACCTTTCTGCAAATTTGAAAGGGCATGCCTATAATTTTAAAACAGAAATATTTTCCTAGATACAAACATAAAATAACTTACTGCCAAATTCCTTGTTATGTTGCTCATAAAATAATTTTTCTTTTTTCAATTCCTCTGAAAAAAAAGACAAGTATTGCAGTCTTTTTATTTGATCAAAGGATTGGTACACTTTTTTTAATTTAATACTTTCAGAACATTGAATTTTGCTAAAAATATAACTTAATATCAAAGACAAATTTAGTCAATATAAAATACATTGAAATTTAAATGGCAACATTGTCAAATATAAATTAATTTTTTTATTCCTATCACTATAAATGAAGTTTGATAATTGCCTTTTGCTAAAGATCATTTAAATTGTACCTTTCCTCTTGCTATCAAGAACTTGACATATTGTGGTGCATCGTTTCTACCCAAATATTGTATCTATAATTGTCTACATGTAAAAGCCCCTCAACAATTATATATTAAGCCTTTTTAAAAAAATTCACAATTGACTCAAATATTTACTATAATGCTTTGTGTTGTTTTTTTTTGGCATAGTACTATTCAAGCAAAATGTTTAACTTTTCCTTTCAACAATGTATTGTACAGAAAGAATTATTAGTAATGATGCAACATATTTAATTTAACCCTTTAAGATTAAAAACTTGATTGTGCTCCTCTAGCCATTTCTAAGAGACCTGCAGTGTAAGGGGGCAATGTGTTTTGTAATAAGAACTAACAAAATTCAAAATGATATCATTTTTAAAGTATTTAAACACACAAAACCTACAGTTAGCACTTTATTTTAGTTTCAAAGGTTTCAGTTAATGTAAGTTTTTATCAAATTCTTTACATTGATCTGGGATCTGTTATTTCTAGAGGTAAAATAACCCTCTAAACAATTTTACATGTTGTTTGGGATGTCCAAATAATTTTTTATCTTATTCTACAAAAAGTCATCAAGAGAGTACAAATCTTAAACACCATCCTATGGTAGAATCCCATGATTGTTTACTGTTTTGGGGTCAGAATCTGTAGGCTAAACACAAAATATAGAATAGAGCACAATTTTGTCAGAGTTCCACTACCATATGTGTAGAAATTAATAATGATAAAATAAAAGTTGGCCTTGCAAATTTTAATCCCTTTCTTTTTCTATTACTCAACTGGTATCCGTGTTTTGCTTTCTTTAAAGTGCCCCCTCGCTGATGGAGTACACCTCCCTTATATTCCACTGTCCAGAGTATAACTCACCCTTTTCCACATGAGGCAGAAGTGCATATACAATGTCTTGTAATAATCCATCAAGTCTAAATTGAGAGTGTAAAAATATAACTCAAATCTTTTTTACAGCTACTGTGCAAAATTTACAAATTTAATTTCAATAATTTAATAAAGAATTTTCTTAATTTTTTAAAAAATAGTATAATTTATGATCTTTATCTCGAAATGTGAGAAAGTTTTTCATTATAAATTTATCATTCAAAACTTGCTGTCTTTTCTAAAAACTCATATTATAACTGTGCACTTAACACAAATTTAAAAAGAATGAAAATCATTTTGCAATAATTTTTTCCTCAATTCAAATTATGGTGAGTATTAAAATAGAATATGTTAGCTATTATTACCATTAAAAAAATTTAAAAACTTCTGTAAATAACATTGGAACAATTTTATCCTTATTCAAATGAACTTAAAATTTCAGACTAAAAAATCTTTAAACCCTATCTACTTAAAAACAAAAAATGTAAATTAAATTAAAATTTGATTAAAAGTAGGGCTGTGAAAATTAACAATTAATTTCTCAATTAATCATTAAATTTTTTTTATCTGTTTCTGTAACACATTGCCTTCTTTTAATCGATAAAAATTCTATTAGAATTTTAGAAAATATTTATTTTTTTCAATTTATTAAAAAATAATTAATAAACAATATAATACAGTGGAACCCACTTACCTCGAGCTCGCTTAGCTCGACCACCCTATTATGTCGACGTTTTTTATTGGAACCGCCAAATTCTCTCTTTGTCTTAGCATTTTCTCGTCGTTTAATTCGATTTTTTTAAGTCGCCGAAACCTCATAACACGAGCACAAAAAGGGTCAAATTTGCCACTTAACATCGGTTATCTCGATCCCCATGACCAATCGCCAGCTTTTGAAAATGTTAGCTATGATTTCTGTCTCACCAGGGTCTGCTGGTGACGTCACAGCCCACTTGCGTTGAGACCTGTGTTGCTAACTTAAATCGCCAGTTTCAGAGATGTGTTGGAGAATAATAAAAGTTTTTATCGATAATCCACGTTGGTTTTTATTTTAAATTTGTAAATTTCTGCTGTCAGTTGGTGCACATATACCTTTTGTTGTTAGCAAACATGTATGTACAATTTTATAGCATGGCGATAGCTTCATCAAACAAATAACGGCAATGCTGTTGTGTTNCACCCCCACTCTCAATCTCCCACACCATTGTTGTTGGTTAGTCCTATTAGCATCAAGTTACCGAAGGAATTCTAAGCCCATTGATCGTATGGAATAATGGAATAATAAAATGTACCGTGTGCATACTTGTTGTCATTGGCAACCATTCATCCTTCAACCTCATTTTGACTACATGTATTACATGTACTGTACTACTGCTTTGTTCTCATTGTTTCATTCATAAGAAGTGGCCGTGTGCAAAAGCCATTTAACTATTGGTTAGAATTAATTAAAATATGTCAAAGTTGAAGGTTCAAAAGGAGTACCTAATTTATTTGTGTACGTTTATATAAGAGAAGAGTTCGCTTTGTCATGAGTCATATATAGGTCACGATAGACCATTCCGAGTCCAGAAGAGAATGGTTCGGGGGACAATGAGGGGATGTGTAGGTTACTTATTTCTGTAGCTTGTAAGGAAAATCAAGCAAGTGGCTTCGAAGGCACAGTATCGCTCAATCTGGGAATCACCGCAAAACGGCGTTATATTTAAACTTAAACGGTCTTTAAAACGAACGGTCTTAACAACCTTAAGAAAGAGTGAAGAAATAGGGTCCCGATATTCCGATACGATTCTGATTAATCGTCCCATCACTAATTAACGCACAACACGTACATAAAGAAATTTCAAGCGCATGTTAATATTTTGCCGCCATATTGGTTTTCGCTTTAACTCGATCATCGGTTATGTCGATGCCATTTTTCATACCCCAATGCCGTCGACTTAAGCGGTTTCGACTGTAACCCAAATCGTAGGATCTGTATCGCCGATGAACATAGTACAACAGTCCAAAGCAGTTAAAAAAGGTTTAAAGAAGGAAATTTTTCTATGTATTTGAGATGGGGGAAATACCTCAATTAAACAAAAAAAAAGTCAATTACCTTTATTTGTTACTTCCCTTGAGAAATTTGGCTTTAATTGAAATTAACTATTAATTCATGAAATTAATTGTTAATTTTCAAAATGTTACAATTAAATTTAAATTACTCGTTACCAGCTCTAATTAAAGTAATTGTTAGGGTTTGAATTAGGAACACAATTTAAAAATGGCATTTTCATAAATCTCCACTTTTCAACTGACTGTACCTTATATGTACAAAGGGGTCTGTAGGATGAATAAGTATAGCACACATAGGGCAGTTCAAGCTCCTGTCTAGGTGTTTCACAATGCAATTTTTACAGACTTTGAAAGAAAAATAACACTTATTAAAATAATATTCACCAGAATATTTTTATTTTCCTTAAAAATGGGATTAGAATTTAAACAAAGTGAACACCTATTTAATTTGTAACCTACCAACAATAAATACACAGATAATGATTTATTATAAAGCATGAGATAACAAATTAATAGAAGCCTATTAATTGTTTATTTTATTCTATACAGAAATCTATGTTCTCCTAATCACATTTTGTATTCTACAATTGTTTAGTTTCCTTATTTTCAGTTTAAGCCTTTTGTGTACAAAAATAAAAAAATATGAAGTAGAAGAAAAAAAATCGTTATTAAAATGTAAAACACTATGGTGTCAAAAATTTCATTAACACTGTCAAATCAGAAAATCAAATCCAGTAAAATCATTACCGAAAATATACTTACATGAGTGCATACATTCTGTTATTGTACATGCTTCATATAAATACCCTTGACACAAACCACATATTAAATGAGGGTTCACTGATTGTATTGGTATCCATAGCATATTATTTTCATCAATTCGTCTATGGTTTAGCTGCGTGTCTTTACTTTCATTTATAGATCCCTCTGTTTCCATGGTATCTTCCCTGAATTTTAAATATGTAATAAAATAAAATTTTAAAATCATCTCTTTTCTAGCATCATTATTCTATTCTTCTTCTTCGTTCTCAATATTGAATATTTATTCTATTAAAATATCAAAATGCCTAAAAAGATGTCATTAAAAAAATTAGGCAATAAAATAGAACTCAAAATCCATTTTAATGTCAGATGCAGTAACAGTGTAGAAGTAGCAAAAGAACAAACAACTTTCCATTTTAAGCAGAAGCCAAACTTAAAAAATGTTTACATGAGAGTTTTGTCTAGAGTAGAAATTCACTTTCATTGTCCTTGTTTCTGTTGGTCTGGTGCTTACCCCTTACCAGAATGATAATTCACATAGAGCATTCTCAGTGCATTTTTTAAAAAACTTACATCACAATGAATAAACAGACCCCAGGTGCTCTTTCTTGAATTAAGTAACTCAACTTCATATTGTTCATATTCAAATTTGATGACATTATGCCGAGATCAATAGGAGTTTTCAAAGTACAACCATATGATCTTTATCATCCATCTTTGCATACAAGCTTACTTTATCGAATTTGCAAAGTATGTCACTTATATTTTACCTCACAAAAAATGTTGAAGAAATATGAAGAACACAGAGCTCGCGCTCAGGAGAATGAGCACACCCAAAGTGTTTGAGAATTCACTCAGATAAAACGCTTTGATCCTTTGAGAATTGCTGCTTGAAGGCAAAGAGAACCCATGGCAGATATTACACGAAGAAAAAATGCACATTCAGAAGCTGTTGAGTAGCTAAAGTTTTATATATATTTATAATGGTTCCGGCAAATCCGGAAACCGTCCATTTTAACAAATATGACTGGTCGGATTTCACTTTATAA
Source organism: Radix auricularia (assembly GCA_002072015.1). Classification (NCBI taxonomy): domain Eukaryota; kingdom Metazoa; phylum Mollusca; class Gastropoda; family Lymnaeidae; genus Radix; species Radix auricularia. The sequence continues at coordinate 1,167 of MUZC01004528.1, read as the reverse complement.
ATTTTGAATCTGGTACATCCCTAGTTTTAAGTGGAAATATGATATTTTAGTACAGTTTAATAGTGAAGTGAAATTAAATATTTTAATTAGGTGTTAATTTTTTGTGTGTTAAATTTGAAAGTGTGATATGCTTAGGGCCTTAGGGTGGGGTCCCAAGATTTGTTACAGGGGGGGGGGGGGGGGGTGTCAAAAATAGTGTGACATAATCTATGGACGGCCTTTTTTCTCCATATGAAATCTCCCACTCCTTGCCCCCCCCCCACTTATAAAAACTGCAACTGTCCACACTTAGTACTTAGTCTTAGCCAATGTATCTTATCTTATCTTAGATATACAGACGCTCCTTCTATGCAGAAGATAATTGCGTCCACAGACCATGAGAGATGATCTGTTGGCGAGTGATGCAGCGGTCACAGGCCACGGCTATAAGGGTTCCATGCATTACCCAGCCGCCTAACTATTGTCATTGTCTAGTTCTTAGTTAGGAACCCATTCAGAGCTGGGTGACTCGGGGACTTCTCAGGCCATGGGAACAAATCCTCGCCTTCACATGGATTCGAACTCGTGACAATCGGTATACCAGTCGAGCACGCTACCAGGGCAATGTAATAAATAAAATATTAATATGTGCTCACTTATTTAGTACTGCTGCTACAAATTAATACCAATAATGAGTTCAATATCCATACTACTCAAAGTCAAAGTGAATGAATATTAAAATTCATAAATGGGTATGAGATTATATGAGTATGAGTATGAGATTGGGAATAGGCGGCTACTGAGCCTACTGAACTGTTACTATTTTATTAAATTTATTAACTACTACTGTTAATAGTTAATACTAATACTAATAACTAAAAAATGCCGAGTTCAGATTCAGTGACACACAAATATTTTGGCTAACCCATTTAAGTTACAGAATCATTTAATTTCAATAATTTTCGTATGGTAATATCAAGGCCCACTTGACATGTACTTACTGTCCACACTAATATTAATGTATTCGGCGAGCGTGGTTGCTTATCGTAAATTGTAAGTGCGAAGGTGAGGCGATTTCGCGGATTCCTGGAGCTTGTGCCTTTGGCCTTGGCCACATGTATAGCCTAGTTACCAGCATTAATAAAAGGTAGTGAGTATCGCCTCGTCAAGACGACCCAATATGCGGCT
>MUZC01004527.1:378410-406948 GCA_002072015.1 Radix auricularia | reverse complement strand
CATGTGGACGTAGATGGACCAATACCAAGTCGTATGACTCCCAGGTTTACCACCTCTCTGCATGGGTTAAAGCCGTTCCTAACATTGTTTGATTAGATCTGCATGGGTTAAAGCCGTTCCTAACATTGTTTGATTAGATCTGCATGGGTTAAAGCCGTTCCTAACATTGTTTGATTAGATCTGCATGGGTTAAAGCCGTTCCTAACATTGTTTACAAACAACAGCCCAAGTTGTTTTTGTTTTTTTCAGTCAGGGTTAGTTGAGTAGGTCAGATCGATATGGTTGATTACTGGAAGGTTCGAGAAGGACTCGAACGTCTGCCTGCCGCGTGCATGTATTCGTCCTTGGTGTCCTAGACTAAATGTAGTTCCTGCTTTGAGTATTGGTTGGGATAGGCGTGTTGGGGGGGCGGGGGGCGGGGGAGGTTGTGCACTGGTAGTCACGCGGAACAAGCCGAGTCATAGTTTCTTGTTTGAACCGGAAATAAAATAACAACAGGGGCCATACCTCTTTTATTATTTTATTTTTACGAAACGATTTTTGCAAACTAAAACGAATTCAGTCTTTGTCTGCCTTGTTGTCAATAACTTACGCCATGCCCTGTCACGCCAACGTGGGGGCTGGGAAACACGGCGTAACGAAACCGTTGTGTTCTATTTTTAGGAGAGAAATATTACATCAGTCGAATCCGATTGGCTGGTTAGTTAAAGAAAGCCGCGAGTAAGAGGAACGCCGGGTTAACCTCTATACACGTCAGCCTTACGTGGGATAAAAATAGAATCGGAAATCATCCAATCATGACTGAGTCTGATGAGAAGTTTCCCGAAGCTTTCACATTCACATCCCCCGACGTTTTCTTCTATTTTTGGAAATGTTGGTTTTTAAAATATTTGTTTGTTTGTTTGTTAAAATGTTATCTTCCATTTTATAAATCCTGCTTTTAAACTGGATCGCTTTGTAGTAAAAAAAAAAAAAAAAACCCAAAAAAATTTTGTTCTTTGTTTCCATGGATTACAGCAGACAATAATAATGTCTTAATTTTCATTACAGCAGACTTTAACAATGTCTTACTTTTCATTACAGCAGACTTTAACAATGTCTTATTTTTCATTACAGCAGACTTTAACAATGTCTTACTTTTCATTTACCAGTAGCATGTCATACTAAGTAGTTGTACCATCTCTATGTTCCCACTTATTACCAAGTAATTAACTTCACCATCTGTAATATACTTACATTACTCCACACTCCGGGGTTCTAGAACCATTTGTTACTCCGTAGATGTACCAATACCAAGTCGTATGACTCCCAGGTTTACCATCTCTAATACCATGTGGACGTAGATGGACCAATACCAAGTCGTATGACTCCTAGGTTTACCACCTCTATAACATGTGGACGTAGAGGTAAGATATGTCGTACCATACATTACCCCGAAGGTGTTGCATCTACAATACCGTGTGTTACACCATGGTTAAAGTAAACCATCTGGAATATCATGTATTAAATGTTTCACCTCTATTACCATGTATTACACCATAGCTTAGCCCAATATTACGACTGAAAGCTTAGCCCAATGTTACGACTGAAAACTTAGCCCAATGTTACAACTGAAAGCTTAACCCAATGTTACGACTGAAAGCTTAGCCCAATGTTACGACTGAAAGATTAGCCTATTTATTCGGATACAGAAATTGTAAACCAATTTCAAACTACGCTTATATTCAAGTTTTTTTTCTTCACTTTAACCGACAAGTAAGTTCTAATAAAATAAAATAAACCAAACCCACAGAGCCATTAGTTAACGGCCATGTTAAAGTTGTCATGAATTCGTCAGAGCTCCTTGAAAACTGGCAAATAAAAACATCTAAATAAAGTTGGGTGTGACCCGTCAATATACATTGCAAAAAAGAAATCAATTCATTTTACTATTCAAGACCCAGCACTCCCCACACAATTCATCCCACACGATACACAGAAGTCATATGAGTTGTCAAAATCGGCAGTCGGGAGGATAGTCCCACAATGTCCATACAACAACATAACATTACTAATGCATTTTAACGTGACATAATCCTAACAAAAACATGTCAAAAACATCTCATGTCCCCACTGTAACAACCCCATAAAGAGGACCTTACGAGGCAGAGGACCTCACAATACAGAGGACCTCACAATACAGAGGACCTCACAATATAGAGGACCTCATGAGACAGAGGACCTCACAATACAGAGGACCTCACGAGACAGAGGACCTCACAATACAGAGGACCTCACGAGACAGAGGACCTCACAATACAGAGGACCTCACAATACAGAGGACCTCACGAGACAGAGGACCTTCATTCAACGGATCTCACATTTCCCCTGGCAAGTCATCCCTAGGATTAAGACAGCTGACCCTTCGATAGGTGTGGTCTGAGCTTAAATACTAGGCGTGTCAACAACGGAAAGGAATTTCCGGAATATGTTCAACCGATATATGAGTTAGATCTAAGTCTAAACTAAACATTTCGTCAAACATTGTAAATGGTTTAGTCATCAATGGCTTGTATTTGTTTATTTTATTATTTTAAAAATATTTTTGGGAGTGTCAGTGTGTGTGGTGTGTGTGTGTGAGTGTGTGTGTGTGAGTGTGTGTGTGTGAGTGAGTGAGTGTGTGTGTGTGGTGTTTGTGTGTGAGAGTGTTTGTGTGAGTGAGTGTGTGTGTGTGGTGTTTGTGAGTGTGTGTGTGAGTGAGTGTGTGTGAGAGTGTGTGTGTGAGTAAGTGAGTGAGTGAGTGTGTGTGTATGTGTGTGTGTGTGTGTGTGTGTGTGTGTGTGTGAACGACGTTATAGGGAAAGAACTTTTGTGCTTCTGCCCCTTGAAATTTCTCTTTATTAAAATCCGTTTCAACGGCCAAATTACTTTGTCGTGAAAACACGTGACAACATGTGACACACTAATTTATAAAGACTCCTGAAAGTGCCATGGCACGTTGTTTGGAAAGAATTATTTGTATTTACTCTCTGTACCATCTATACTTGGTATCAGGTCTAATAATGTAACATCTATACTTGGTATCAGGTCTAATAATGTACCATCTATACTTGGTATCAGGTCTAATAATGTACCATCTATACTAGGTATCAGGTCTAATAATGTACCATCTATACTTGGTATCAGGTCTAACAATGCAACATCTATACTTGGTATGTAGTACCATCTATACTTGGTATCTAGTACCATCTATACTTGGTATGTAGTACCATCTATACTTGGTATCTAGTACCATCTATACTTGGTATCTAGTACCATCTATACTTGGTATCTAGTACCATCTATACTTGGTATCAGTTCTAACAATGTACCATCTATACTTGGTATCAGTTCTAACAATATACCATCTATACTTGTATCAGTTCTAACAATGTACCATCTATTCCTACTATCAGTTCTAACAATGTACCATCTATACTTGGTATCAGTTCTAACAATGTACCATCTATACTTGGTATCAGTTCTAACAATGTACCATCTAAACTTGGTATCAGCTCTAACAATGTACCATCTATTCCTGGCACCAGTTCTAACAATGGACTGTTGACGTTATTTGTGCAGCACTTTGGACTGATATAAAGCATCACTTCTATTAAAATAACCCAATGTTGTAGCCATCGTATTCTTGAGCCTGGCCCGTCTGATAAAAGTGCCGAATATAAACAGCCGCTTCAAATAACAACAACTTGAATGATTCAAGTGTACTCTATGAACTGTCCGTAGTGCCTCGAAATAACCAGGTGACCTTCTTTGAGATAGTGACCTTCAACTGTAACAAAGAAATCCTGCACTAAACGATTCAATACGGGCGGAAATTGAAGTCACTGTTACTATAAATAACCTTTTGGGCATTTTGGACATAGTTATTATAAATAGTAAAGTTGCCAATTTTGTGTCCTACTTAAGAGGACATTTCTTTTCGTTTTAAATCCCCCCCCCCAATTAGCATCCCTTCCCCCCCACACACAATATGACTATATTTTAACATTAAAAAAAAAGGAAAGAAATGTATTAAAGAAACAGATTTCTATATCTGAAACAGGACGAAGATATCAGAGAGAAAAGCGAAAATTAATCGGAGTTTTCTAAAATGTTTCAACACTTCTATCGGGGTTTTCCGGCGCTAATTGCCTGTAATCCCGATCCACAAAGTAAAAATGTGTAAAATAAAACAACTTATGGCTTTGACATGCCAACACTGAACATAAAATGTCATGTGTAATACAAGACACACACAGAGTTTCGATAATATTTTACAATGTAAAAGAAACACGAATCGACTAGATTCAACGGAAGGTATTAATGAAAATATTTTTTTTATTTAATTGGAGGCGGGGTGTGGGGGTGTCTAGACATTTCACAAAGTTAGCAGAGCGACAGACTTTAGATTCAATAGTATTAGCTAGATCACAGACTTGTAAACAGACAATGCAAGCTTAACGACAGATACTCCACTGGAATGTTCTCATTGCAATAAACGATTGAGGAATCCAGCTCTCTGATAAGAGTTTTACAACAAAAGATGCGGGCTGATAAACGCATTTCAATGAGTCAGTTTAAAAAAATATTTTTCTTACAATGTGTTATCATTGAAGTTATAATATATATAATAGTTATATCATGGATGTGTAATCCTCTACACATGCATGACATCATCATCTAGACAAACATGACATCATCAATCTCCCGTGTAGTAGTTAACATAAAAACACACACATATGCTGTGGTTGGTGCCCCAAGCCCAACTACAAGCTCAGTATTAATAAAAAACGATACAAATTTATTTCTTCAGTCTTTGCATCCTCCCCACAACCACGCCTTCCCAATTTTCTACTCTAACATACATACTAAGAAGCCACACGCACACACCTAAGTCAATCACGCTCAAAGGCTGTCCTACTTGTTACAGTAAGTTACACACATAGGCACACGCACGCCCCAACACACAACTTATTTACACGCTAATTATAACACGGCCACAAACACGGGAACATTAATACTAACGATACAAGCACAGAAGCGTCTGCAAAACATACACACTCATACAACACACGTTTACATACTGATACAATATAACATACACTCTGATACAGCATAAGATGCACACTCATACAACAAAACATACACACTTTTGCAACATAACATGCACTCTGATAACACAACATACACACTGGTGCAACTCATGTGCTCCATAATAATACAAACTAATAACATATGGACACATTCAAAACACGCGTACGCACCAAAACTGACAACACAGACGCTCACGTGAAGTGCCCCCACCCCCGAAACCTTGATATCTTCAGTTCAGCAGCATCTCGTGGCAAGTGATGCAAGCAGACGTGAGCTGCTGAGCTGTAGACACGTCTGTAGATGATGAAATATTCCCTACATCCCCCCCACTCACCAGGCACGTGGAGGTCAGGTTGACGTAGATTTAGAAATTGTTGTGGACTGTATATACCTCAACAAGCCCCGCCCAAATCACCAGTTGGCAGAAATCGACCAATGAAATCAGAGATAAGCACACACACACACACACACACACACACACACACACACAACAGTGACATGTGGTAATGACCACCACCGCCGCCCCACACCAACTCATGGTCACGCCACAAAAATCTACACGAAGACACGAGTGCAGTGACGTGGTGTGTACAATGGTCACCTGGGGTAAAAGGGAAGTTAGTTTGTCCTGTCCTCAAATCTTTTACTTTGGTCACCTGGGGTAAAAGGGCAGTTAGTATGCCCTGTCCTCACATCTTTTACTTTGGTCACCTGGGGTAAAAGGGAAGTTAGTATGCCATGTCCTCACATCTTTTACTTTGATCACCTGGGGTAAAAGGGCAGTTATTATGTCCTGTCCTCACATCGTTTACGTGAAACAAGTTTGAATTCATTCCCTCAATGCCGCCATCCCCACCAGAAACCTGTCTACACCACTGCACAGTGTCTCAAGCTGTGAGCCCAATTTCACATCCCCACAAACAGTGGCGTAGTGAAAGGTGGGCGCGGGAGAGCTTCGTCCTCCTTTCGATTTTGACGGGGAGGGCGCGCCCACCATGCATGGGGGGCATGCAATTTCAATTTCATCGATAATTTGAATTTTGGGACTGTCATTTTAGTTGTTGAACTTTAACCTTTGAGAACAATAAGCCATCTTGAAAAATGTGCAAACAGAGAGACCTCCAACATCATTTTTAGGACTACATCACTGCCCACAAAGATATTATCATTTTCAGCGCGCTAATCCTATTCTGCTGTGCAGCGTCATAGGTCGCAGCGACCGCGCAGCTTAAGAGAACGTTGCATGACAATCAGCTTTGTGGGTTTACAACCCATCACGTGGGTTTATGTAATGATATCGAGAGATAAATCAGAAATAATCGTCAATGATCGAGAATATCAGAAATAATCATGGTCAAACTTGAATAATCATGGAGAATCTGACATAATCATTAATCAATATGAAATAATCAGGGCGAACCTCATAGAGTCTTGGATATGGTGCGTCAGCTTATACTAAGACTCAGTAACCACCATCACTGGTGCGGTACACCTGATATTACTATTACTGAACGCCTTATCAAGTTGTGTGTTCTGCATGAGGTCAAAGGTAAAAATAATAATAACAGTGGCTCTTAGAATGGAGTCTTGTACTTGCGAACGGTGTATGTGTGTAATTTTGTGTGTGTTTGTATTTTGGTGTTGTATTGATAGATGTCACCTCATGTTATTCCCCATGATATCATCAGAGAGATACTCTTTAGGGTTTCGTGTAAGATTAGAGGGGTTACAGTTACGGTATAGGACATGGTCCTATTAATGGGCTGACTGAAGGGGTTACGGTATGGGACATGGTCCTAGGGATGGGCTGACTGAAGGGGTTACGGTATAGGACATGGTCCTATTGATGGGATGACTGAAGGGGTTACGGTATAGGGCATAGTTCTAGGATGGGATGACTGAAGGGGTTACGGTATAGGGCATAGTTCTAGGATGGGATGACTGAAGGGGTTACGGTATAGGGCATGGTCCTAGGGATGGGCTGACTGAAGGGGTTACGGTATAGGGCATGGTCCTAGGATGGGATGACTGAAGGGGTTACGGTATAGGGCATGGTCCTAGGGATGGGCTGACTGAAATTGTCTGAAATGTTCAAACCATTTCAAGAACTAACATTTAGATCTATATCTGGAGCAGAACGTTTTCGGAAACATCAAATATGAGAAATTTGTATCTAGCGGGCGGCATATTTTCGGAAGGCCATTGTGTCACTTTTATTTTCTTGGGCTGTGCGACCGGTCATATAACAATGTTACAGGACCACGTGACATGGCCACGTGCTATGTGTACCTGGATGAGTCAGGCGACCATTACTCACCTGGACAAGTCATATACTCTATGGCTATGGTAGATGTGAGGTAAACGCTGGACAATTTCTATTTATTGGGATTGCGGATTGGAAATATGCAGTGATTGACGTGACCCAACCTCAATATAACAGCTACAGGCCGAGCTTCTCCAATGATTTGTTTCCAGACGTCAAAGTCTGTTTATTGGAATCATCAGAACTCAACTTCCATTTCATCCATCCACCCATCCATCAATCCATCCATCCATCCATCTGAGCAGCCTTTTAGCCTCACCCCAGCTCATTTTCTTTCCACTCATTCATTTATTCACTCATATACCCATCCATTCATCCACCCATCCATCCATACATTCATCCAACCATCCATCCACCCATCAAACCAACCATCCATCCATCCAACCAACCATCTATCCATCCACACAACCATCTATCTATCCACCCATCCAACCAACCATCTATCCATCCAACCAACCAACCCACCAACCATCCATCCATCCAACCAACCAACCAACCAACGACAATCCATCCATTCATTCACCAATTCATCCATCCACCCATCCACCTTCCAATCCATCCATCCATCCATTATTCCAGGCAAGTTACGGTTAAGTTGATAAAATAAAACAAATCATTAAAATTGCTTACTTATCTAAGAATATTTATTTGACTGACCCTGACCAACATTGATCCCACCACCCGCCCCACCACACACAGAAATGTTTAAGCCGGGTCTAGAAGGGCTCTGTATCCCCCCCCCCTTTTTTTTTTCTGGCGGTACAACGGACACTAAAAGACGACTGCATACTTAATCATTGTTAAAGGACGCCTGCTGTCTTCTATTTGTGTTTTAAGATTGTAGGTGATCTAATGTTTCCATTAGAACATTCTCGGGCTTGGTAGACACTGGCGGCGCCCATCCCTCTCCTGGTCAACGGAGGACTTTCTTAGCATTAGGTATTTCTCAACATTTTTATACTGGCTTTAACGTGGGCTCGATCCTACGCCATTCAGCGTGTGAGGCGAGAGAACTATTGACTTTGCTACCCAGCCACTGAGTCATCTATACTGAGTTGGTGTTTTTTTAAAGGGATGTGAATGTGTCATTTTACCTTGTGACATGTCTGTTCTACAAAACAGACTTCACTCTATAACCAATAAAGCTGTTAACTGGAAGCATGTCCTATAGTCCTACTAGCATAAAATAGATAGTCACTAGAAGTATGTCCTATAGTCCTTCTAGCATAAAATAGTCACTAGAAGCAAGCCCTATGGTCCTTCTAGCATAAAATAGATAGTCACTAGAAGTATGTCGTATAGTCCTACTAGCATAAAATAGATAGTCACTAGAAGTATGTCGTATAGTCCTACTAGCATAAAATAGATAGTCACCAGAAGTATGCCCTACAGTCCTACATGCATAAAATAGATAGTCACCAGAAGTATGTCCTATAGTCCTACTGGCATAAAATAGATAGTCACCAGAAGTATGCCCTACAGTCCTACATGCATAAAATAGATAGTCACCAGAAGTATGCCCTACAGTCCTACTAGCATAAAATAGATAGTCACTAGAAGTATGCCCTACAGTCCTACATGCATAAAATAGATAGTCACTAGAAGTATGCCCTACAGTCCTACTAGCATAAAATAGATAGTCACCAGAAGTATGCCCTACAGTCCTACATGCATAAAATAGATAGTCACCAGAAGTATGCCCTACAGTCCTACTAGCATAAAATAGATAGTCACAAGAAGTATGCCCTACAGTCCTACTAGCATAAAATAGATAGTCACCAGAAGTATGCCCTACAGTCCTACATGCATAAAATAGATAGTCACTAGAAGTATGTCCTATAGTCCTACTGGCATAAAATAGATAGTCACCAGAAGCATGCCCTACAGTCCTACATGCATAAAATAGATAGTCACTAGAAGTATGTCCTATAGTCCTACTGGCATAAAATAGTCACTAGAAGCATGTTCTATTAGTACTATCAGTGGTACTGACATGTCATGTACTTCTGGTAGCATATAGGGGGCGTAGCACATTTTCTCGAAACCTGGCAAACATTCCAGAAGGATCGATGATAGACAAGGACGGTCACCACCCGCAGATTTGTGTTCAAGAGAGGAGTGGGGGGGGGGTGGGGGATGGGGGGAGTCTTCCAGCTCAGCTGATCACTGACTTGCCAGTTGGGAATGCTTCAACCAAAAATAATTACTTAGCTCATACTAAAAATATAGGATGTTAGGATAGGACATATTTTTAGATTTAGTGACTGTCTCAAGTTAACATCGATCAGAACAACAGAGATGACGCCATAACGATGGCTGATCAATTGATCGGTGTAGTCTTGAATGACCTTCTCTGTGGTATTTCATCTGTTGGAGTGAACTCAAACATCGACTCCTTCAACAATAATCAGCGTATTCCTTTAGTCAAGTTATGAACGTTAAAAGCATAGGACGTTTTAAAAACTACCAGAGAATATTTCTTTTTGTTAAACTTATTAACACATGTACGTAATATGAAAATATCATAATATAATATTTAAAAAATCATAACATAATATATACAAAATCATAATATAATATATACAAAACCATAATATAACATCAAAATATTAAAATATAATATAAAAATATCATAACATAATATAAAAATATTATAATATAATATAAGAATATCATAATATAATATAAACAATCATAATATAACATATAAATACCATTATATAATATCCTTTTATGAATATCTTTTTGCACTTTTTTTATTACGTGACGTAATATCATAATTTCGTAAAATAAAAATTTATAATGTTAGCCAAAAAAAATGTTTTTCCAAACAATAAGTTTATCACTAAGAATAAATTCTCTTGTTTAGACCATTCAAACTTCTAAGTAATTATTTCTATTCAATAGCAAGCGGAAGAGAGTGTAACAGATAATTGGATATTTTGTATTGGTTTCAAGGTGATGACACCCTTAGTTATTTATATCAATATGGGCATTTTTGTTTAATACAAAACTCATCCCATATTTTGACCGTGAGTTGGTGTAGAACCTGGCCACAGCATGAGTCATCAGTTGAAAGGTCGATCATGTGGCGACCTTGACCTCCCTATGATCAATAAAAATCGACCCATCCCTTTCCTTGACACAAGGAAATGATAGACGGGGACACACGAGTGAGGTCAGTAGCACGGGGACACACGAGTGAGGTCAGTAGCACGGGGACACACGAGTGAGGTCAGTAGCATGGTCACACGAGTTACACACGAGTGAGGTCAGTAGCACGGGGACACACGAGTGAGGTCAGTAGCATGGTCACACGAGTTAGGTCAGTAGCACGGAGACACGAGTGAGGTCAGTAGCACGGGGACACACGAGTGAGGTCAGTAGCACGGGGACACACGAGTGAGGTCAGTAGCACGGGGACACACGAGTGAGGTCAGTAGTACGGGGACACAAGGGAGGTCAGTAGCATGGTCACACGAGTGAGGTCAGTAGCACGGGGACACACGAATGAGGTCAGTAGCATGGTCATACGAGTGAGGTCAGTAGCACGGAACCACATGAGTGAGGTCAGTAGCACGGGGACACACGAATGAGGTCAGTAGCACGGGGACACACGAGTGAGGTCAGTAGCATGGATCAAACGAGTGTGGTCAGTAGCACGGAGACACACGAGTGAGGTCAGTGGCACGGAGACACACGATTGAGGTCAGTAACACGGGGACACACGAGTGAGGTCAGTAGCACGGGGACACACGAGTGAGGTCAGTAGCACGGAGACACACGAGTGAGGTCAGTAGCACGGGGACACACGAGTGAGGTCAGGAGCACGGGAACACACACGTGAGGTCAGAAAAAGCATAGGAACGAGGCGTTGACGAGTGTGACGGCATAGAATGCTTGCGAGTACACCCGCGTCTGGAAAAATCTTTTATTTAATAAAAACCCTGTCTTTGTTATCCTGTACCAATTGTAACATCATGTACCAATTTTCACATCATGCACCAACTGTCACATCCTGTACCAACTGTCACATCATGTACCAACTGTCTCATCCTGTACCAACTGTCACATCCTGTCAATTGCTTGACGGTTAGCGTTTTCTATGATCCTAGGTGGTCACTGCTTTTGTTTTTGCTTCTGACCAATTATCTGAAGTATCGTTATCTTTCTATTGTTATATTATGTAAGACAATGTAGATAAGTTCAATACATAATGTAGTGATTGTTTGACAACATCAGCTTTCGGTATTCTACGATAATTTTAGAATTCAATATACATCTGTATTAATGAATTTTTCATTAGTTTACAGGATTCTTGCACGGGAAAATTATTTGTTGTAACCTTTTACGCATCTCTGCCTCCATCATCTGTTTGGTCTGCTTCACCGTGGCTTTTGTCTGAGATCTATGCAGTGGCGTAGCTAGGGGGTGCAGAGGGGGACATATGTCAAGGGCGCAAAATTGAGTATTTAAACTACTTATTTAAATTTTTAAAGTGTAAACTAATGTATCTCAAATACTTTGTAAAATTAAATTTTGGATCAAACTCGTTGCTCAGTATCATCGACTGTTAGAAAAACACCTAGATTATAACTTGCCCGAGAAAATCCAGGTTCGGTATCTTATTTATCACTAGAAATGAATTGACTTACATCGACTGTTAGGAATCAGCTGTTAGGGAATCAGGAAAAACAAATACTATGGTATCTTATTTGACTCAATACCCGATCTAGGACACCTAGATTTGTGGGTGTGGATTCTCAAACTAAAAACGTAGTCATCAAAGAATCAATCTAAGGTTTTGTTCAGATACACTCCAAAGACACAGCAAGGCTGAAAGAGTTATCGTAGAGAAACTCGAATCTGATAACATACCTCTAGCACAATGTCGGTCGCAATGTTATGACATGCTGCTATAATGACTTGCCATATATCGGGCTTCAATAGCGAATATGTGTTAGAAATGTTCTTCAACTGTGACAACCAAAGCTTAACCCTAGCAGGAGTACACTCAGCTAAACAGGATCCCGTTGTTATCAAGGTTTGTTGTTGTTTTTTTGTTGAAAGTATACATTTGTTGATCTCTCGTTCAACAACTTCTCGGGAAGAACAAAAAAGAGTTGTGCCAATCACAGTGAAGAGGGAGTTTGAAACACACTGGAGTGCAGATCAGAAGCTGTTAAAGTTAAAGCTATTTATAAAGGTCTACATCAACTAGTAGGGCTTTTGGAAAAAAAATTATCAGAAGATGTAACTAAGACGCCTGACACCAGAAGTGGTGCAGACACTTTGCTGGCAGGTATATTAAACTTTAACTTCCTAGTTTTGTTGAACTACTTGGGAAAATTAATCGTGTCCATAAACGGTTGCAGGATTCTACTATGAATTTCAAGGAAGCAGCATCTGATCTTGAATCGCCGGAGCAAGAACTTGTCAACAATCGTGATAATTTGAGCCAAATTTCGTAGACAGGGGATATCAGTACGAGTTTTACATCTAATAAACCTTATCACCAAATTTGGATTTTTACTAGACGTAAAAATTCTTCTCGCTGAGAAAAATGTGGATACGCTACATCAAAGTTGCTTACATTTTGGACATTTCTACCAAAATCTCCTTAGGATCTTCTTGATTTTATTGTTTCCTATGGATATGACGTATTTCCGAAGCTGCGCATTTCACTGCAAATACTTTTAGCAATTGCTGTTTCAATTGCTAGCTTTGAGCGGTCCTTCAGCAACTGAAACTTATTTAGTCTTATTCACGTGCTTCAATGGGACAAGATCGTCTGAGTGATACTGCACTCCTTAGAATCGAAAGAGAAACACTTGAGAATATTAATTTTGACAACGTGATTGACGAGTTTGTGACAATCAAATCAAAGAGGGGCAATTTGTTGTAGACTATTTTATTCCAGTCATGTATAAACAGTAGAGTGTTTTTTTTTTCAAATAAATTGTTTACAACGGTTTAAAAAAAGAATTATTAGTTTGAATTCTATTTCATTTCAATATCAGATGCTTCAAAAATGAATCTAAAAATTTTCTTGGGGGCTCATTGAGCCCCCAGGATCTATCGTCCGAGAAGGGACGCAGACTTTGTGTCACTTCCCCGGGCGCAGATGACCCTAGCTACGCCACTGGGTGTATGACAGTGATAACAATATTCCTTTTAAAAAAAACAACAAAAATAATCCCTGCTTATAATGATAGCGACGTCTTGATTATGGTCTAAGAATGTAACACAACAGTGTCAACAGTGTCAACAGTCTAAAAATAACTACGACATTACAGTACTATTCATTAAGTAAAATATACGTTGACGTTGTAACCGACAGGAACGGAAGACGAAACAAGTGTGGGGGGGGGGGGCGACCAATCGTTTTAAAGAACTCACTGTGCCTGGTGACTGGGCTGGTAAAAATTAGGGCCCAAGATCGCCTGCCAACAAACCCTGACAGTTGCAGGTCGTTGCCTTACTGGGCTTGTTTGAAATGTCAGATTTTGTTTAACAACATTAAGCTGTACTACACACATACACACCATCAGTATCACGTGTACCACACACATACACACCATCAGTATCACATGTACCACACACATACACACCATTAGTAGCACATGTACCACACACATACACACCATCAGTATCACATGTACCACACACATACACACCATCATACACATCATTTAACAGAGATCAATCCATTCTTTTCCCAATATCCATCAATGAAATTGATATTGACAAGAATTATATGTTCTAAAATACCACATTGGAGTAATTACCATTCATTACGTGCCCATGACAAACTCGGGATCCATTCACTTAACGTTTCCTACACGCGGCGTTTTACAAAGACTCAAGTCTTGTGAGGACAGTCTCAAGTCTTGTGAGGACAGTCTCAAGTCTTGTGAGGACAGTCTCAAGTCTTGTGAGGACATTCTCAAGTCTTGAGAGGACAATCTCAAGTCACATGAGGACAGTCCCAAGTCTTGTGAGGACAGTCCCAAGTCTTGTGAGGACAGTCTCAAGTCTTGTGAGGACATTCTCCAGTCTTGTGAGGACAATCTCAAGTCTCATGAGTAAAGTCCCAAGTCTTGTGAGGACAGTCCCAAGTCTTGTGAGGAGAGTTCCAAGTCTTGTGAGGACAGTCTCAGGCCTTGTGAGGACAGTCTCAAGTCTTGTGATGAAAGTCCCAAGTCTTGTGAGGACAGTCCCAAGTCTTGTAAGGAAAGTTCAAATGTTTTTCATTGAAAGATTGGGGAAATGGAGTTCTGTCAATCCACATAAAAATTATTTTCTAGAAAAAATTTCTTCCTACGTCACTAAGTCGATTTTGTGTTAAATTCTTGGTACTTGGGCTTTTTATCAACCTGTAGAAAAAAATCAATAAGTGACCAAAAAATGTGAATATTGTTTTTTTAAAAAAAAGTTACTACCTGATCTCTAACATCTATAAATATCTTTCTTAGGTCAATGTCCACATTCGATGACAACATTTAGGACATCTCCCAAGGGCAGGCAATGCCCAGGCCACTGACCAGCGCTAGGATTCTGCTGCTCTAATGAACTCCTCGCTAGGTTATGTAGGCACATCATCATCAAGGGAATTACAGGAGATGCATGGCTGTAAGGACTAAAAGCTGGCACAAATATATCTGTAACTTATTGTAACACAAGGGTTCCCTAAATGTGTTGTCCCTGACCCAGACAGTGAGGACGCCGTATCGCGGGAAGAAACTGTTGACCTCTAAGATCTATCAACTGATCGTGACGGTAAAGTCTTTGTCCAGTTGACCACCATGTGTATTAGACAAGGTCAAGGTTACTTCGACAGGTGTTTTAACTAACAACACTTGTCAACAAAGTGAGGTTGGAGGTTATTCTCTTTTCAGCAATTATTAGAGGGCTGCTGAGTCTCTTGATTGGAACATGTTTACATCAGAAACAACAAGAAACAACACCACTAGAACATCATTGTGTAAACTGTTAACGGTGGCCAAGCTCGAGTAGGTGCTCTCTCCCAGGGCCGTCGACCCTCTTGCCTTTCCACAAACTTTATATGTGATGGACTGAAAATGTGGCCCGCTCTACATGCCAAGGGCGGCCATCTCTCCCACATCAGCCATGCCCCCTCTCCCACATCAGCCACGCCCCCTCTCCCACATCAGCCTCGCCCCATCTCCTACATCAGCCACGCCCCCTTTCCCACATCAGCCACGCCCCCTCTCCCACATCAGCCACACCCCCTCTCCCACATCAGCCACGCCCCTTCCCACACCAGCCACGCCACTGATTGTTGGAGTTGTGACATCGGCATGTGGTGTTTGAGTTTCTGTGTGTGAAGACATCGTCCAAAATAATGACGCACGAAAACTACGATAAGAATGGACGCCGAAATAAAAGACTCAAGAAAAGACAATAACAATGGACAGCTAAGATAAGGCTAAAATAAGATTTAACACCTGTCTGACCTAGTGACAGTGGTCAAGGAATGGGGCTAATGTGCGAACTATTCCAGCTAGTCATTTTTAAAGTTGACAGTTTTCAGAGTAAAACAGAGATGTTTGTCTTTTAAGAACTGACACACTTAACACTGCAGTAGCTCTCAAGTATTTTGTGTGGGGGAAACTTTGTTGCGTGCTGCACACTTTTCTATGACGTTCAGTGTTAATTGGTGCAGACTATGGCGTTCAGTGTTAATTGGTGCAGACTACGGCGTTCAGAGTTAATTGGTGCAGACTATGGCGTTCAGTGTTAATTGGTGAAGACTATGGCTCTATGAAGGTTTCGGGGTCATTTCACTGCCACGACATCTTCACCACCAACGTTTTACCAAGTCCTTGTTGTGGCCAACTTTTTACCAAGTCCTTGTTGTGGCCAACTTTTTACCAAGTCCTGTTTGTGGCCAACTTTTTACCAAGTCCTTGCTGTGACCAACTTTTACCAAGTCCTTGTTGTGGCCAACTTTTTACCAAGTCCTTGTTGTGGCCAACTTTTACCAAGTCCTTGTTGTGGCCAACTTTTACCAAGTCCTTGTTGTGGCCAACATTTTACCAAGTCCTTGTTGTGGCCAACATTTTACCAAGTCCTTGTTGTGGCCAACTTTTTGCCAAGTCCTTGCTGTGACCAACTTTTACCAAGTCCTTGTTGTGGCCAACTTTTTACCAAGTCCTTGTTGTGGCCAACTTTTACCAAGTCCTTGTTGTGGCCACCGTTGTGCATTCGGTTATCGCCGCCACTTATATAGAAAAAAAAAGAATATTCTTGTCTCAAATGTTGAATCATCATTAACTGTGAGAGGATGAGAATACAAGTGTTCTACAAAGAAGAAGACATTGGATATGGAGGGCGCTTTGATTTTTTTTTTTTTTTTAGCTCACCTCCGGAGATAGATGCGCCAAGTAATTGACCTTTAAAAGAATATATATAAACAGATTTATCAACACCAACAACCACTTAAGAATTATAGCAGGATTCCTTAAAAGTAGCTGGCCTGAGCACAGGTCGACTGTAGGTAATGTTCATGGGGGATTGTTGCAATTCGGTCTGCACCTCTGTCAGAGACTTGGCACTCAGGTAACTTTACCAGGGGCGGAACGTCGGCGTGAAAATTGGAAAGTTCCCAATTTTTTTCATCTCTGCTCAAGTTTGTCAAGAAAACTAAGTTTGGGGGGGGGGGGGGCTGGTGTGAGGAGACAGTCGACGCCATTGTAAAGTCCACTGGCACAGCTAGGGTTGGTGTCGCGAGGTGCTGTCATAACAAACTCTAAGAACAATGATAGTAGCGACATCTGTGTCAACAAATTTGTCCATAAAAAATAAAAGAGAAAAATAGATTGAACCTTAAAGACAAAATGTTTCGTTACGAATATAATATATAGGTAATAATTCTGCATAAGGCTATATATCCAATCATTAAAAAAAAAAAAATTCCTTTCTTATAACTTATTTTACTTTCATAGTTTCAGAGTTCAAATTTAAACAATTTGGACTTCGAGAGAACACTGACGTTTCAATGTGAATAATTTATAAATGTATTTATTTTTCCCCCCTTATTCTTCATATTGACTTCTACGTGAAATCCGCAGTGATGTGTTGCCTAAGGAGTCAAGCCAGTAAAGTAAGGCTCCGTGGTCATCTTGCCCAGACTCCCGTAGCAAGTGGCTATCACTTCACTTGTAGTGACAGGGAAAATTTCGTGTTTTTTTTTTTAGCTTGACAAAGTTCATCCACGCACATCGCTTAGGTCAGCATCCCTTACGACAGACCTACTACGTCACGGAGTATTTAGTCGGTCACCAAGTGGCCAATGTTTTGATGACGTGTGAGGCTTGCCTCCTGCTCCTACTACTCCCACACCAGTTGTCAGCAGGATCACTTACACGGAGGCCGGAAAGAGATGAAATAGTCGCACACTTCAAATAAGATGGCGTCTATGTGCAGGAAACACTCAGCTGGAGGAACTAAGACGCCGTCTGCCGGACGATAAGGCGAGAGTTACTGCCGTTGTTGGGGCAGCAATGAGCAGACATGTTTGGTGTACGTAAAGTGTGCATGCGGTGGGGGTTGGGAATTAATTAATCATCGTTTAAATATGAATTACTTCCGGCGTGTTTCCTGTACTGAATTCTTGACATTTCAATGTTGTCCAAGTAGCCAACCTACTAAAAAGTTGACTTGTCTTTTTAATCAGTTATCTGAAAGTCAGTCCCGGGGAAAAACACGATCAAAGTTCCTCTCCAGCTGATTCGTCAAATTACTTTGCTGCCGCTTTTCGGTCACGTTCGCGAAATTTTCTTGTTTCAATCTTTCCGCAATGTATACTACATAATTTATCTGACATCATTGCCTGTCACATTTTGATCCTACGTTTTCAATCAGTTGCTTTCACTTTCATGTAAAGCAGCGTAATTTCTCAATTGGATAGTCATATGATGCCAAATAAAAATATTAATAAAGATTTAAATGATGAAACTTTAGTTTAATATCCTCTAAAATACTAGACTATTGCATTTAATCTTCAATTTTTATGTATTCGTGTATCGCAAGCCACGTCATCTCAAGTCATACCATTGTGTCATCATTCAGAAATTGGCTGTGATTAAGCTTTCAAATACAATAAATAAAAGGTTTGTGTGATTTAAACAATAGACGTAAAACTTTATTAATGGACAAACACAGATGTAAACATTTTGGGAAATGCCTTCATTGATTCATTAGTACAAACAAAAATAAACAAAAGTACTTAACACTTTTAAACGCCGCGGTGGTCCGCGTGCTGGACTGCCGAACAGTGGCAAGAAATTGAGTCACAGGTTCGAGGCTCGGTACTGGCAAGCCCCCCACCCCCCACTCCGGGGCATTGTGCTATCCACACAATCCCCAGCTCGTTAGTGGTGGCTCCATAAACTTGTGAACGCTACTTCACATGCCCTAGAGTCCGTCATGGACTGAAAAAGGGAGTTATTTAACATTGTATATTATCTACTCTACTATAATATGTGCAAAAATTACGTACAGGAATGTACTCTAAAAAAAAAAGGATAGAAAAACAGGAAGGAAGCTTCTCAAGTTACTGTTCAGTTCTTTTTTTTTAAATCCGAAAACGATTCTACAACTAGATCTATATACAATTATTGGAATGGGCTCTATATAAGTATAAGTCACTGATTGGTGCGTGGTTTGTTGACCTTAGAAAGCATTAGAGCTTTCAAATCTGCTTAACAGTTTAAATATATATTCTAATCAGCTATTAGCCAAATCTACTGAATGAGGTTGTCCTATGGGCGGTGATTCTCAAATTAAATGGATTAAGACTAGGTACCAATGATTTACGTATAGAGTCCATGCCCACGTTTCTTCTGCTAAAATTAAAATATTTTTTGCCCATCTTACTTGTATAGATTGTAATTCAACACTAAATAAACTCTCTCACATGCTGTTGTTATTTTGTGGACACGAGTCTGAGAATCTCAGCACCATTCGATCACTCCACTTGTTTACTTGACCTAATTATTGGGAACAGTTTCAAATATTTCCACTCCTGACGCCATCAATAATAAACCACCCAGACGTGTGCGATTATCTGGCAGGCGCCTCCAGGTCAAAGGTCACGGTTAGAACTCTTACCTACACTTACACATTCGTGATGGTGATAAACTAGTTTGAAGGTGTAGAGAGTAGAGTTGTAGACCAAAATGGTAGTGCGGTGTATTAGTGTTAGCTATTACCACAAATAGTGGATTGCATTAGGTACATCCCTCCCCCATCCGATTTCCAAGAATTAAAAACATTTTTTTTTTAAAAGTGAGATTGCCAAATGCTGTATGAGGTCAATTATATTAATCTAAGTAATAAATACCTTGTGCAATGAATACCTTGTGCAAACCGACAGATATGGTAATTAAACGGTAGCCCGATACAACTTTTAACGGTAGGGGCCGTCCATAAATGACGTCACGCACCTAGGGGGGGGGTCACACTTTTGTGACGATGCGTGACGTGGGGGAGGGAGGGGGTTGAAGAAATGTGACGTCACATCGAAAGGGTAACTTTAAATAAAACTTCCACTGAAATATTTGGTCACTTAAAATTTATTTAATGACTTTTTTTTTTAAAGTTCAGTGCTTCTCAAAGTGCCGGTCGATAGGCCATCACGCCGGTTGGCGTAAGTTAACAAGACACGAAAATTAAATATAATTATAATTTTATAATTCTTAAGTTTAAGAATCCACAAGAGAGCATATTAAATTGTTACCGCGGCAGGAGTCTGCGAACTTTTTTTTGGTCGGTTATCCCCCCCTCCCCCAAACTGCTACTGGTGAGTTTTACAAACAGGATAAGTGTCTAAAAAGATCTGAATAGGATTATATGTAAATATTTAAGTCAAAACGACACCGAATATCCATTTGGGCGGTGGGTGGGGGTAGGGGAATCTATTTTATACAATAATAAAAGTTTTAAGTTTTATACAATTTTTCGATTGGTTTTTGGTAAAAAAAAACTCTGGCCATTCTAAATATAATAATAAATGTGTCCATTTAAAATTAGTCAAAAGTAGTAACTAACTTTATTGAATGAATCAAATTCTCGACATCGCAATTCGAGAGGAGCACAAAATAACTTTCTTCTGAACTCAGTTTTTAAGGCATTAATTTTAAATTTGACAGAAAGGATACTTGATACAGTCAAGTCATGTTGATTAAGATTATTGTCACTTTTGTCAATATAATTGAAAGTAGGTTGGATTTAGATGTCTTCGTATAGTACGTAAATAAGAAATCTACATAGATAACAAATTTAACAAATGCATTTTCTGGAAGGAACCGATTCAATAGTGGGTATATGTTACCAAGCGTACACGTACACATGACGTATTTGAATATATCTAGTGGAGTGTAGTGGATGTTATATGTCCCAAATGAGTCTGCAATACCCCCCAAAAATTCCCTTTTGACCCCAGATGTTATTTTAAAAAAGTCTTATTTTAAAATAAGTTTTTTTTATGAACAAAGAAGTTACAAGTAATGATTTATAGTCAATGCTTAATTTGTATGCATTAAAATAAAATATAATCTAAGGATGTTAAAACATTTTGTTTATTTATTTATTTATTTATTTTTTATTTATTTATTTTTTTTGAAGGCCGGTTAAAAAAAGTTATTTTGAAAAATAAAAACGGACCAGTTCAATAGGATACCTTAATATTATAAATATTAAAATTATAAAAGTTTATATTAACAATACTGTTAACCCAAAAGTAGCGGATTCTAGCAATTTTTCTATGCCCACAATGATTGAGCATTACCTCCAAGAGTTCCCTTTTAACACCAAAGGAAATAATTTATTGGCGACATTATATTTACAACTGTTGTGTGACGTACGTGTGACGTACGTGAAATCCTGAAAAAGAAAGAATTGAAAAAAAAAACACCAAAAAAAACAAACCCAAACAAACTTGTGAGTTTCGGAGTTAAAAGTTATGATAATGTTGGATATTTTAATAATGACATAGTATTTCAGTCCTCAACTTGCAAGAATTACTGTATTTTGCGACGCACAAGATGACAACCTACTTTCCTGCATAAATGTGGGGTTCATACAGAATGGGCCATTTTCCTCTTCCAGCGCCTACCTAATAATTTTTAGAAAACATGAGATGTGATATCAATGTGATAATTTTAGATCAAATGCCTTTGATGTGCCTATACTTAGCAGGAAAACTGTCATTAGAAGATCGAAATCAATTTGAAGAATTGTCTTGTATCTATACATTCTAGGTCTATAAACAATGCAATGATCCTTGTAATATCAAATAGTCACATTCCCGAGCATAATCGTGAAGGTTAATCACATCAATGGTTTTTGACATTATCGCTGCATTGTTCGTTAGCTGTCTTGCTATGCCATTGCAACTAAAAAAATTTTTTTAAAAAATGTAATATATAAAACCAGCTGAATTCATACTTAATCTTATAGGGCTTTAAGCTGTGTAGGGGCTCATTATGCTATCAAATAAGTACAGAGAAAATCATGTCAAAACGATAAAAGAATGCAATGGTACCGGGTGAAATGGAAAAATTCTTGCCGGTCGTCTGATACGAAAAAGTTTGAGAATCACTGGCTTACAAGTTATTTAATTTTTAAATTTCTTTTACATAGCTTCACTCATGTTACGATAATACAATGTAGGCCTACACTAAATAGATACTTTAATGACAAAAAAGTGATTTGAAACATTCTTATTTTCAAATAGAAAATATTTTTTAAGGGGGGGGGGGGGGTCAAAGTTTTGTGACGTACTTTTTGAGGGGGGGGGGGTCGACGATTTTGTGACGACGCGTGACGTAGGGGGGGAGGGGGTAAAAAATCGGCCAAAATCGCGTGACGTCATTTATGAACGGCCCCGTAGCTTAATACAACTTGTTACGGTAGCCTAATACAGCTTGTTACGGTAGCCGGATACAACTTGCTACGGTAGCTCTACAATTCAAACGAATACGAATAAAACTTGTATTTAAAAAAATAAGTTTAATAAAATTTCATGATTAAGTTTTCAAGGTTCAGAATTTGTTTTACTGTCAAAGAAGACAGGTAATTGCTTGGAGATAGGTCGGCCTAGGGCAGGGGCGGATTAAGACTGCACGGGGCTCCGGCTGCAAACAAACGGGGGCCCTATCCAGCCAGCGTCCCTTTAAATAAAATGATTGTTAACAGCTAATATAAGACTGTAACTAAATATTAATAATGAAAAAAAAAACGAACACGAAGAAATAATTGTTTGAAGTGTTCGCCGGTATGTTACAATTGAGTGTGAAAACAAAAACTTTAAATTCCACTGCTTGGAATCGAACCCGGCACCGCTTGCATCTTAAGCCTTTACTTTCTCTACACAGCCAGCGGAGTTTGTTTAAACAGAGAAATTTTTAAAATATAAACAATAATTTAAACTATGTTCTCTAAGGGAGGCAATTAAATCCAGTTGTAGAGATAATATATATTAATTTATTATATTTCTAAGGGTTCGTGCAAACATTTGTACACTTTTATTATAATATATAAAAAGTTTGGGGGCCCCCAAACCGTCGGGGGCCCCTGGCTTTAGCCCGTTCAGCCCCCCCCCTTAATCCGCCATAGACGTAGGGATTTCCTAAGATTACATTTATTACCTTTGGTTTGGAGGGCAGGACAGGGGATACATTCCAGTGGCATCACTATAGTTGGTGTCACCCAGTGAGTGAGGTAACTCACGGCGTCAGTGGCATCTCTATAGATGGTGTCACCCAGTGAGTGAGGTAACTCACGGCGTCAGTGGCATCTCTATAGTTGGTTTCACCCAGTGAGTGAGGTAACTCACGGTGTCAGTGGCATCACTATAGTTGGTGTCACCCAGTGAGTGAGGTAACTCACGGCGTCAGTGGCATCACTATAGTTGGTGTCACCCAGTGAGTGAGGTAACTCACGGCGTCAGTGGCATCACTATTGTTGGTGTCAGCCAGTGAGTGAGGTAACTCACGGCGTCAGTGGCATCACTATAGTTGGTGTCACCCAGTGAGTGAGGTAACTCACGGCGTCAGTGGCATCACTATAGTTGGTGTCACCCAGTGAGTGAGGTAACTCACGGTGTCATCCCCTCACGGCTTACCCCATAGGATTCCCACGAGTCAACATAGAAAAATATAGATTTTGGTGTCATCCCTTGTGATGGTGCCACCCTTTGTGATGGTGTCATCACTTGTGATGGTGCCACCCTTTGTGATGGTGTCATCCCTTGTGATGGTGCCACCCTTTGTGATGGTGTCATCCCTTGTGATGGTGTCATCCCTTGTGATGGTGCCACCCTTTGTGATGGTGCCACCCTTTGTGATGGTGCCACCCTTTGTGATGGTGCCACCCTTTGTGATGGTGTCATCCTTTGTGATGGTGTCACCCTTTGTGATGGTGCCACCCTTTGTGATGGTGTCATCCCTTGTGATGGTGCCACCCTTTGTGATGGTGTCATCCCTTGTGAAGGTGTCATCCCTTGTGATGGTGTCATCCCTTGTGATGGTGTCATCCTTTGTGATGGTGTCACCCTTTGTGATGGTGTCACCCTTTGTGATGGTGTCACCCCTTGTGATGGTGTCATCCCTTGTGATGGTGCCATCCCTTGTGATGGTGCCACCCTTTGTGTTGGTGTCATCCCTTGTGATGGTGTCATTCCTTGTGATGGTGTCATCCCTTGTGATGGTGTCATCCTTTGTGATGGTGTCATCTTTTGTGATGGTGTCACCCTTTGTGATGGTGTCATCCCTTGTGATGGTGTCATCCTTTGTGATGGTGTCATCCTTTGTGATGATGCCACCCTTTGTGATGGTGTCACCCTTTGTGATGGTGCCACCCTTTGTGATGGTGTCATCCCTTGTGATGGTGTCATCCCTTGTGATGGTGTCACCCCTTGTGATGGTGTCATCCCTTGTGATGGTGCCACCCTTTGTGATGGTGTCATCCTTTGTGATGGTGCCACCCTTTGTGATGGTGTCACCCTTTGTGATGGTGTCATCCTTTGTGATGGTGTCTTCCTTTGTGATGGTGTCACCCTTTGTGATGGTGTCATCCCTTGTGATGGTGTCATCCCTTGTGATGGTGTCACCCTTTGTGATGGTGTCATTCCTTGTGATGGTGTCACCCTTTGTGATGGTGTCATCCTTTGTGATGGTGCCAGCCTTTGTGATGGTGCCACCCTTTGTGATGGTGTCACCCTTTGTGATGGTGCCACCCTTTGTGATGGTGCCACCCTTTGTGATGGTGTCACCCTTTGTGATGGTGCCACCCTTTGTGATGGTGCCAGCCTTTGTGATGGTGCCACCCTTTGTGATGGTGTCATCCCTTGTGATGGTGTCATCCCTTGTGATGGTGTCACCCTTTGTGATGGTGTCATCCTTTGTGATGGTGTCATCCTTTGTGATGGTGTCACCCCTTGTGATGGTGTCATCCCTTGCAATGGTGTCATCCCTTGTGATGGTGTCATTCCTTGTGATGATGTCACCCTTTGTGATGGTTTCATTCCCTTGGATGGTTTCACCCTTTGTGATGGTGTCATCCCTTGTGATGGTGTCACCCTTTGTGATGGTGTCATCCCTTGTGATGGTGTCATCTCTTGTGATGGTGTCATCCCTTGTGATGGCGTCACCCCTTGTGATGGTGTCACCTGGTGCAGTCGACATCACCTTTCACACCCCTAGTGCCGCCTCTGCTCGGTTGGTATGCTGGAGACACCTAGATATTTGGCGTTAATTTCTGAATTATAAATAATATAAAAGCCCAGGTCACTCCCTGGATGTGGAACGCTGAGGAGCGATGTACAACAGTCTATAGCAGTTAGTTGAAAAATCGTGTGGTGATTAGCGCTGTAAAAATATTTAATATGACCACATTGTTTGGTGTGCATCGGTGCGCAAAATACAACCCCGATTATTAAATACTTTGCGTACATTTCAGAAAGTTTAATATTTCGTAATTATCAAAAAAGAACAAGTTAGTTGGGCTTTTGAAAAAGGTTGGCGCCGTAGGCGCCCTAAAAAAAAAGTGGGCGCCACATGTGCCACGGCGCCCCGGCACAATCTAGTTCTTAATAATTTCTTTAATGTACCACACAGCCTTAGCGCCGCTCTGTAAATGTTCAGCCCCGGTCGCACACCGCACCGTCTCGTGCTGTACATATAAACTGAATCTATCGCTTGTGGGCTTACCTTTAGCTTTGGCAGTCAACTCTTAACGCCGACAGAAACATAGGATGACCCCAAGTGACCCCAACTCCGTGTAGCCTTCATAGCCCAGGACATCTGCATTCTGCAGAGTAACCCGACCCCCAAACTTGGGCCTAGGGGACAGAAGGTTTTTGACAACAAAGGGCCTATGGGTCGTCAGCAAATTATACCATTTAAAATTATAAAAGACGATTTAGTTCAATTTGGATTTATAGCACGTTTTAATTTATCACACCAATAAAATTTTTGTAATTTGTTAATCGACGAAAGTACAGAGTCACGGGAGAGAATGAAAAGGATAAACTTTACAAAAGTATAATTTGCTACCTTGTTAAGGTTACAAGATGGAGTTGGCTACATGGATGGTCAAGATGCTATACTTGGCTACAGTGCTAAAACATAGGCAGCTGTATGTTCAAGATATTTACTAACTAAATATATCTCAGCGTTACCTTTACTCTATGCAAATTATTTTATTTTCACAAGAATTAAATTTAAGTGATAAAATGTTCAAATATTTTGACAAGTTGATGTCAAATTCAAAATCCAATAAATGTGTGTGTGTGTGTGTGTGTGTGTACGTTTGGGGGGGGGGGCTAATTAATCCCCTCTTGTACCATCAGTGGCGTAGCTAGAGCTTTTGCCGCCCGGGGCGGTCTCCAATTTGCCGCCCTTTTAGTGGACGTCCACAAATGACGTCACACATGGGGTGGGGAGAGAGAGAGAGAGAGGTGTCACACATTTGAATTCACATTAAAACGCGCAAATTTAAATAAAAGTTCCATATATGATTACCGACACTTTATTTAATGAAGATTTACATTGCTTCACTGGTGTTACGGTACTAGAGTGCAGCCTTACACTAAAAATATTTAAATGGCAAAAAACTTGAGTGTAAACCTGCTCACTTTCAAATAGAAAATACGGTTTTAATGGCAGGGGGGGGGCGACATTTGTGATGTCACATTGAAGAAGGGGTCTAAGGTTTTGTGACCACGTGTGATCAGGGTGCAAGGGGTGAAAATCAGCTAAAATTGCGTGAATTCATTTAAGGACGGCCACTTGAATCAATCGTGTGATGGTTTTTATAAATAAACATTAATAAATAATTTTAATTGAAACAATCACATTGTAAAAGGAAAAAGTGGGGAATATGTTAACCATTCCAGGCCGCATAAGATGATATACATATTTATACACATTTTAAAATATACAAAATTCTCTTTTTAAAGGCCACAAGAAAGTATTTGAGTTTGCAGCCCCCCCCCCCCATGATACAAAACATAATCCTAATTGACAGGCAAAAAAAAACATTACCAATTAATTTGCTCTTATTTTTAAATCCTTTATATTAAACTGAGCCCGTGCGACCGACCGTGCGTGCGAGCTTGCTTGCCGAAAAAACTTTGAATCGATTCTTAACACACTTTCTCGTAAGCTAGTGAGCTGAATTTTGCAGGCAGACTCATGCCAATGATAAAAATGATGTATCAAAATTTCAGATCGATCGAATGGTAGTAGGTAAAGCCTAATGTGGGACGCGGTGGTCGAGTGGTAGCGCGCTCAGCTGTCGTACCGATGGTCACGAATTCGAATCCACGAGAAGGCGATGACTTGTTCCCGGGTCCTGAGGATTCCCCGCGTNAGCCGTGGTCTGTGACCGCTGCATCACTTGCCAACAGATCATCTGTCATGGTATGTGGACGCAATTATCTTCTGCATAGAAGGAGCGTCTGTATATCTAAGATATCTAAGCCAGGGCTGGTCTTAAGCCACTGTAACAGTGGGTTCGCGCTTTCATATGCCCCACCTATCTTAATTTTCACTTATTATCCTTATTAATGCCTTATCCTTACCCAAATTGGGCCCAACGCATTCCTTTTCGCATATTAAGCTGCAGAAGGCCCCGCAAATATGTACTTTTCGTTCAAAATTTAGATGTTCTTTATCAATAATCATAAAGAAATTAATTCGATAACATTTTTCAATCAGTAGGTTACATATTATTATACACGTATATTTTCTTGCAAGGACATGCAACTGATAAGCGCATTCTATTATTTTCTTTTATTATATTTATATCTTTATAATAAAAACATTTCTTGTTGTACGACTTGCTCTGAATTTTCTCCACTCATACTTTTTATCCTTCTAACTCGGCGTCAGTTGATATCGCCAATTCTCTATAATCTTTAACTATAACAGCGTTCTGTAATAGCGCATAAAGGGACGTCCATAAAGTACGTCACTCTCCAGAGGGGGGGGTGTAAGAAAGTGTGACAGTTTGTGACAAGGGGGAGGGGGTGTCTGGCCATGTGTGACGTCATGCTGTTTTATGTTATATTTTAATTATTTTGATAATTTTAAAAATATTTTTGTACGAAAGTGTGACGTACTTAAAGGGGGGAGGGTCCGAGATTTGTGACAGGGGGAGGGGGGAGTTTAAAATGATCAAAAATAGCGTGACGCACTTTAAGGACGGCCCCTACCTTTGTTCAATGAAATGGATTTGAATTAGTATTATTTTAAAACGGTTTTTATATAAATTGAGATTCTATAGAAAAGAAAAATATTGCATCGATAAGAGTAAAGTTCCGGCATCTAATTTCGTTTTACTAGTTACTTCTTCAGATGTCAATTTTTCAAAAACGCCCGAAATGGTTAAGTATGTCTTTTCGAAATTATTTATGTTATTGCGATGTTTATTAACTGAGAAATTTGAATATTTTCATGTTCTTGGGCTAAATCTTAATTATTTTCCATTAAATAGACCAATTCAAATTATTTACACATTACTTTCATTTGATAGGCGTAGAATTTTTAAAGAATAACCTAATGTTTAAAAAAAA
>MUZC01004527.1:308420-330261 GCA_002072015.1 Radix auricularia | reverse complement strand
TTTTCTATTTCTCGAGGAGGCAGAAGCATGAAATTTTAGGAAATAGTTGAGTATACTTCTGCAATGGTAACAGGCAAAAATATATTTAAATTACCTCTTTCTGGGGGCTGGGGGCCCAAATTTTGTTTTTTTTCCTTACATGAACTATATTTAAAAACTAAAAATCACTAATTATCCTATTTTACGGATAGGTAGAATCTTTGGCAAGCTGTTAAGTAGGCTACCCCGACGATATTTTGGGCCCAAATGTAGTTCTTAAAAAAACTTTTATACACTATATAAATACTGAAAATCACCCATTCTACTATTTCCCGTGTAGGTAGAAGAATGAAACTTTGGGAAGTTGTTAAGTACACTCTCCTAACGCTAATTTGCGAAAAAGAATTTCAAACTTCCCACTCATTGGGGGCCAGGGGCCCAAATGTTTTTTTTCTTATATTAGAAACAAACCATCACTAATTCTCCTATGTACCGTGTCGTAAAAACATGAAACTTTTGGAAATTACTCTCCTGGCAATAATGGCAACAAAAAAATCTCACTTATGTGGTGCCGGGGGGCCCAAATGTACTTTTTCTTAAGTGGGCTATATTAACAAAATGTAGACAAAGAAATACAATCACGTCTCAAGAAAAATCAGTTTTCTGATTAGGTGGAAGCATGTACTTTTCGGAAGTTGTTGAGTACAACCCCGCAGTGGTAACAGGTGAAAAAATATTTAAATTATCACTTACTGGGAGCCGGGGGCCCACATGTAGTTCTTTTTTTTTACTAATATATACTATATAAATACTGAAAATCCCCAATTCGACTATTTCCCGTGTAGGTAGAAGAATGAAACTTTGGGAAGTTTCTAATTTGCTAATTTGCAAAAAAAAAAATTTAAACGTCCCACTCATTGGGGGCCGGGGGCCCAAATGTAGTTTTTTCTTATATTAAAAACTCACTCATCACTAATTCTCAAATTTACCGTGTAGGTAAAATCATGAAACTTTTGGAAATTCTTGAGCATACTCTCCCGACAATAATGGCAATCTTTCCATAAATTCCCATTCATGGGGGCCGGGGGCCCAAAAAAATATTTATAACACTTATTGGGAGCCTGGTGCCCAAATATAGTGTTGTTGTTTTTTTACTCATATAGGCTATATAAAAATTGAAACTCTTTAATTCTACTATTTGGAATAATGGGAATTCGGAAAGTTGTTAATTACACTACCACGATGGTCAGTCTTAACTGGTGTGCCAAAGTCTTGGGATTGCTGGTATAGAATTGCAGACACTATGCTTTTCTGATAGGCAATTGTATTTGACCTGCTTTAAGATAAATGTACTCTTTTACTTCATGGAAATAAACAAATAGTACGCTTCTACAGAAAACCTCATTTAAAACCCGTGAGAAGCTGGGTACTTGCC
Source organism: Radix auricularia (assembly GCA_002072015.1). NCBI lineage: Eukaryota > Metazoa > Mollusca > Gastropoda > Lymnaeidae > Radix > Radix auricularia. The sequence continues at coordinate 328,847 of MUZC01004527.1, read as the reverse complement.
TCTAGTATATATATATATATATATATATATATTGATCCGGCATCCTTCCGTCTCGCGAGACGATGGTGCATCACCGTTGGGTTGGGTTGCATTTCCTCGAGTGACTGTGCAGTCCTATCCTTGAGTGACAGTCTTTGCCACAGTTTTTACACACGAGTTCTGTGCTTCCAAATGTTTTGGCCTTTCTCCTAGCTCTTCTGTCTGCAGCCTCCTCCATTCTTCGCTCCTCGGCTACTATGACGCCCTCTTTGACAACTGTGCGCCACNTATGTACAATTTTGGCGTCATATTTCAAGGGTTCGTGTTGCCAGGGGTCAAGGGGTTTCGTCAAATGGATATTGTTGAAAAACTTCATTTTGTAAGGTCTGACATTGCTAAGGTCACTTTGCAGGTGATCAAATAAATAAAATAGTTAACGGACACGAACAAGCCTGTAGCAGGCCTGCCCATCATTACGATTTGTCCGGAATCATACAGATTTTTTACCCCTGATTCCGAAATTCCGACAAGACTTTTAAAATTCCGATTTTTCTACCATGAAAATGTTTCTTGTTATAAAAACCGAAAGTAATTTATAAATGATAATAATAATAAAAGTCGAGGGTGACAATAATTGACGTATTTACTTGATGCCACTTCCTTGGGTTTTATTTTCTTGCACTTCCATCGTCGAAGTGAACCGTAATCTCTAAATCGTTCTTCGTTGTCCACCAGATCGTCCAGCGTTTTGTGTGCCACGACTCCACGCACGGACCAATATCCAGATTTTATTTCTTGGCAGGTTGGCACGTCTGCTGCAGACGTTACGGCATGATCTAATTTATTGAATGGTGTTTTAATGTCCAGCTGAGTGTCCTTGATGGTGGAGCCCTTTGACTCCACGCCCCAGGGGGCGCTGTGGGGGGCAGTCATAAACAACTTTTCAAATATCCCAAGGAAATTGATTTTAACACATTCAAGCGAAGTCGTAAAAATGTATCAGAAATGTTCACACCCGCTTTCTTTTGAAGTCTGCCTATGTATATGTGTGTCTCTGTGTGTGTCTCTATGTGTGTCTCTATGTAAGTCTCTGTGTGTGTCTCTATGTGTGTCTCTGTATGTGTCTCTATGTGTGTCTCTGTGTGTGTCTCTATGTGTGTCTCTATGTGTGTCTCTATGTGTGTATCTGTGTGTGTCTCTATGTGTGTCTCTATGTGTCTCTGTGTGTGTCTCTGTGTGTGTCTCTATGTGTGTCTCTATGTGTGTCTCTGTGTGTGTCTCTATGTGTGTCTCTGTGTGTGTCTCTGTGTGTGTCTCTATGTATGTCTCTATGTGTGTCTCTGTGTGTGTCTCTATGTGTGTCTCTATGTGTGTCTGTTTGTGTGTCTCTATGTGTGTCTCTGTGTGTGTCTCTATGTGTGTCTCTGTGTATGTCTCTATGTGTGTCTCTGTGTATGTCTCTATGTGTGTCTCTATGTGTCTCTGTGTGTGTCTCTGTGTGTGCCTCTATGTGTGTCTCTATGTGTGTCTCTATGTGTGTCTCTATATGTGTCCCTGTGTCTCTAAGTGTGTCTATGTGTGTGTCTCTATGTGTGTCTCTATGTGTGTCTCTATGTGTGTCTCTGTGTGTGTCTCTATGTGTGTCTCTATGTGTCTCTGTGTATGTCTCTAAGTGTGTCTAAGTTTGTGTCTCTATGTGTGTCTCTGTGTGTGTCTCTATGTGTGTCTCTATGTGTGTCTCTATGTGTGTCTCTATGGGTGTCTCTATGTGTGTCTCTGTGTGTGTCTCTGTGTGTGTCTCTATAAGTGCCTATGTGTGTTTCTGTGTGTCTCTATGTGTGTCTCTATGTGTGTCTCTATGTATGTCTCTGTGTGTGTCTCTGTGTGTGTCTCTATGTGTTTCTCTGTGTGTGTCTCTATGTGTGTCTCTGTGTGTGTCTCTATGTGTGTCTCTGTGTGTGTCTCTGTGTGCCTCTGTGTGTCTCTATGTGTGTCTCTATATATGTCTCTATGTGTGTCTCTATGTGTGTCTCTGTGCGTGTCTCTATTTGTGTCTCTGTGTGTCTCTATGTGTATCTCTATGTGTGTCTCTGTGTGTCTCTATGTGTGTCTCTGTGTATCTCTGTGTCTCTATGTGTGTCTCTGTGTGTCTCTGTATGTACAAATGTTACCTAATCTAATTGTAATGCACCTGACTAATGTTTCCTCATCCTACAGTCATAATTCCTATTTCCCACTATTCTACCTTAATTCTCTACAGAGCCCGTAGTAACGATATATTTTAATAGTATTTGATGTAACTGGGGTTATGAGAAGTTAAACGTCTAGACTTAGATCGATCGCTTGTTAGAGGTCATCTTGGGATCGATGACAGTAACAGTAGTTAAGTGTCCTAAAAATTATGTCAGTGTTGATCAAAAGTAAGGGTTACTATATGCTATTTACAGGGGAAAAAATATGTATGTCGGTGCTATTTAAAGGAAAGACTAAGTATGTAATTTGCTCTTAAGGATAAGACTAAATATGTTGGTGCTAATCAAGGGTAAGACTAAATATGTTGGTGCTAATCAAGGGTAAAACTAAGTATGTTGGTGCTAATCAAGGGTAAGACTAAGTATGTTGGTGCTAATCAAGGGTAAAACTAAGTATGTTGGTGCTAATCAAGGGTAAAACTAAGTATGTTGGTGCTAATCAAGGGTAAGACTAAGTATGTTGGTGCTAATCAAGGGTAAGACTAGTATGTTGGTGCTAATCAAGGGTAAAACTAAGTATGTTGGTTCTTATCAAGGGTAAGACTAGTATGTTGGTGCTAATCAAGGGTAAAACTAAGTATGTTGGTGTTAATCAAGGGTAAAACTAAGTGTGTGTGTACTAAGTACTAAAACTAAGATTATTTGGCGTTTAATTTTTATGGGAAGGACCCTATGGCGGATTAAGGGGGAGGCTGAACGGGCTAAAGCCAGGGGCCCCAATGATTTAGGGGCCCCCCAAACTTAGTATATTTTATAATAAAGGTGAACATATGTTTTTATGTGTCCGTGAAAATATCATAATTTAAATAAATTAATAAAATCTTATCTAATATTAATCTGATCATTATTCAGACCCGATAGTCTTAAAATCCAAAAAAAAAAAAAAAAAAACTAATTTGCTGGGCACAAAAAGAGAAAATATTAAAGAATATATTTTTTTTTTTTTAATTCGCAAGTTCCGTCAAGTTCTCCTGGTCGAATGGAAGTGTGTTGGCTTGTGGAGCAAGCGATGTAGGGATCTATTTCCAATGGTAGAATTATTTTTTTTTGTAGTTTGTCTTTTTTACACTCAATTTTAGTATACCGGCAAATACTTCAAGTTATTCTTTCTAATTCGTTGTTTTTTTTTTTTTCATGAATAATATTTTTTTAGCTGGGAAGGCCGTTCCCGTAGTACAGACGAAGCATGACCAGGGAACCAATGGACTATTTGGTGACAGTCTTATATTATCTGATAGCAATCATTTTATTTATAGGGACGCTTGCTGGATAGGGCCTCCGTTTGATTGCAGCCAGGGGCCCCGTAGAGTCTTAATCCGCCCCTGGAAGGACCAGAAGCGTAACTAGGTTTTCCGCGCCCTTGGCTAATTTATTTTACCAAATTATACAGAATACTTTGATTGTTGAAGGCCCCGATGCCTAGTAGTTGTTGCGCCTCTGGGAAGGACGGGGGTAGAGGTCATTTGAGTTCAAAGGTTATAAAGTCTGAATACAACCTGTGCTGAGTGCGCCATCTGTCTCATCGCGTGAGCAAGCACAAACGTGACAGACAATTAATGTTGGTGGCCATGACCGTGTTATAAGGCAATGAGACGTATATCATAGTTGTAACTTTCTTTCAAATACATTAGGCTACTATGAGACGTATAGTTCTAACTGTCTTTCAAATACATTAGGCTACTATGAGACGTATATCATAGTTGTAACTTTCTTTCAAATGCATTAGGCTACTATGAGACGTATAGTTCTAACTGTCTTTCAAAAACATTAGGCTACTATGAGACGTATAGTTCTAACTGTCTTTCAAATACATTAGGCTACTATGAGACTTATAGTTCTAACTGTCTTTCAAATACATTAGGCTACTATGAGACGTATAGTTCTAAATAGTTCTAACTGTCTTTCAAATACATTAGGCTACTATGAGACGTATAGTTCTAACTGTCTTTCAAATACATTAGGCTACTATGAGGTGATCATAAGAAAATAATAATAATTTCTTGTTTACTTCTTTGCAAGATGTTCCTTAATATTCTGTTCACATTAAGTAATAGTAGTATTTGGTTTGATGACACCCTCGCCCTCATAGTAGGGCTACTAATTGCCAGTGACTGCTGTAACACTAACGAGGAGCAACGAAATCTTTTATCTCGTGAACAAACACAGCGAGGGCCAATCAATTAAACGTCATGTCAGGGATTATCGCGAGGGCCTTAATATTAACGTCATGCAATCAATTTGCGCTTAGCCTCGATGCAACTTTTGTCTTCGTGCGTCAGCGCCACACTCAGGCAATACGATACCTTGAGTCCCTAACGATTCCTTGGATTTCAAAACGATAAATGAGGGTGGAATAACTTGGTTTTGAACGATACCTTTCATTGAAAACGATACTTATCTCATCTTAGATATACAGACGCTTCTTCTATGCAGAAGATAATCGCGTCCACAGACCATGAAGGATGGCCTGTTGGCAGGTGATGCAGCGGTCACGGGCTACGACTATGAGGATTCCACGCATTACCCAGCCGCCCAACTATTGTTACTTAGGTACCCATTCGGAGATGGGTGACTCAGGGACTCCTTAGGCCACAGGAACATGGATTCGAACTCGTGACCATCGGTACGCCAGTCGAGCGCGCTTGCCACTCGACCACCGTGTCCCACCTTGGGACTCAAGATAATGTAGCTTTCGAAGACATGAATCTATGATATAAATATAATATGCTGATCCCCAGGTTAATTCGACACAGGACTGACCTTATCGATACATTCTGCCATCGTTACCATGTGTGGCGTCCCGTCCCCGTGAGTGCCGTTGAAATAACGTACGCGGTAAAAGGCCGACACTGCCAGCTTCATTAAGCAGAATTTATGGGATAAGTCTTTTGTTGTCCCGCCGTAACGAGGTTACTTAAGGAGGTTAACATGCCTGGCTGCACGAGTGCTGTCGATATGGCTGAGGTGGTCATAAGTTTCTGATTGACTGATCTCAGTTTCCTGCGGAAGTCGTCTGCTGTTCCGTCACGCGTTCAATGAGCTGACGACAGAGCGCGTGCTGGGTGGGCCAGGATTTAACTCCTTTTCAACTTACTTTTTGTTTCCGATATTTTTTATTTGTCCTAATTTTTTAAAAAGGCACTACAGGTGCTAGTGGTAGCCTCCAAGTACTGGTGATAGTGGCGTAGCTAGGAGATGGGGGAAGGTCCGACTTTGAAAGTCCAACGGGCTCCCACTTGTGGGGGGCACCCAAACGAGTTTTAACATTAAATATTTTGCCACCACCATGTATCCACCCCGCACCCCGCAAGAGTCAAAGCCCCCTAGCACAAAAATCCCAACGCCATTGCCTGGTGTTACCCCGAGTCCTAGTGGTAGCCCCAAGTCTTGGTGACAGACAAGTCCTAGTGGTAACCCAAGTCTTGGTGGCAGACGAGTCCTAGTGGTAGCCATTGCCTGGTGTTACCCCGAGTCCTAGTGGTAGCCCAAGTCTTGGTGGCAGACGAGTCCTAGTGGTAGACCAAGTCTTGGTGGCAGACAAGTCCTAGTGGTAGCCCAAGTCTTGGTGGCAGACAAGTCCTAGTGGTAGTCCAAGTCTTGGTGGCAGACGAGTCCTAGTGGTAGACCAAGTCTTGGTGACAGACGAGTCCTAGTGGTAGACCAAGTCTTGGTGACAGACGAGTCCTAGTGGTAGCCCAAGTCTTGGTGGCAGACGAGTCCTAGTGGTAGCCCAAGTCTTGGTGGCAGACGAGTCCTAGTGGTAGTCCAAGTCTTGGTGACAGACGAGTCCTAGTGGTAGACCAAGTCTTGGTGGCAGACCAGTCCTAGTGGTAGCCCAAGTTTTGGTGACAGACAAAACTTAGTGGAGCCTCAAGTCTTGGTGGCAGACGAGTCCTAGTGGTAGCCCAAGTCTTGGTGGCAGACAAGTCCTAGTGGTAGCCCAAGTTTTGGTAACAGACGAGTCCTAGTGGTAGCCCAAGTTTTGGTGACAGACAAGTCTTAGTGGAGCCCCAAGTCTTGGTGGCAGACGAGTCCTAGTGGTAGCCCAAGTCTTGGTGGCAGACGAATCCTTGTGGAGCCCCAAGTCTTGGTGGCAGACGAGTCCTAGTGGTAGCCCAAGTCTTGGTTGCAGACGAGTCCTAGTGGTAGCCCAAGTCTTGGTGGCAGACGAGTCCTAGTGGTAGCCCAAGTCTTGGTGGCAGACGAGTCCTAGTGGTAGCCCAAGTCTTGGTGACAGACGAGTCCTAGTGGTAGCCCAAGTTTTGGTGACAGACAAAACTTAGTGGAGCCCCAAGTCTTGGTGGCAGACGAGTCCTAGTGGTAGCCCAAGTCTTGGTGGCAGACAAGTCCTAGTGGTAGCCCAAGTCTTGGTGGCAGACGAGTCCTAGTGGTAGCCCAAGTCTTGGTGACAGAAGAATCCTTGTGGAGCCCCAAGTTTTGGTGACAGACGAGTCTTAGTGGAGCCCCAAGTCTTGGTGGCAGACGAGTCCTAGTGGTAGCCCAAGTCTTGGTGACAGACGAGTCTTAGTGGAGCGCCAAGTCTTGGTGACAGACGAATCGTTGTGGAGCCCCAAGTCTTGGTGGCAGACGAGTCCTAGTGGTAGCCCAAGTCTTGGTGACAGACGAGTCTTAGTGGTAGCCCAAGTCTTGGTGGCAGACGAGTCCTTGTGGTAGCCCAAGTCTAGGTGACAGACGAGTCCTAGTGGTAGCCCAAGTTTTGGTGACAGACGAGTCTTAGTGGAGCCCCAAGTCTTGGTGGCAGACGAGTCCTTGTGGTAGCCCAAGTCTTGGTGACAGAAGAATCCTTGTGGAGCCCCAAGTTTTGGTGACAGACGAGTCTTAGTGGAGCCCCAAGTCTTGGTGACAGACGAGTCCTAGTGGTAGCCCAAGTCTTGGTGACAGACGAATCCTTGTGGAGCCCCAAGTTTTGGTGACAGACGAGTCTTAGTGGAGCCCCAAGTCTTGGTGACAGACGAATCCTTGTGGAGCCCCAAGTCTTGGTGGCAGACGAGTCCTAGTGGTAGCCCAAGTCTTGGTGACAGACGAGTCTTAGTGGTAGCCCCAAGTCTTGGTGACAGACGAGTCTTAGTGGAGCCCCAAGTCTTGGTGACAGACAAGTCTTAGTGGAGCCCCAAGTCTTGGTGACAGACGAGTCTTAGTGGAGCCCCAAGTCCTAATGGTCGCCTGAGTCCTTGTTGTATCCCGATAAAACTAGTTCTTGTTATGGGTTAAATTTATGTACACACTTTATTTAACAGTCATACGCCCATATTTATATCTTAAACTCATTATCTTATCTTATATGTTACAGACACTCCTTCTGTACAGAAGATTATTGCGTTACCAACTTCACTTGCTCACATTGAACTGAAATTTTAATAAATCATTTGCTTTCTGATGATAACGTAATCAGTAATAATCAATTACATTATTATACTAGTTCATTTTAACCAGTGAGTTAACCTTTAATTGACGCTGTACTTAAAGGTGTTGTGTCTTCTACTTGACAAGAGAGCTCCACCTGGTTGTTATACGGAGAATGCTGGCGTTTTTACCTGGAGACCCTCCTTCTGTCCCCGTAATCCACATACGTCACGGTGGCACACTAAAGCCCGCGAGCCACATCTGGCCTGCGGGAGAGTGAATCTTGGTTACAACTATCGTTAATAGTTACAACAAGCTAATGATAGATCCAACAAGTTAATGATAGGTCCAACAAGCTAATGATAGATCCAACGAGCTAATGATAGATCCAACAAGCTAATGATAGGTCAAACAAGCTAATGATAGGTCCAACAAGCTAATGATAGATCCAACAAGCTAATGATAGATCCAACAAGCTAATGATAGATCCAACAAGCTAATGATAGGTCCAACAAGCTAATGATAGGTCCAACAAGCTAATGATAGGTCCAACAAGCTAATGATAGGTACAACAAGCTAATGATAGGTCCAACAAGCTAATGATAGGTACAACAAGCTAATGATAGGTCCAACAAGCTAATGATAGGTCCAACAAGCTAATGATAGTTCCAACAAGCTAATGATAGGTCCAACAAGCTAATGATAGGTCCAACACACGTATGACCCGTCTAAGCTATTATGACACATCCAACCCGCTCATACAGGACGCTTACAACAGATCAAACAAACGTAGGGTCAATCCAATCCAACACGCTTATGACACATCCAACACGCTTAAGACACATCCAACTCGCTGAATGCACATCTTACACAGTAACTGACAACAGCATACCGCCGCGCGTAGTTCCAATCTCATGACATTTATGTTGCATGTCTACCCACTAGCCATATCAGCTTATGAGAGACGCAGCGAAACGCAACAGCAGGGCGGTATCGAGCGACCCTTTGATGTATGGATATCGCCCAGCTCGATAATTCCACTCGTACTACCTTGATCTGCATAGAGCATAAATCTGTCCGACTGCCCAGGTCGGCGAGCACTCTGCAGACGATACTTGTGTCACAAATCTGGCCGTAAATGAACATTTATCGGAAATTAAGGCGTTACGGCGATACTGAACCAAGAATGTCATTTTCAGAATTTTGGCGATGTGATTTTTTTTTAAAACTGAGTTAATTCTTTCCCTCTTATCGTCAATACCTTTTCTTATGTGTTACCGACGCTCCTTCTATACAGAAAAATATTGCGTCCTACGTTCTGCTAAACGCATTGGCAAGAGACGCAGCGTTCACAGGTCACGGCTATGAAGGACCACACAATTTCTAGTCGCCTAGTGTGAGGCATCCATTCGGAGCTGGTGGACTTGGGGACACGCTTAGCCTCGTGAACAAATCTTTGATCTCACGGGAGATTCGAGCCCGGGACCCTCGGTACGCCAGCCGAGCGCGCATGCCACTCCACCGAGTCTGTGGTGGTTTCAAGTTTTCAGCTTGCTACTCCTTGACAAGTTCTTTATAATTGACAGATATTTTGGTGTAGTTCACGGGATTTTTTTGATATTTTAAGCTGCAATTAATGGTCGAGTCAAATGAATGTAATTCATTTAATTAAATGAATTTAATTAAACAACCCGTAAAAACACAGTTTTTGACTAAAATCTTATATATGAGACATAACTCAAAGTATGGATTATGTTCAATACAAATATATTATGCGCCGCACGACAGACCGTGACAGACCCCTGTGACATCGAGCGCTAGAGTGAAACCAGTGATCCGTGGAGGTCAACTACAGCAGACGACTACACCTACTATATAGAGATGAACTTATAATTCATTAATTTAATTACGGTACATTCGATCGATCTGAAAATTTATAACAATGTTTTGTTAGGTGACAAAAGTCTATGTGCAGATTGATAGAAACGTGGGAAGTGGGTCATTTTATAGTTTTGTTTTTTCTGCGGACGGGCGGGACCACGACAGAGAGAGAGAGAGAGAGAGAGAGAGAGAGAGAGAGGGGAAGAGAGAGAGAGAGAGAGAGAGAGAGAGAGAGAGAGAGAGAGAGAGAGAGAGAGAGAGACAAGACGGTGAAGTTAATATAAGGGATTCAAGCATCAGGTAATTGCGCGTAACCTGTGAACGGTTTTTTTGAATTTTTGAACGGTGTTGTTCGGTATAGGTTCCAAGAAAACCTCTGTCGGTTGATCTTTAAAAAAAAATATTTTAAAAAATGAAAATTAATAAATAAAACATCTTTAGCTTTAAATTGAATCTCACTCTATATTATCATTGAGGATATCACGATTGTGATGTTCTTCAAGATTATCTTAGTATAGTTCTGTAAAGTTAATGTTTCAATGAGAAGTTATGATCGATCAGCTCGGTGAACACAATAATAATTGTTATTATAATGTGTTATAATCATTTATATAATCATTATTATTGTATCATTACTATTATTATTGCCATATTCTTTCCATTATAATTGCTATGATTATTGTAATTTACACTGTTTTTATTAATGTGGACATGATTATATAGGTTTTAAATTCATGATGTAACTGAAAGCAGAGCTAGACACGGGGAATGAGAGTATGTCCCTACTACTTATAAAACAGAGTGTTATACGACTCCATGCATGGAAACAATCTATTAAACGGGTTTAAGGGAAAGAAAGTATTAAATTACAATAGAGAGTATATAGCATTTCACAGCCATGGTAGGGAATGCATACAAGTACAACTTCGGCGAGGAACACAGAGTATTACACAGTTAAAATCTAATGAATAGTTTAGCGCTAAAAATACAGTTATTTTCTAACTAGATGATACCGGCTTTAACTCAAGAAATTTAAATAAATCAATTTTGCTAGGGGTTTTTATTTTCTTGTTTTTTGGGGGGGTTTCAGATTATTTTTTTACAATTTGTCAATGCAATCCATTAGCAACTATTGACCCACAAAACTCACGCATTTCTTGCTCGGCTCTTTGTTTGACCTGCGAATGTCAATAGTATAGGGTTACAGGCTTGTACGTGTTACGAGGCTTTAACTGTCATGTTATTAAGCCTTCGATTTAGAATCACTAGTATATCTGCACATGAACTTTCTGCTCTACTCTAGTTTTTAGAACACATTCCTCTCGTCTTCTGTGTCTTGCACTTGGAATCGCCGACCAGGATCAGCTTGGTTTGATCTCAATACGCCATGATAAACTACTCTCACAAAAAATCATGCGGCTCTGTCTTATCAAGAGCCCGAACATACAACTCGGTCTGTTTGAGAACCGCTATTACAAGAGAGTGTTTAAAGTGAGGATGTGTTTAACTCAGTTTGTTTACAAACTCTGATCAAAGTTCTGAGTTTCGGCCTCAATCAAAAGTTTACAAATCGAACCATCTCCCAGAGCTCTTCCAGATTACTCCCCCCACTCTTCACATCATGCTCTTCCAGATTACTCCCCCCACTCTTCACATCATGCTCTTCCAGCTTACTCCCCCCTCTTCACATCATGCTCTTCCAGCTTACTCCCCCCTCTTCACATCAGATCACCGGACTGAGTGGAGGGGTGTGCTGATGTCGTCTCACAATCTTCACTCCCTCTCGGCTGGTCTTTTCATGACGACCGCATTTCGGTAGCGCTATAGTCATGGTCTCTATAGCCAACGGTTTGCGTGCTAGGTTATAGTCATGGTTACTGTAGCCAATGGTTTGCGTGCTATGCCAAAGTCATGGTCTCTATAGCCAATGGTTTGCGTGCTATGCCATAGTCATGGTCTCTATAGCCAATGGTTTGCGTGCTATGCCATAGTCATGGTCTCTATAGCCAATGGTTTGCGTGCTATGCCATTGTCATGGTCTCTATAGCCAATGGTTTGCGTGCTATGCCATAGTCAGGGTCTCTATCGCCCATCGCGTGCATGCTATAATAGTGCTGCTATTCCACATAACATTGCCATTGCACTGCGGGCAAAAAGCCCTTTTTGTCGTGTGTGTGAGAAAGGGAAGGGAAGTGAGTAATATAAATGATCTTTATGAAGGACAATAATAGTTGTATGTTGCCCCGTTCATCTAATGCCCCGTTCATCTAATGTCCCGTTCATCTTTCACACGGGCCAATGATATGTCATCGTTGAAGACAAAGTTAACACTGGAATTTTTATACAATGACATAAATGATGCATTTGGGAACCGCTCAGCACAAATTCGATTTACCTTCAATTTATTGCTAATGAATGACCAAAAGGAATGGAAAAATTAATAATTGGTCTCAATAACTATGGCACTTTGAGTAAACGCACTTGTTGGAGACACCAATCAGTAGACATGACAGTCCCACACCATTAAGACGGCATGGCAGTCTAATATACGGACGGCGTGACAGTCCCACGCCACAAGATGGTGTGACAGTCCCACGCCACTAGATTGCGTGACAGTCATAACACAACTAGGACGGTGTGACACTTATGACACTAGGATGGTGTGACAGTCCCACACCACAAGATGGCGGGACAGTCCCACACCACTAAGACGGCATGAGAGTCTCATATAAGGACGGCGTGACAGTCCCACACCACTAGATTGCGTGACAGTCATAACACAACTAGGAGGGCGTGACAGTCATCACACAACCAGGACGGCGTGACAGTCATGACACAACCAGGACGGCGTGACAGTCATGACACAATCAGGACGGCGTGACAGTCATAACACAACAAGGACGGCGTGACAGTCATGACACAACCAGGACGGCGTGACAGTCATAACACAACAAGGACGGCGTGACAGTCATGACACAACTAGGACGGCGTGACAGTCATCACACAACTAGGACGGCGTGACAGTCATCACACAACTAGGACGGCGTGACAGTCATCACACAAAAGTTCATGTAGTTATTAAAACAATAGAATTCTCTCTTCTTACTTTAACTACTGCTAAGAACATCGCGGACTCACCGGCTTTCAGACGGACTCCAGGCCCAGAGCCATACGTCCAACAACGCTGTGCGCCAGATTTTGTTCAAGCTACCTGACCAGATGGTTCTAATCTTCAGGTAGGTAGGGGAGGAAAAGGCGGCGCTATAACAAAGTCGAGCTCTTTCACGACAAGACGTACACCATATTTCATGACAGCAAATAACACGTTTAACTACTTGACTTAATATCTTTAGTACTTGACTTTGTGAGGGACTTTGCAAATAATGTGTATAGTTCTTGTTTTCGTTAGATAGTCCAATTAAGTATGTCTTTAGTACATGGATTTTAGAACTAATATACAATGACTTTTGTAGCTGACTTACCGGGGTGCTACTCTGAATGATGTTCTTTGTACACGACAATACGGGATACTTCACTAAATGCTATGACCACATGATGGGGTGCCTAAAAGGGCACCAGCAGGACAATATTTAACAAATTGTCATTTCGTTAATTGCCGAAATGGTCGTCTTAAATTAGATTTTACTTTCTGGGCAGAAAATGATTCATTATACTTCTAGATACAGTACGTTAAACAGGCAGATTGTATAGTACACTTCTAGATACAGTACGTTATAAATGCAGATGATAAAGTACACTTTTATATTATATTACAGTCACAAGTGTGTGTATTGGCTACTTGAAATTGCTTACTGTTTTATTAAGTCCATGTTTGACCATGCCTGTGTTTTAAACTCTCAGCAGTGAGCTCTCTCGTGTCTAAAGTTCAAGTCATCGTCAAACATGGTGTAGCCGTCACACAGCGGCAGATGACTTTTTATTTAGAGGCGGGGGGGGGGGGTTTGAGGGTAGAATTTTACAAAGTTGACGTCCAAAAAAAGATAATTGGGTCGAAGGTCTAGGTATATAAGTTATAACCCACCCCACACAAGTGCATCTGGTTAGGCAAATAGGCCGAAAGCAAGCTAAACAAGAGCAAGAGATACAAGCTTTAACGATCAGCACAAGATACAATGTGATCATTGAGTGATCTCACAGTACGCCAGCCCCCCCCCCCACAATATCACAATATACAATGTGATAATTGAGTGATCTCATAGTATGCCAACCCCCCTCCTCCCCCAGTCAATCGAATGACACACTAGAACAGTGTTTAAAAAGAAATGTTTATCTAATCCACACAACAATAATAGGTCGAGTCGAGACATAAAAAATCCTAACCTTGGTTTTATAATCCTCCAACGTGTGAGTAGCCGGCGTGCCAGCAGACGACGAGGTGATGACGAAATGGGAAGTGCACTGAATCAGTACCAACACAACACTCAGGGGTAAGTAACACTATCTCTACACAAGCCGACACTCAACAATCAGACCATTCCCGTGTAGTCAGCCCTAAGACACAGCGGTCAGCATGTGCGTCGGTGTGTCCGTCCAGGTGGTCACTGTCCACTTCTACAGGATGTAGTTCGTAAGAACACTAACCAAGAACACGAATGTTTTTGTTGACCTTTTTTTTTAACCGCACCGACAACCCAATTTCAAGCCATCGGTAAACGAGTGAGTAGATTCCTCACCCCTCCTCGTCAGCAGACAGACAACAGCACGGGGGAAGACTTCGGAGGTAACGCGTACTCGCGTGCGGGCCCCGCGGGCTCACTGGCGCACATGCAGCGGGAGAGAACGAGAGGACGGCGAGGTCTATTGGCCTGTCTGTGTGGCAGTGGTAGGGGGCGGGTGTGGGTTGGCTTAATGTATCAATGAACTAAAATTTACATTCAACAGATTTACAATTTTTGTAATGGTATTTTGGTACGTTCGTCTGCTTTTTTTCCCGCTCAAGTCTTATTGTTATTTGGACTCAAGATTCTAGGTGTGTCCTTCACCTTTCACGGGTCTTTCTTATAACTACTTAAGCATCGCTGATTTTAGTTCAACAACCCACTCTGTGTCCGGTACCAAATGCCCGGTACCATCTTCCAAGTTCTAACTTCTCAGTATTTCTTCCCAAGTTCTAACTTCCCAGTCCCATCTTCCAAGTTCTTACTTCCCAGTACCATCTTCCAAGTTCTAATTTTCCAGCACCATCTTCCCAAATCTAACTTCCCAGTACCATCTTCCTAATTCTAATTTCCCACCACCATCTTCCCAAGTCTAATTTCCCACCGCCATCTTCCCAATTCTAACTTTCCACCACCATCTTCCCAAATCTAACTTCCCAGTACCATCTTCCCAATTCTAATTTCCCACCACCATCTTCTCAAATCTAACTTCCCAGTACCATCTTCCCAATTCTAACTTACCACCACCATCTTCCCAAATCTAACTTCCCAGTACCATCTTCCCAATTCTAACTTCCCACCACCACCACCATCTTCCCAAATCTAACTTCCCAGTACCATCTTCCCAATTCTAACTTCCCACCACCATCTTCCCAAATCTAACTTCCCACCACCATCTTCCCAAGTCTAATTTCCCACCACCATCTTCCCAAATCTAACTTCCCAGTACCATCTTTCCAATTCTAACTTCCCATCACCATCTTCCCAAATCTAACTTCCCACCACCATCTTCCCAATTCTAACTTCCCACCACCATCTTCCCAAATCTAACTTCCCAGTACCATCTTTCCAATTCTAACTTCCCACCATCATCTTCCCAAATCTAACTTCCCAGCACCATCTTCCCAATTCTAACTTCCCACCACCATCTTCCCAAATCTAACTTCCCAGTATCATCTTCCCAATTCTAACCTCCCACCACCATCTTCCCAAATCTAACTTCCCAGCACCATCTTCCCAATTCTAACTTCCCACCACCATCTTCCCAATTCTGAATTCCCACCACCATCTTCCCAAATCTAACTTCCCAGCACCATCTTCCCAAATCTAACTTCCCAGTACCATCTTCCAAGTTCTAACTTCCCACCACCATCTTCCCAAATCTAACTTCCCACCACCATCTTCCAAGTTCTAACCTTCCAGTACCGTCTTCTCAATTCTTACTTCCCAAAAGTTAATCAATTTTACCGTTCTGGGTACATGTGACAATTTAATTAAGCTATGTATCTTTGAAAAACACAATCATTTGAGTTTAAATGTCAACAATCATTCCAGTAGAATTGTCCAATATTTAAAAAAAAACATTTCAGTACACTGATCAAATGTCAAATTTGATTTTAGCAGAAAAATCAAATTTCCAAAATCACTTCATCAGAATAGTAAAATTCTATACAACCATTTCAGTAGACTGATTGAAACGGAGCGAACCGCTGCAATCCAAAAGCTGGTTTTGGCCACAGAGCATAAAGGTATGAGTTAAAACATCATTCGTATAAAAATATATTTATATATGGGATCATTACTTTAATTGGAATAAGATTACTGAGTTACTTCAGAGGTGTTATAATTAAAATGTGTGATTTTTAAAAAGTAAATTTCTTAGTGGTTTTGTTTGTTTGTTTGTAGTTTTTTTGGTGTTTTTTTTTTAATTTTAAAAATTTATTTTGTTTTTTGGGGGGTGGGGGGTGGCTGACAAAGTGCGATCGATCCTCAAATGTTTTAAGAGATTCTAAACAAGGAGACCTAGATTAACAACAGTGTCTAGAACAAGAGTTTGTTTTTTTTTATTTTTATTACCACGTTTTTATTAGTTTGCTTTCTTGTCTGTCCGGGGCAAAAATTGAATTCCTTTTTTGAACCACTTCTGATCATCCAATTTTGATGAAATTTTGCATGCATACTTGATTCACATGACAATTTAATATTTCATTAATTATAGTACTCAATTCTACTTAATTATAGTAATTATACTAAAAATAAAGATGTATGACGTCATTAACATGAAAATTTCAAGGGAAGTAACATAACCAGGGAATTTTCATTTTTTTAGTTATTTCCCATGTCTTAAAGACATTAAATTTGAACTAAAAAGTATAAAATAAAAATATTTTTAAAAAAGTTTTTAAGATACCACGTTTTGTGAACTAAAAAGAAGAAAATAAATTTTTTCTTGGGCTATGTTGGAACTTCCCTTCCCCTGGGCTGAGCCAGAACTGTTTTGTTGGATGCACATTGTGGACATTTTGTACATACACACTCTTACACACCAAAATATTTTCGAACTGAAAACGTGGGGCGTATCATATATAGACTGTGGAGGAATTTGAAACTGAAAAGTTTAATGTAATAGCATTAATAGACCGAATTTCAGCCGAATGCGCCCGACGTTTTCAGTTCGAAAATATTTTGGTGTGTAAGAGTGTGTATGTACAAAATGTCCACAATGTGCATCCAACAAAACAGTTCTGGCTCAGCCCAGGGGAAGGGAAGTTCCAACATAGCCCAAGAAAAAATTTATTTTCTTCTTTTTAGTTCACAAAACGTGGTATCTTAAAAACTTTTTTAAAAATATTTTTATTTTTGTATAGTAAACTGGGCTAGATTGTGTCATAGCTGCTCAAAGCTCATGTTGCGTGGAATAAAGGAGGGAATTGTCAAAGTACAATGGGAATCTTTTCTTTAATAGACGTGAGTCAATGGATTTTCTATTGTAAGTATAAAAGAATATGAGTTTTCTGCGCGTAAGGGTTAGGGTAAATGTCGATAGAAACTGGGTACGTTACAAGCAATGTTCCCTTTCAGCTATGTGGCTACGCGGCCGCGCAGATATTTCACCGACGCCGCGCAGCAAATTTAGTAAACTATTGCACAGAAAAATGATGCTGTGTTAACTTTTTTTTACTTTGCACACGGACCAACGAATCTTAAATGGAACATTGGTTACAAGTCTAATATCAGTCCTCCTGTATCTAGAATGAGTCGATTGTGACATTTTAGCTGCATTGTGGAGTCTATAACGGCAGTCCTTAAACGTGTGAACTACACAGAGACACCCCAGAATCGTTTTAAAAACATTAAATCCTACATGTAGGAAAAAAAATTAATATATATTTTTTTTTAATTTGTGTAAAATGTAAATTTGCTTTAGTGAAAAGTTTGCAATATTTCAAATTTTTCTCGACTCACATTTTTGGTGGCGTTTCAAAAAGACTAATTAATAAATCAGAAAAAAATAAACATCTAAAAATCTAATTTATTTTTTCAAACATGAGTCCAGAATGTTCAGTGTGGTTCTTTGTGTCTTTATAACCCAAGGCTTTGAGATGGGCTTGCGTGATACTGATACTTGTGACACAGTGGCCGCATTTCTAGCCAAGATTTTCGACATCAGCTCAATTTTTGGCACGTTTTCCAGACGATGCTGAGCGCGCTGCAGATATTGTTGGACGCTCATCTAAGTAGGTCAACACGAGCTCATGGCAGAGGAATATATCAATTTTTCACTCATTTATAAAAAAAAAAGTATTTGCTGTAAGCTGACGTCATTTCCACACTATTTTGTAGAACTAAAATTAAGTAAGATTTGTAAAGTATAAGACAGTGTCAAAAATGTAATTGAACAGGTCAAGTCTGAGATGTAATTGAACAGGTCATGTCTGAGATGTAATTGACAAGGTCATGTCTGAGATGTCACTGACAAGGTCATGTCTGAGATGTAATTGACAAGGTCATGTCTGAGATGTCACTGACAAGGTCAAGTCTGAGATGTCATTGACAAGGTCATGTCTGAGATGTCATTGACAAGGTCATGTCTGAGATGTCATTGACAAGGTCGTGTCTGAGATGTTATTGACAAGGTCGTGTCTGAGATGTCATGAACATTATATTATGGGCTGTTAACTGGGGATAATTTCTTCCGTTGGTCGAATTGACCGTGCACCAATTTTTTTTTACAACAAAACTACTGACAACGTGACAATTTGCTCCTATTTGTCTTCAAGAAGTTACCAAACAACACCCTGGACTGTTCATGGGAAATATAAGATATTGCGCAGCCCGAGCTGGAAAATTGTAGCTCTGCAAACTCATTCCTACCCCACGCTACCCCGAAAAAAAAGATAAATACTGAAACAGAAGCACTTGCCTAACCTTAACAAACTTCTATTATGTTTCTCTCGTATGGTCATAAGTTGCAACCATGTTTGACGCTTTTACAAACGTGCCGTGGGGGGGGGGGTCAGCACTGCTAACTCAAACTCAAGACGCCCCTGCCACGACAAGCCACTAGATTAAACTCGGCTTTAGATGGAACGGGTTTAGGGCGTACCTATCAATAATTTACCCTCTTTTACACCCTTTGTGTTATGATACACCCCAGATGAAAACAGCGGCCGTGTATTAAATCAAAGGCTCAAAAGTTTTCTCTGTTTAAAAGGAAAGATTATATTTCAGGTGCAGAACTTGTTTAGAAAAAATCTATCCATGATATCTAAACTAATAAAAGACAAGGTGTTTTCATAATTCTCTTGTAATAGAGAGTTTGCTAAATAACCTAATCTAAGCCTTGTCATGAGCGGCTTATCTATTGATTACCATCAATCGTTGGCAAGCACAGGGCATCTTTAATACGTGAGGGGAGGGGCGGTGCATTTTCCCCCGAGTCCAATGGTAAAAAAAAAAATGTTTCAAAGATCACACGATATGCTTCTACAACGAGGAGACCATCAACTTTCCTCTAACACTCGTCCTCGTCTCTCGCAAGCGAAGATCTAGCCACTCATCTTCCATCTCTCGTACGTGGAGTTTTGGCAAGATCTTTCGGAGCACATCATGGAGAGGGTGTATAACAAAAAGGTGAACGATAATAATAAAAATGAGTCTATTATCTTCTTCTCAACACTACGATCAAAGTGTGGAACAAGGGACACAATCAAGTCAACGCCCGAGGATTTCCCTCCCTTGGAAGCATTACAGATCGATCACGTGATTAGCGTCAATCTCTTTTGGGGTCGGGGGTTGCTGGGTGACCTAATAGGAAACGAACAAATGGCTCCAGACTAAAAGAGTTGTAATCAAGTAATTGCTAGCAAAGATCGAACGGTGTTTCAAACGTCTTATTTGACGACTAAATGCGACGGTTCTCTGTCAGTTCAAGGCGCATAACTGGCGACTGTACGGACAAAGGCGACGCTACCAACTTCTAAAGTTGTCTTCCATCGATGTACCAGATATGACCTTACAAGATCCCGTAGGCCGTAGACCAACTCAGATTCAGCTGAACAATGATCCAAATGACAAAGCAAGTCTAGAGATTCAAGTTTACAAAGCATCTACATATATAATACTCTTTAACGGGCATGTGCAAATGAGCATGACGAATGACCCCCGCTGGGGCCGAAAGATTACAGTGGGCAAGCGTAGTGGAACGAAAAGAAAAAAGGGGTGGGTGGTGGCAACAATGCTTCTTGCGTTCACTTGCGTTGTTCCTTCACAGCATAATATATGATTCGTAGTGCAGTGGTTATCACGTCCGCCTTGCACGCAGAAAGTCCTGGGTTCAAGTCCCAGAGGCAATAATTTTAAAAGTAGTTAAATGTTTATTTTCTGCCCGTTCTTTTCCCCATTTTTTTGTTGTTGCGAACATGACTAACCCTAGGCAGTGGCATAGCTAGGGGAGGGGGTCCCGATTTTGAAAATCCCCTTGGGCCCCCACTTGAGGGGCCCCAAAAGGAGTGTCGGAAAAGATTCATTTACATTAAATATTATATATTGCGCCATCGGTCAAAATGATGGGGCCCCCAAAGAGGCCAAGCCCCCCGGGCCCCCAAATATCTAGCTACGCCACTGACCCTAGGGTCGGTAAATCACATTTTATGGTTGGCAAAGGATGGTAATAAAGGGTGGGGGCAGGTAACAACAACCACTATGCACATGTCTCCACGTTTATTCGCTTTTTAAAAAAATTATTTCGTGCTGCTGTTTGTGTCAGTTCT
>MUZC01004527.1:266609-308412 GCA_002072015.1 Radix auricularia | reverse complement strand
TCCCCCCCCCCCCCCCATTCTTTGCGGGTCGTATCTTGTGGTAAAATATTTCATCTAAAATTGTTTTACATAGAACTTGGTATATTTCATATTGTAATTAAACTAACGGGCAAATAGAAAGTGGAGAGTTGGAATAAATTTTTACCCACACGGATTATAACGACTGTCCACACTGGATATAATTATTTTCTAGTCTATTTTTGCTGAGATCAAGCTCATAAACCATTCAGTGCTGTGGAAGGGATAAATGCCGTTTTCATAATGAATTTATCTGTTCCTCTGGGTTATCATAATAATAATAGAGAGATAAACAATAAACATTTTTTAAAGAAACTAAACTAAAAAAAATACAGTGACAACAATATATGTTCCAAATAAAAATCCTTTCGGTCGATGCGTGCTCCTCAAAAAAAAAGTAAATTCTCCAGGGTCATCTTAAGTAATGGTTATGTCGAATTTAATGGCCATCGCTGCACCAAACAATATTTGAATGGGCTTGAAATAGAACAATTAAGTATAACTTATAGGTTTGTTATATGGGTACCAGTGAATCAAGCATGATTTTGGAAGACTTGTACATTAAACATGAATTTGCTGTACGTGAAATGTACACAAACATGAATTTGCTGTACGTGAAAGTGAAATGTATACGTCAAATACGGCTTAATAACAAGTTAATGTCGTCTCTTAGAACATTTCCTAATAAATATTAATGGTTGTATATATGTTCTCCTGGGCGATCAGAATGAGGGGAGATAATTGAAAACAGATGCCTGACCCCGCTACAATCACCTCGTCTTGGAGTTTTTGGACAAGTCTGACGTAACCATGGAAACGGCTGGAGAATGATAATACACTAGGGTTCTTCATTAACAAGGTGAGGGATTTTTGTGTTGTGTGCATTCCCAGTGACAGGGGAATGTACCCTATAATACATTGGCATGCTCTGCAGTTGTCCGGCTTACTTTTAAACACTTATTTCTTAGCAATCAGCGGAGATCCCTTTCAGAACAAATCACTGTAGTAACGTAACTTTAATTTAAATTGTATACACTTGTCTTGGTAACTGGACATATGAGTTGGCAGGAGATTGTGTACTGGACATATGAGTTGGTAGGAGATTATATACCGGACATATTAGTTGGTAGGAGATTGTATACCGGACATATGAGTTGGTAGGAGATTAGATTGTGTACTGGACATATGAGTTGGTAGGAGATTGTGTACTGGACATATGAGTTGGTAGGAGATTAGATTGTGTACTGGACATATGAGTTGGTAGGAGATTGTGTACTTGACATATGAGTTGGTAGGATATTAGATTGTGTACTGGACATATGAGTTGGTAGGAGATTGTGTACTGGACATATGAGTTGGTAGGAGATTCTGTACTGGACATATGAGTTGGTAGGAGATTAGATTGTGTACTGGACATATGAGTTGATAGGAGATTAGATTGTGTACTGGACATATGAGTTGGTAGGAGATTGTGTACTGGACATATGAGTTGGTAGGAGATTAGATTGTGTACTGGACATGTGAGTTGGCAGGAGATTGTGTACTGGACATATGAGTCGGTAGGAGATTATGTACTGGACATATGAGTTGGCAGGAGATTGTGGACAATTGGATAGGCTATTGCTTGCAAATATATATATATATGAAATATATATATGCCTTGTTCGTATGTAACTGATGCTTTGAATATTTGGAAAGTCTGGGCATGTACCGGACAATGGATCACTTGCACAGACCATACTTAATATAGCTAGTGTACCGGACAAATGGATCACTTGTACAGACCACACTTAATATAGCTAGTGTACCGGACAAATGGATCACTTGTTCATACCATACTTAATATTGCTAGTGTACCGGACAAATGGATCACTTGTACATACCATACTTAATATTGCTAGTGTACCGGACAAATGGATCACTTGTACATCAATACTTAATATTGCTAGTGTACCGGACAAATGGATCACTTGTACAGACCATACTTAATATTGCTAGTGTACTGGACGCAAGCATGTGCAGAAATTGTTGAGGTCCATGCTGATATGTGAGTATAAATTAATACTGAAATTGAAACAGTTTTTTTTTTAAATAAAGCTGTCAAAGCAACAACTGAACAAGTACTCACTAACAGTGACGTCCATTTTGTCTTTTTTCCCAGTCACACGCGAAGCGTCCTCACCAGCAGACTACATCTCAGCTGTCACCTGCTGAAACAGTTTGTTTCCAAGGTCATATACCACACAGTTTCAAAGAACTACCTGGTAGTTCACGGTTTAAGATTCTGTACAAGGCAAGCACACACGTACACAGACACACACAACAAAATAACAGGGGAAAGTGGATATATAGATAATTAGTGGGGAGGGCGGGCATAAGTGTAAAAACCTCTAATATGAATAAATTGATGATAATTATATTTTATAATATATATCAATAGCAAATAGCACATTTTAACCCATAGATGCCATGGAGCCTTTATAATTTGATACAGGATCGATATAATTGGGTCCTGGCTCTTACGTCTATCCCTTGCCCAAAATGGTCTTTTTTTGTTCTTTTTATTAGGAAAGTCCACTTTGGACATAACTGGAAGAAAGTATGTCAATTTTACACTTAGCTGTGTCTGAATATGTCAACTTAGGACATCCTGTGGCAGGATATGTCAACTTAGGATATTCCTGTGGCAAGATATGTCAACTTAGGACATTCCTGTGGCAGGATACGTCACCTTAGGATATTCCTGTGGCAGGATATGTCAACTTAGGATATTCCTGTGGCAGGATATGTCAACTTAGGATATTCCTGTAGCAGGATACGTCACCTTAGGATATTCCTGTGGCAGGATATGTCAACTTAGGATATTCCTGTGGCAAGATATGTCAACTTAGGACATTCCTGTGGCAGGATATGTCAACTTAGGATATTCCTGTGGCAGGATATGTCAACTTAGGATATTCCTGTGGCAGGATATGTCAACTTAGGACATCCCTGTGGCAGGATATGTCAGCTTAGGACATTCCTGTGGCAGGATATGTCAACTTAGGATATTCCTGTGGCAGGATATGTATAAGGACGCTTTTTTTTAAAGTTCGGTAATGGCAATTTAGAATTAGACAAGCCCGATGCGAAATAGCATTATTTTAAAGAGCTTATTACATTTCGCTCATTAAAAATGATGTCTTATCTTTAAGTCTTAAGTAAATTTTACGTAGGTTTATAATTATTTGTATTGTTTGGCTTGATCTTCTTTTAATATACGGGACATCCATAAATGAAGTCACGCACCTGGNACTCGCAACTTTAAATAAAAGTTCCACTTAAATATTTGATTTCTTACAATTTATTTTTATAAAGTTTTACATGGTTTCACGTGTGTTACGATACTAGAGTGCAACCTAACAGTAAAAACGTACTTAAACGGACCCCCCAAAAAATGATTTGGAACGTGCTCTTTTTAAAATCGAAAATACATTTTTATGGGGGGGGGGCGTAAAGCTTTGCGACGTCATATTGGAAGGGGTCTAAGTTTTTGTGACGCCGTGTAAAGAGGGGAGGGAGGGGGTGAAATGCGGCCAAAACCACGTGACGTCATTCATGTTCGGCCTCATAAATATTTTGGTTAATTTAATAAAATTTAAAATGAAAATTATTATTAATGAATTTATAAAGCCTATTAATATTAATAACTCTTTAAATATATATATTTTTAAAAAAAAATTAATTAAATGACGAAAATGTAAAAGATTGCTTCTTTTCTAGAGACTGCTTGCTGCTTACTTATTCAATAACACTATAATCTATAGTAGCCCTTCATTCCCGGTGTTGCAAGTTTCCAACAAAGTGTATTTGATACAAAATACATATTTCTAAGCTTTAAATATGATTTTAAATATTTTTATGTATTGTACTGTTGAGATACTAACCTCTGATATTTTTTTCATTAGAATTAAAAAATTCATTAAAAAAATCATAAATTAAAGGTCTAATTACAAAAGGAAAAATTCATTTTAAAAATCAAGAAATGAAAGGGTAGTAATAGTTAATTAATGATCCGTAATTTGAAGATGGAGCTATATGTTTTAATTTAAAAACTTATGACTTCTAAGAATGATTTACTTGAATTTGCTTCTAAAGAAATTGTTAAATTGGTTCAATTTTAGGGTGGCTGGTCTTACATGAGAAACGTCTGCTGGCTGAGCGAACTTTGGCGAACTCATTATTAACCCCCATCCTTTTGATCACGCGGAAGTGGAGCTATTATTAATGAGCGCCATTTTGTTAGCATCTTTTAAGTCTTGTTTTAGAGAGTACGTCTGTCTTCTTCGGAATTGGCAACAAATCTTTCCTCCCAAGTCAAACCATTCACCGGAAGTACTCAATATGAACTTTCTCTTTAAGCCACAAGTACTTCACAGGCTCCAAGGGGAGGGGGGTGTAAGAAAGTGTGACAGGGGGTGTCCGGCCATGTTTGACGTCACGGTGTTTTATGTTAAATTTTAACTATTTTGTTAATAAAAAGTTATTTTTATTAGAAAGTGCAACGTACTTTTTTTAGGTGGGGGGGGGGTGTCCGAGATATGTGAAAGGGGGAAGTTTAAAATGGTAAAAAATAGCCTGACTTACTTTACGGGCGGGCCCAAAAGGAAAGTTGTTCACTTTTACAGATCTAATATTTTGTCAAACTGCTTTTGACTTTTGCTTAGGATTTTTAAAAATATTTGTGTGCATTTTGAATTTTTATGATGGTATAAAGTTTTGGATAGCGAAGTCAATAGTGCGCTCGAGTTCACGCAAAGCCGCATAAGACTGATGAATGACTAACGCTAAGAAAGACCTCCGCTGCCCTGGAAGGGAATCGGGCACATACCAGGTCTACCAAGCCCCTAGTAAGCTCTCATGGAAACATGTGGGACCCCCTGCGACCATCGGTTATGGGAGTTACTTAAGACTTAATAAAGTTCTAGCTTTTTAAAAAATTATTAAAAATTATAATAATAAAGGAGCTAGCTCCTAGCACGCACTAATAAGTGTGTCTGCTGTGAATATATTTCTTCTTCATCTTCGGCCACACCATTAGTTATTAAAGAGGATACTTTGCGATTGGACATTTATTTTGGCGTACAATATTTTGAGCTTCTCTCGGATCACCTCCTATACAAATTTACCCAGAGTTGTTAGACTAATGCCATCATAAAAGAAAATGGCTAGTGTTGGGAAACTGACAGTTTTTGACGGTTGAATTAAAAGAAATTGACGTCGGCAATTCTGTTACTCGAATTATAAATTATTTACGTTTTAATTTTATGGCATCTGTAATACTTGGTGGTTTAATGCGGCGGTTCCCAACCTGTGGGTCGCTGCGGGTTTTCTGGGTGGGGGTCGCCAAATGTCGACTGAAAAATGTTCACTATAAATACTATAATGCTAATCTGCTCTATTAGTGTAAAAACTTCATTTAAAATGACTTAATGAAATTTCATGGGGGTCGCGGATCACGTGGCTTTTATAAAAAGGAATCGCCACCCAAAAAAGTGTGGAAGCACTGGTTTAACAACTATCATTCGAAAGGATGTCATTACAAAACATGGGTCCGTGGAGTGTAAAAAAAAAGGGGGGGGGTGAGATAGAATGGAGACAAACCAACAGGAATTCAGGATACTTTAAAGCAAGAGTGGATTCCCAAAGAATGATGTTAGTGGTGAGTACAATTTTAATATGGAGCAGTTTGGAAAAAAATACATAAATATAAACTTTAAAGTAAAGACACTTTTTCAAGATGTTCCTAATATTTTTAATTATTAGTTAAATGGCTAATAAATTTTTAAATTTAATTTGACATTATATTATATATTTGATCTCTCACAGAAAACGTCTACTTGTTTAATGTGCAGTAATAATATTAATAGCATCCATAAGGGTTAAAAAAATGTATAGTGAGTGCCCCTGGTAATAGCCTGAACTCACAAAAATCTCTTATATGAAAAGAAGATTTTGCTATTATACAAGTACAAGCTATGTTTAAGCCTCTGAAAGACGTAACACTACAAGAAAAAATAATTATTAAAAAATGAAAATTTTGGAGATAACACATTGGTATTTGTGTGTGTTGTATTTTTAAATCTTAATCTTATGTTTGATTTCAACAGGTCAGAACGCCTTAGTAAATTCTAAATGCCTTTTCCATTTTAAATTTTAAACTAGGTAAAGATACTGTACAACTAGAACTATTAGTTCAGACATCTTCCATGTTTTATTATTATTATACCAATAAGGAACTCTCATTACAAGTTATAACAAACATGTTCAATTGAGTTGTCAAGATTCAACACTGGAATCATAGATCTGTACAGAATGCATAAATCATTAGGTTTTCTCTACATGTGGTTATTTACATTCAATATTTCTAAATGGACAAAATTATTGACCAGTTGATCATAACCAAGGCTTTGACATAGAAATGAGGCAGCAACTAGTGGTAGTAGTAGTAAGATAGATAAACGTAGGACGCAATAATCTAAATATAAGGCGCGTCTGTAACAGAAAAAATAGTAAAAGCACTGTTGAGCTATGTTGATTATTTATTAACAGTATCAATGCACCAAATATTTAAACTTTACAAAATTCAGTTTATGGAATGTTTTTTTAATGATAGGACTGCAATGAGAAATCGTATACTTGGCATTTCCAATAGCAATATAAAAAAAATGTAAAAAACCAAAGTTTTTGACTATAAATCCTTTATATGCGATACATAGCTATAAGGATGGATGTTCATTATAATACGCAGGGCAAAACAATCCGAAAATTCAAAATTTTGGTTACGTCTCGAAAAATGTTTAACATAATGCGTACCGATCCAGAATATATTTTTAAAAAGTATTGCCAATGTAATGCGCACCTTGTTGCGCAAAAAATTAACATGATACATAGAGATAAATAAAATAATTTTAAAATTTAATAATTCAATTACTGTCAGTTCGATCGATATGAAATTTTGAAACATTATTTTTATCATCTGCATGAGTCTGCATGCAAAATTTCGGCTCGCTAGCTTACAAGAAAGTGGGTATATAAAAATCTATTCAAAATTTTATTCGGCAAGCAGGCTTGCACAGTTGGTCGCACATGCTCAGACACCACAAGTTAATATAAAGGATTTAAAAGAAACATTTCTTCAGTTGCATACAAAAACACACCTCAGAATAAGATGTGGGGTGTTAGTGTTGCACTTACCAGCAGTCGGCTGGTAATGTCAAGTGTCCCAAGAAGATACCAACATCATTTTAGTTGTTAAAAACAATACAACAACTTTTGATTGAGCAAGTGATTGTAGGCCATTTATTGATAGAACTAGTACATGTATTTAGATCAATTCTTCATTAATAAATATGTATCAAATACCAAGTGTCTCATGGTACATGACATAATTATAGTTATAAGCAAACAAAAGTGAGGTGTCTTGACGAGCAGGCAAAATTAATTAACTCAACAGAGTCAACACTTCCCCTGCAAACTTGACCACAGAGTGAGTAGGTGTGTGTGGATGAGGAGGTCAGCAACCCCCACATGCCACTTTTGTTGCGGGGACTCTGGGGTCTTAGAGTTATGGGTAATCTGGCATCTTAGAGTTATGGGTAATCTGGCATCCTAGAGCTTTGGGGAATTATCTGCAGTCCTAGAGCTATGGGTAATCTGACACCCTAGAGATATGGGTAATCTGACGTCCTAGAGCTATGGGGAATATGGAGTCCTAGAGCTATGGGGAATATGGAGTCCTAGAGCTATGGGGAATATGGGGTCCTAGAGCTATGGGGAATATGGAGTCCTAGAGCCCCATCTTTTAACAAGAAAGAGAGGATGTCTACAGCATCTCAGCAATGAAGCCCTTGTGTACAAATATACACTATACAGTTTAAACTTGATGACAATAGGCGTGTAATTAAATGTCTTGTACAAAAGTATATAAAACAATACACAAAAATACTTGGCATTGTCCCATAAGAGAGAACAGCATGTAACACTGAAGACAACTCAATTGAATTGGTGGCTAACAGATTTGATACAGGGGATAGTCAAAAGAAAATATTAGAAGTAAGTCAGCAGTTACAGTGACATCAAACAAAGAATTAGATAGGAAAAATAAGATGTCTTGTACAACAATATTAGCACAATGCACACACACAAAATTGGCATTGTATGGAGACAGCAAGCAATAGATGATAGTGAGTCATTGTATATACAACAAAAGAGGGACATTACATAACCAACTTTACCCATAGATCCCAACTTTAAGACCACTCAAATTTCTGACATATCAGATTTGTTTACATTCTTTGTCACAGCAATGAAAAATGTAACTATATAACAATAACAAATAAAGTGATATCTATATACATAAAAGCACCATAGGCAGATAGCGGGTTATTTTCTTTTCAGGTTAACATGGAGACCAGATAGGATCTACTGGACCACTGAAAGGGTGCATAGAGTTACATTAACCAAAATGGTGCATACTGTTAATGTATTGTTATGTATGCTGATCCTATTGTGCACATTGTTCAAGTGTATTTCCTGTATAGCATGAGTAGAATATCGAGGTGTGCTGATCATAATCAAACATGGCTTTGAAATTAGTTTTGAATGAATCAAATCAAGACGTTGAGGATCTTTAATGGATGGCTTAAGGTTAAGATAGTACCTAAGAGTAGTCTGTGCTTATGCAAATTATTTTCTGACTATTCAGTTTTATTAGTTAATGGGTGTGAATGTTGCCTTATCCAAGTGTGGTAAGTAAATTTTTCCACAGATTCTGAGTTGGGATAAAAAAATGTTTTTCAGTGTTTGTACCTAATTCTCTGTTTTTCGGTGTTTGTACCTAATTCTCTGTTTTTCAGTGTTTGTACCTAATTCTCTGTTTTTCAGTGTTTGTACCTAATTCTCTGTTTTTCAGTGTTTGTACCTAATTCTCTGTTTTTCTGTGTTTGTACCTAATTCTCTGTTTTTCAGTGTTTGTACCTAATTCTCTGTTTTTCAGTGTTTGTACCTAATTCTCTGTTTTTCAGTGTTTGTACTTAATTCTTCGTGTCATTCGCATGGCAAAAAAACAAGGTCTAATAAAAGAAAAACATCTGGGATCAGATAAGAGACATTTCCAATTATTATCTGTATGCCGTATGCTCAATCCAACAATTAGATACATGCCCATTTCTATGGCATGTGTTTCTGAGCTAGCATGTACCTCAATCTCCCACAAGAGTATAAAGAAATAATAGATTGAAAACAGTAACAAAATTATTTTGATCATCTGAGAAAAATATTGTCTGAAACTGAAATTAATCCAAATTATAAACAAATGACATGGGATGACATAAAAATAAAAACTTTACTAGATGAACTAGATCAAACAACCTCCATGGGAGAAATATCAAAACAAAAGAAATCATGTAAATATTGTAGCAAAATGAGGGTATAAAACAGTGCCAATGATATATTACTCAATGTTCAGTTCAAACTTCTCAATATCCTCTATCTCCATGTTGAAATTATTTGCCCAAGCATCTATCCTGGATGGCTGTGGAAATAAAAACAAAACACACATCAACTAATTATCAAAAATCTTATTCTATCGGGTTTTCTCTAACCATAAAGTGCCCACTCTTCTTCAATGGAGATACTGTTACATACCAAAGCACACAAAAGAAATTATTTAAGTGTAACATGTAAATCACTGATCTAAAAGAAAAATTTAGAATTTTGTCTACGGCCATAAAGTGATATGCCGATTAATCAAGACGGTAAGGAGGATTTTCATGCGTTTGTTCTTGGAAATGAACTGTTTTTACCCCCATGTCTGAGTGTTTCCAAGTTAGAATTTAATGCCTCATGTATTATTACTACTTTTTTTTCTTCTATCTTTTAGGTTTAGTACTTTAACTAATGCAGTTACTCTTGTCAGGTGTAAGACATACTATAATTATTTACCCATTTGTGTCATTCATCTATGCGTCTTTTTGTAAGATTGCTGTATCTTTTAGTGATCTAATTCTTCTATAAATTATACATTTGTCAGTAAATAACCTAACTTTTGTTCATGATGAGATGCTATTGGGTAAATCATTTATGCAAACAAGAGTGGTGAACTTTATCTAATGCTTTTGAGAAGTCTAGAGATAGTGTATCGATTTGATTATTATTAAATCCTTTTCACAAGTCACGTATCAGACTAATTCACATGATCTGTTTTCATAAAGCCATGTTGATGAGAGCACAGGACATTTGCCTAGATATTAATTATATTACTATGTAGTATGTTTTCTAGTAATATACAAGAAATGATAGTGAGTGAAACAGGTTTATGTTAATCATGAGCATTTTTAAATAAAGGGATAAAATTAGCTTTTTTCCAATCCTGGGGCACCTTACCCTGGCCCTGGTTTAGAGAGGCTTGGGAAAACTACTTCAAGGATTGGGGACAGTCGATTGTTTAGTAGTTTTTTTAAGTCATCTAGCTGGCGATTCATCTGGCCAGAAACAATATTATTGTTGTTTTTTTAGTTGCGAATTTATTAATCTATTTATACCTCTTTCTTCTCCGGTTATATCAACTATCTCTCCTACTTTATTCAAGTTTATTGAGATGTCCTTGTCACCTGTTAACTACAAATAACTTAATGTTAAAAATCAATCCTGCAAAGCTTTTTTTTTAAAGTAGTATAAAACCGCATAGTGTTTAAAAGTTAAAATACTTACAGAATTTTGAGACTTCACTTTTTTATTTTGCTTAGAAATTTTGTAGATTCTGGAAGAGCTTTTATTTATTTCCAAACTTTCTGCAAATGTAATGCATAATTAAAATTGAGATTTTAGGATCAAAGTGAATTTTCTATGGCTATTTGAATTATAAATAAAAGTAAATAATCATGCCTTAAAGGCATTGATAGGAGGAGAAGTAAATGTTGCAAGAATGAGATTAGAAAAGTAAGAAGGCATTATTATGAATACTTAACAGTGATATGCCAGCTATCACTATTAATTAAGCTAGCTGAATTGAACATTTAAAAAATATAATTATTAAAAAGGCTGTTGATTGGGTATGTACTTCAAAGTAGAATGTAGAAATAATTTAAAATTCCATTACACATTACACACAAAATAAACTGCAGAAGTAGGTGAAAAAACACACTTAAATTAAGGATGTGAAGAGAAAACTCTTATTTAATTTTTTTTTAAAAAGTTTATCCCCTCTAATGTAGTTACAGAGAAGCCCTTGCACCCAATTTATATTCACAGAATGGCAAACGCCAATAACATAGATAGCCAGAATTATCAATGCAAAGGAGAAAAAAACATTAATTTTAAAAGTTTTCTTTTTTTTTTCAGTGCATACCAAAAGCTGATATTCAAATACTATGTTTATAAAAATCTGGTTGACCTTTGACAAATCATCTGCCTATCTGAATTGCTCTGGCCCCTTCATTTTTCTCATTAAATTGCATGATGAATTTGAAATTTGTGGATGAGGCACAAGAAACACAAAATGTAAGAAAAAGTTTGACACTTGTCAAGAGACTTTTTTAAAAACTTGTTACATAAACTTACACAATACATCATAGAAGATCAAAGAGAGCTCATAGATTTTTTAATGATCTAATTTGGGAACTAAATTTTTTATTAAAATCCCAGAAAGTTTGTGAAATTCCTCTATAAACATATTTACACTAAAGGGTATGCTGGTGAGACAACAGTGTGTATGTGAAGTCCAAAAAATGTTTGCAAGCAACACAGGAGTGTTTGACTTAACTTTTTTTAAAAAGTAAGTTTTGAATGGATGACACTTTTTAAAAAAATTGAGGTAATTTTTTTTTCAAACTACACTTAATTAGATTTAAATTTAACCTACCTGAGTCAGCTGAGAAGATATCATCAGAGAAAAGACTTGGAGTTGCAGATGAGACAATCGGCATATTTTCCTGTGAGGTTTCTGTTTTCCTAGATTTGATCTTCTTGGAAACAGAGCATGGTGACGAATCTGACAGATTATTTTGCACTGAACGATATGAATTTTTAGAATGGGAAATTTTCTTGACTTTCTTTTTTTCTTTTGGTTTATTTATAAGCTGAGAAGTTTGAGGTGGTGAAGTTTGAAGAGGTGAAACTTGAGGTGATTCCAGTGAATCAAAACCAAAACAAGAATCATTTATACCTTTTGAAATGTCACAAAAATCTTGCAAAACTGTGTCTTTTTTGTAATTGGGACTGAATATATTTCTTCTGTTCATAAACTGAAGACCAAATGCAGAGCAACGTCTTTTCTCTCCTGAATTTTTTATATCATCTGTAATTTGTTGATTTGTAAGATTTTCTTGATTAGATATTTCACCTGCTTTACACTTTACAGACATTTCAATACATTTTTTCTTGCTGGGTGGAGACAAAGAAATGCCAGAGTCTGCCTGTGAACTATAATTTAGCTGTATATTGATACCAGTCATTTGGTCAAGGTCACAACCACGTTTTCGAGTTGACCTTCTTATCTGAGGTGTTATAAAGCTGTCTTCTGATGCAGTTGTGCATTCAAAAGTTTTGACGGGCAAAATGGGTGTTACTTCAGGAGTTCCTGAGGGAGATTTCCGTTTTGTTTGTTTAGCTTTCAATACTTCAGGGTCGCTGCTGTTAAGAAGAACAGGCGTGCTGGTTGAATTAGTTTTTAGCTGCCTTTTCTTGATGTCTTGACTTGATTGTTGGAGCCCTACTTTTTTTTTGCTATTTTTTGGGGCAGCGGTTTTCTTATTCTGTTTCTTTGGTTTAATGACAGGCACATCTTCATCCATATTGATGTCATAGGGGTCACTTGCAACAATTTGACTTGGGCTGGAATTGGGCGTGCTGAACTCTTCGTCTGCATCATAGGCAGAATCAACCTATTGCAAGACAAATACATTAAATATGAAAGCTGCATTAGCTAAAACACTTTAAATTGATGCAAGTGCAAAGAAAAAACTTTTAGCTATGATCAATAACATAAAATATCATCAGTTAAATGTGTGCATATTTAATCATCTTACCAAAGCAGCAACTTTCTTTCCTTGACCGTCTGATTTCATGTTCTGAAATTTAAAAAAACAGATAACTTGATTCTTGCATGACACTAGATGTAGCATAATTTATTAATAAATATTTGTTGAAATTGATTTTGAGTCTTGTAATTGTTTCATGTGTTATCATTTTTTTATATTTTTGCTTGCAGAATTTTTTTGGTTCTGTTTTCTTATAATATTTATCTAGTTATTAATTAAACATTGAATAGAAATGTTTTCCACAAAATATTAAAGTGGGACAGGTTTTATTGCTGAGATTTACCTTAATCCTCCCAGAAGATCGGGTTCCTCTTAACTTAGAACCTGAGTGGATACTGTCTTGATTTTCTGCTTCACTTAAGAATGTGGAACCATGCCCTGAAAAAAGTTTACCATCATTGTAAATTTAAATACAATTTCTATCGTACAATCATAATTAACAATATTTTGATAATTCATTTTATAAATAATGTCTCCTACGCCTTCTTGATTTATGCCATTTATTAGCCTTTATAAAAATGTATTCTAAATAATTTATAATGCTTTTTATAGTAAGGGGAAACATTTTTTAAAGTTAAAACAAGCAAATATTAGTGACAAATGTAGAAAACACAACTGTGTGTCAATCGAGCCTGCATTATACAGGAGCAAGACATGGACCACTTATGCTTCACATGAGAGCAAGCTTAATAGCTTCCACTTGAGGTGCCTGCTCACATCCTTGGAAATAAATGGCTGGACAAAGTGCCAAATAGTGAAGTCCTGATGTGTGCCCAAAGCATGCTCTAAATCCTTAGAGAAAGACGCTTATGATGGCTAGCACATGAAAAAAGAATCAGCCTGGATCGCTTCCCCAAAGACCTCCTATTATAAGAAGATCTGGCATCGGGAAAGAGGAAGACAGGTCGCTCACATTCACATTTCCAATTTAAAGATGTCTGCCAGAGAGACATGAAGGCAGCCAGAATAAGAACAAGTGTGTGGGAGTGCAAAGCAAATGACCGATTTATGTGGCGCACAGTTGATGTCATAGTAGTCAAGGAGCAAATGATGAAGGAGACTACAGACATAAGAGCTAGGAGAAAGCCCAAAACATTGGGAAGCACAGAATTTGTGTTCAAAAGTTGGGTAAAAACAAAGTATGTCGACTGTGCCGGCGGCCATCTTTGTTGTTATAGTTATAGCACGTCCTATAGGAAGCTTTAAAATTCTATAGCCATAGCTATACCTAACCCAAACCCTAAAACTAAAACCTTCAATTTTCCAAAAATTCTAAAGCCATACCTAACCCAAACCCTAAAACCTTCCATTTTTGGAAATCCTTTTAGAATTTATAGAACTCTCTTTTCCAGCAACCGGTAGTGTAGTGACATCACGGTCGACATACTTCGCTTCAGCTAAAAGTTGTAACACAAGAATGAATAGGACTGCTCAGTGCTCAACCATGAGGACATGTAGTCCAACTCAACGACAACAGTGATGCACCATCATCTTGCAAGACGGCAGGATGCCTATGATGACAAATGTCAGTGTAGTGTGTAGTGTAGTGAAATAATTATAGTTTTATTAAAAACTCTTTAATACTTTAACTTGACTTTAACCATTTAATTTAATTTTAACCAATTCAGTTTACAGTTTATTCAGTCACGATTCAATTTCAACCCATTCAGTTCACTGACTTCTGATTACTATAAAAATACTTAAGTTAAGAACTAGTACTAGTATTATACTCTGACACAATCATTTACTCTCAATCTCAATGGACTCACACTCACTCAAATTCAATTTTTTTCAATGATCAATGAGTCACAATCACAATGTCCAGAAATTGGAAAATAAAATTAATTACAAGTTACAAGGCCTACCAGAATCCCGATTTTCCGGTTTATTTTCCCGACATTTTCTTTTGGACTTCATTTCTTATATTAAGAATTATATTTCTTATATCTAAGAATTATATAAGGGAATATTTCAGATAAATCCAGTGGACTACTTGAATTTTCAACCTACGTAAACGTGTTTACAAAATAGCTAAAGGAAGTCGGAAGTAAATATTCAATTTTGGCGGTCTTAAAAGTGACGCAGTCAAATGGGTCAAACAAACGAAACATATGAATTTTATTATTTAATAATATTTTTATATCGATTTTCTGAATATAATTTTTTCAAAGAAACATATTATTAAATTTTAGTCAGATAATTACAATCTTCCGAGTATTTAGACCTAAATTGCGTTTTTATTGTGTAAAGACTTTTAAGTAACACGTAGACGGTCACCCGTAGACGTAGTCGTAGGACGTAGACAGTAGACGTAGGCTGTATACTTTAATTTTAATACAAAAACGTACATTAACTTAACACCAAACTCATCATATTGTAGGCAGTTTATATAGGCCACCAAATACAAACAAAGAATATATATGAGGAATCTCTGCAGTCAATTAACTTTTATTAAAGAAAATCATAAAAATGGTGTAATTCGGACTATGGGGGACTTAAATCTTCCAGATATAAATTGGAAAAACCATGCAATTGATAGCCACCAAACTAATGAAGAAATTAATGAACATCTCTTAGGTTTAGACACTATAAACAACATAAACCTAGAACAGTTATTTGTTGATTTAGATATAAATAAAGGTAGTTTTTAATAAATTGTGTAATTTTATTATTTCCCTTTTTATTTCCCTGTTAAATTACATTTAGGGGCCGTCCATAAAGTACGTCATGCTATTCCCCTCCCCTGTCACAAATCTTGGATCCCCCCCCCCCCAAGTACCTCACACTTTCGAACAAAAATATTTGTTTACTAACAAAATATTTAAAATCTAGTATAAAAAACCGTGTCATCACACATGACCGGACACCCCTACCCCTGTCACAAATTGTCACACTTTCTTACACCCCCTACCCCTCTGAAGCTTGAAATACTTTATGGACGGCCCCTTATGGTAAAATAATTCACTTCGCCTAGGGCCTCCATTCCCTAAAGCCGACCCTGATTTGAAACATGCTCATATTCAAATTGAAAATTCGGCTTTTATTGGAAAAGGGGAGGTGGAGCGCAAAGCTTTGTGATGCGATATTGGAGGGCGGTGGCATAGTGAGGGGGAGGTTTAAGGGGCAAATGCCCCGGGCGGCACTTGGCTAGGGGCGGCAAATTCCTACTCGTTAATTAGTCTCTAACAGAGACAATTTTACAATAAATTGGAGCTCTTTATTCAAATAAAAGAAAAATTAAATATGAAAATAATAAAAGGAATAAATGAAACTATCCTAAAGTAGGTGAAGGCTTCTTCTGCAAAACTTTAAACTCCTTATTGGATATAAATTCTTTTGATACTAATGTTACTTTACTGAAAAACAAAAAGGGTATTATGAGAAAGTGAAAATGATGTGGTGATAACTTAATTTAACATTAAATTAAACTTGGCACACATAAATCCAAAATTTGGGTTCTGACCCGGAAGGCATATACCCACTCTACGCCGTTGGAAAAAAAAGAGGGGGGATCTAATGTTTTTGTGACAAAATGTAACAGGGGGTGAAAGTAAAACATCGGTCAAAATCGCGTGGCGACATTTAAGGACAGCAACTAAGGCAATACATTTTTAATTGAAAATAGAACGCAAACTAACACAACCCTCAGATAAAACAATTTTCTTATTCCGTATGCAAGTACAATCATGCAAATCTCGCTCTTCCCGTCGGGAATTCAGACTAAACATGAACCACAGATAAACGTAGGACGCAATAATCTTCTGTATAGAAGGAGCTTCTGCAACAGATAAGTAGATAAGATGATGCATATTATTTGTATTTATTTTATTCTGTTTACGCTGTTTTATTATTATTTATTAGATTCAGTGGCGTAGCTGTGGGGGCGGTCCACCCCGGGGCGGCACTCATCTAAAGGGCGGCACTCATCTAAAGGGCGGCACTCATCTAAAGGGCGGCACTGGTGGGCATTTGAAAAATAAAGCCCTTTCCGACAGAGCCAATTTTCTTTTGAAGGGGAAAATCAAGGTGATACAAAAATACTTATAATTTTGAGTCTTAATTAACGGACTCACGCAACATTTCAAAAATTTAAAGTGGCTCAAAAAAGTATCGATTTGTTGGAAAATTAATCGGTATGTGTCACTATTGGCGCTTTTATAAGAAAACTGCACAAAAAACAACACATCACTATTGATATCGCCACGACAGTTTTTTCGTGGAATTTCGACAAGCGCAGAATGATGCGCTAGCAAATACCTACATGATATGGTGGTTCAAATATTGTGCAATTTAGATCTATATTACTATTTCAGTTTTAGAAAATTATTTTAAGGTAACTGATTACAAACTGGCCGTTCTGTGTCACAACTTCTTTTCTGACTCATGCCCTTCATATCTTACTGAACTTTTGTCAGTCTACTCACCAAGTCGTCAGCTACGCTCCTCTGCGGATACACGCATTCTCTGTGTTCCTAAGATAAGAACTAAAACATTTGGCGAAAGGTCATTCTCCTTTTGTGCAGCCAAACAATGGAATTCTCTTCCATTACACATCCGTAGCATTTCAACTGCTAAGTCATTCAAGACTGCACTTAAGACACATCTTTTTAAAATTTATTTTCAAAAATAATAAAACCACATTTCTTTAAATGATTAACGTAGCTGATGTATTGAGTATACCGTATTGTCATTTATGTAGTTAATATGCTATGAATGTTTCTTTTTATTTCTATATGTATTGTTGTTTCCATGTAAAGTGCTGTGAGCCTGGCTCCTTGCTGGGATACAGCGCTATATAAATTATCATTTTATTATTATTATTAACTAACTAAAAAATTTAATGTATTTTTTCTATTGTATTAAAGTAGCATACATAATATGTGTTTTTCATTACAATTCGGTTATTCTTTAAAAATGCTACGTCTATCAAATTAAAGTAATGTGTAAATAATTTGAATTCGTCTATTTTATGAAAAAAAAAAGATTTGGTGTAAGAACATGAACATTCAGGAGATGGGGTTCTATCTTTAGAGCAAGTCGTATAATAAGAAATGTTTTTATCCATAGATACAATTAAAGAAAATAACAGAATCCTCTGATAAGTTGCATATCTTTGAAAGAAAATATTCGTTTATAATATCATGTAACCTACTGAAAATCCTACATGTGGAAGAAAGTCAGCAGTCCCGAGCCTGCACTTCATGGGGCTTCCCGGAAAACCCCCCTCAGCTTTCTGGCCCCCTAAGGAACGTAAAAGCTGAGAAGCTCCCTCACCCCCGCCCCTCGAGCGGTCGCTTCTACTTCTAGAAGCGGCCGCCTTGGCGTCCAGGACACTAGGTCGAAAACGCCTCCCACTAAGTTGACCTCCCAGGGAGGGGTGGAATTTTCTCTACTTTGACTTGCTATCACTTCGGCGCCACCCCGGCAATGCTTACGAGTCTCAATGGTTTGGACCTACTAATTGAAAACGTTGAACATCAAATTAATTTCCTGTATTTGATTAAAAAAGACAATTAAATACTGAACGAAAAGGTTCCAGGTGTTTGTGGCTGTACACAGGGCCAGGCTTAACAATTGCGGGGCCTTATGCAGCTTAGTATGCGAAAAGGAATGCACTGGGCCCAATAGCCCAATTTGGGTAAGGATAAGGTATTAAGGATAAACGTGTAATTCAAGATAGGTGGGGCCTATGAAAGCGCGAACCCACTGCGGCCACATAGGTGGCAGTGGCCTAAGATCAGCCCCTGGCTTTACCTACACTACAAGAAGAGGCATTATGTGAGAAAAACGGGGGGGGGGGGGGGGGGGATGCACCCTTTATCTATTAAAATATATTGAACAGTATAGATTGGAAAATTCTTTACCCATCATTATACTTTACAATATTGTTCATGAAAAAGAGTTTACAAATAATTTAAATTTTGATAACATAATACACGATTTCTCTATTATGAAAGTTAGGTTTACTTAAATTTATAAATGTAATTTTTACATACTAATGTAGGTATACAATTTCTTTTTTATAAAAAATAATGTATTTATAAATAAAAAATAAAAGCATATAAATTTGTAATGTTTTTTTTCCTGTAAATTGTGTACAAATATGAATATCATCTTATGCGGCCTCTTTTATTAATACTTACATAAATATGTTATGGAATTCTTTCCCACCTTTTAATTTTACAAAGTAATTGTTGCAATTAAAATTATTTATTAATGTTTATTTATTTATAAAGACCATCGTACGACTGATTAAAGTGGTCGGCCCTTAAATGACAAAAAGACTTAGATGAATTAATAAAATGGGAAACTAACTGGAGTATGTCCTTCCACCCAGAAAAATGTCAACTGCTAAGAGTAACAAAGAAAAAGAAACAAATAAATTCAAAATATTTCATTCATGGAAAAGAACTAACCCAAACTAAAGATGTGAAATACTTAGGAGTCATAATAAATGAGAAACTATCTTGGAATCCCCATGTCAATGAAGTTATTAAAAAATCAAACAAAACCTTAGGCTTTATAAAAAGAAACTTTTACAAATGTAACAAAGATATAAAACTAAAATGCTATCTCACCCTGGTGAGACCTATACTAGAATATGCATCTTCAGTATGGGACCCATCCACCAAAGAAAATATTGATAAGTTAGAACAAATACAAAAAAGAGCTGCCAGATTCATTACTGGAGAATATTCAAAACTGACAAGCGTAACACCATTAGTTAAATCATTAAACCTTGAAACACTAGAGGATAGAAGAACCAAGAGTAAATTAGTAATTATACATAAGGCAATTAATTCTAATTTAGAAATACAACACAAAGATAACCTAATACAACCCTCAAATAGACATAAAGATAAAAACACTGTTCTTATTCCATATGCAAGAACAAACACATACAATTTTTCTTTCTTTCCGTCCGGTATTCGGGCGTGGAATGGGTTGCCTGAAGAAACCAGGAAAGCCACCACTTTATCATCTTTTAAAACTCTAGTAAGAATACAGGACTAAACACAAACCATAGAAATACGTAGGACGCAATAATCTTCTGTACAGAAGGAGCGTCTGTAACATATAAGATAAGATAAGATGACGTCACGCGATTTTGGCTGATTTTTTTTCACCCCCTGTGCCCTGGTCACACTTTATCACAAAAACTTAGACCCGTTTTCAATGTGACATCACAAAGGCTCCCCCCCCCCCCCCCCCCCCCATAAAAGCCGTATTTTCTATTTGAAAATGAGCAGGTTTCTAATAAATTCTTTTGTCATTTAAATATGTTTAGTGTAAGACTGCACTCTAATATCCTAACACGCGTGAAACCATGTAAAACTTCCTTAAATAAAGTGTCGGTAATCATTTATTTAAGTGGATTTTTTTTTTAAAGTTGCGCTTTTTGTGGTGACTTCAAATGCGTGACACCTCTCCGCCCCATGGGTGACGTCATTTGTCCCCTAAAGGGCGGCAAATTGGAGACCGCCCCGGGCGGCAAAAGCTCTAGCTACGCCACTGATTAGATTAATAATGTGCACTTTTAATGATTGAAGAATCCTTCTTTTATTCTCTGTTTTTTCATGATACTTTCAAATTTTTGTGTTGTTTCTGTGTGAAATGGAATAGATTAGGCATTTTACAAGTAAACATAGTTACTTAGTTCGACATACAAAAAATCCGAGATACGCAAGCCTCCCCCGGAACGGGTTAATTTCGACTTATTACTATATTTGAAATTACTTTTTACACGAGTGACTTCCCTGGATGGTAACTACAGACAACCGAAATGTGCTTTGCCTAAAGGAGTAAACAATCTATTGCCTCTTTTTAGTGTTAGTGTTATATTAAATAGTATAGCGTCGTTTTTAAACTAAATATAAATTTTAAAAATCTAAGTATAGTATAAATTTAACTTTGTCTTTAAAAGTTTTAGTTCATTACAATTAAATTTAAAGTAATTAAAGGTAATCCTCCGAATCCCGGTCCCAAATTATTTAACGCTAATAAGGGGAAGTAGCCAGATTGTACATGAAAGTATGTTAATGTTATTTATTGATAAAAAATAGTAAAATAGATAAGTGATACATATTGTCCGATAACCATTCATTAAATACTAAATATTGTTATTGTCACATTCACATAGTTCACACAGTACATAGCATTTCCAAATAGCTGCCGAAAACATTCTGCTTGTGACTGTTGCCCCACTGAAATGCAGACAAGTAGCTTGCAAACAGAGCTCGACTTGAACCACTCTGATACCGGAGTTTACGCTTGGCTTGCATCCATAGTCCTTTGTTAGTTTGAGCTCAATTCCTGCTAGTTGCGCTGCAGGTAAAACATTGGGAATAATTTTTATCTGAGTGGCTAATCTACCTTTCATAATTTGTTTTTATTTGTGAAATTACGCTGAATTATGTACTGAGTACTGATTAACTAAACAGAAATCGATAACTCATGCAAAATAATTTGGGACCGCGATTCGGAGAATAGCCCAATTAAATTTCACATCTGCATATGACAAATGAAAATAATAAATGCCACCCAATTCAATGATATATTTTGTTACCTATTACAAATTAAATTAAACCTGAAATTTCAAATAAAATTGTTTTTTCTCATAATCACATTGCAAATACAGTTTTTGTGGTATTCGTCAACTTATTTGTTAAGAAGACAGTTCAAATGTAGACTTTTAATGCTCTACAATATTCTATTTTTAGAATTAAAAATGGCATCATCTGCAAATTTTGAAGAAACAGTTAACACGTTTATCAAGTCTAAGACTGGTGAGCAGATATATCTGGATTTAGCAACAGAAAATGTAATTCAACTTAAACCAGTGTGCAAAAGAGGATCAGTTCCCTTAGGGGCCTTCTGGGTTCATGTCTTTCAACATTCCAATAACTACCCAGTAAGTAAATAAACTTTACAACTGGAAAGGTTTTCAATGATAGTAATATATTAATATTTTATGCCCAACAATTTTATAAGATAAGAAAAGGGGCCTCCATAAAGTATGTCACACTATTTTTGATCATTTTTAACTCCCCTTCTCCGTCACAAATCTCTCCCCCCCCCCCCCCCCCCAAAGTACATCACACTTTCGAACAAAAATAATTTTTTTATTAACAAAATAATTAAAATTTAATATAAAACACAGTGAGGTCACACATGGCCGGACATCGCCCTTCCACTTTCACACTTTTTTTACACCCCCCTCCCCTCCCCTGGAGTGTGACGTACTTTATGGACGGTCCCTAAGTTTTTAATTCAAATGACACCGAGGTAGGTTGTAATTATGATTGAAAAAATATTTTATGTTTTAGTTCTAGCGATGATAAGACAAGGATTTAATAGATTATATTACATATCACTGATATATAGATGGCATCAATATATCTTAAATATATGAAACAGCTATTTAGGATCCATCAATAAAGTATGTCAAGCTATTTTTTACCATTTTGGACACCCCCTAAAGTACATCACACTTTCAAAAGTTTTTAAAATGAACACCTCTTTAAAACACTTAAAAATACACTTCACTGCATGTATTATACTTATCTTATTATTATTAATTATTATTATTAATTATCTTAAAACATTATTAAAATATAAATTTCCACTTAGTAGTTGGATGTACCAGTTTAAAAATTTTTGAAATCTGACTGGAGCCGGATTTATGAAGTGAAGTGGGACCGGAGTCAGAATTGTTGAAATGGCAGGATTGCGGAATTGTCTGAAGCCATTATGAATATATATTAATTATGTTTCTGCCAGATTTATGGAGTGAAATCCTGCCGTAGCCGATTTGTAAAAATAGCCAGATTCCAGATTTTCTGGAGCTGGAGCTGAAATCCGGTACATCCCTACTTAAAAGAACTATTAGATTATTAAAATGACTTTAATAGTGGAATAGTTTATTGTCAAAAGTTGTCATAGTTATTCAATAAAAACAGTAGCTCAATCTAAATCAAATTTGAAAACAAAAATTAGACTTGAAAATTATACAATACACATCATTTATCTACTACCTTTTCATTTGCAATGGATGAGATCAAGTTTTAGATAATCTTCCGATTATGCGATCTATTGACACAGGATAAGAAGTAGATTGGCAAAACTTGACCTCACCCAGTGATTAAATAATAAAAAGGAAACAAAACAATTTGACTTTAAAAAAAAAAAGACTAGGTTGACAAATTATGTGACCAACTCTTGTGCTTTATTGATCTGTTTATTATAGTCCTGTGAATTATACTTAATTTTAATTCAAAAATATTTACTGGGAATCAGCTTGCCATGGTGATGTGAAGTGTTCATCTATAGTTACATCTGGCATCAATCTTTCACCACCATTGTTTCCTGAAAGGATAATTGCAGACTTATCAACTCATCCTTATCTAGCTACTCAACTGCCTCTGAATGTACATTTTCTTTTCTGACAATAACAGCTAAGGGTTTTCTTTGCATTAAATTTATAGAAGCAATTCTGAAAGGATGGATGCATTTTACCTGAGTTGATTCTTGAACAGTTTGGATGGGCAGATTCTCATAAGATTGAGCTCTGTGTTGTCCTGCATGTTTCTTCAACATTGTTTGTGACGCAAAATATAAGTGACATAGATCTACTTGGCAAATTATATCAAGTAAAGCTGGTCTGCAAATTTGGACAATGAAGATTATAAGGTTGTACTTTAAAAACTCTTGTTGATCTCAGCATAATGTCATCAAATTTGAGAGTTTGTGCCACAAACAATGTTGTCCTGCCATAGAATTTACAAAATGCAACATAGATTTCTTTTGTATAAGCAGTCTTGTTTTCTTTTAGAAGTGGAATTTGTGTTCAGAAATTAACTGCTTTATATTAGCATTATAGCACACAAGGCTCAAGACTGGTAATTTTGGTCTTTTGGTGAGGTTATGGTTATTCCACATCCACTAATCAATTCAGCCATTTTTGCTGTTGCTTTTGAAACCCTTCAGTACATTGACAAAATAATATAAAGAATTTTCAAGTTTATTTTTTTAAAAATTTCAATAGATTTCTGGGACATTCTGCAATTTCATGAGGTTGCAGAAACACTGTTTTTTCTTGGAATAGTTGGAATTAAAATGCTTTTTTTTTGTGTTTTTATCTTGGAGGGTGGGGTGCCTTTACAAATTAAATTTGCTTCAAA
Source organism: Radix auricularia (assembly GCA_002072015.1). NCBI lineage: Eukaryota > Metazoa > Mollusca > Gastropoda > Lymnaeidae > Radix > Radix auricularia. The sequence goes on along the minus strand of MUZC01004527.1, from coordinate 284,135 downwards.
TTAAGAAATTCTTATATTCAATAAAAACATGTTTTTAAATGTTAAACGTAACTTATGTGTAACATACTGTCATTTATGTGGTTGTTATGACATCAATGTTTATTTAATACATGTACTTATATGTATGCTATTATCTTCATGTACAGCGCTGTGAGCCCGGTCCCTTACTGGGATACAGTGCTATATAAATTTCAATTATTATTATCCTTCAAAAGACCTAAAAATCTGATTAATTGTTTCTGAAGGCCAAGTTTATTAACAATGGACACAATGCTGCTTTATGTTATCGCCATATGGTGCTCATTTTAAGTATTACCTAATTTAAAAAAAATTAATGCCAGTTTCATCATCTTAATTATTACTAAATACAACCCGCAGCTTAGAATACACAGCAGATTTGCTCATAGAAAGTGCGAAGAATGGGGGGGGGGGGAAACTGTTGTTACCTGCCCTCCCCCACCCTAAACAATCCTTGCTTGCCAACCATAAACTGTGATTAGTGGACCCTAGAGAAGGTCATTCGTCATGCTTTTTTGCACACATCCTGTGCTTGTCCTAATTTCTGGTGAATTACATATATAGATTATTGTACTAGTAAAGGGCTTCATAAAAAATATGATAATTTTTTAATTTTGTAAACAAATAAAATATTTCAGAAAAAGAAATTTAAAATTTTTAATATCAAATATTTTTTTTTATAAAACACTACATTACTTTTGCAAATGTGATACATTTTAAAAACAATGTTTTAACCCATACCTAAACTTTATATTCTAGGTTTATTCATATCCGTACAAAAAGTTGTACCACGCTGGAAGGCCATTTGAATTACAGCTGAGAATTGATGGAATTTCAATAAACATCAACTTATCAACAGGATATCTTACCTTCAAAGGACCACATGTGATTGACTGGTTTGTGAGTCGTTTTCTAGGTATCTTAGAGGGATATGCATTACCCCCAGGAAAAAACAGTTGCAAAGAATTGAGAGACCACTATACACAAGAAGAAATGGAAAATTTGCAAAAGGAAAGGAAAATTTATTATAAAGATAGTAAGACAATTTTATATTTTAAGCCATACTTTTAAATAATGAAACCTTACAAAGCAATTTTTTAAGATAAATGGAGTAATTTAAATATAAGAAATCTTAAATTTGATGTTCTATAATTTTTGTTAAACTGAATGATTGGTTTAAGTTTAAGACATAAATTGTCATTAAAGAAATAATATGTCCATTTCTCCTCAATGTTAAAAAAAAACCTTTCTCAGACTGCATAAAAAAATTCAAAATGATTGTCTCTTTTAAATAAGGTACTATACTTTTACATTCATTTCATATGCACTAATTTCAAGTGATTCAAAGATGGCCATCAAATGCTCTAAAAGTGGAGGCCAAAATTATGGAGGTTGGAAGGCAATGTAGCACCAATCAAGAGCCAATTAGTGTGGAGGGATTTTTAAAAGGAGATGATTTAGAATCATATTGTCCCATTGCGGATTTGGTAAGTGCCTAAATTGACAACATACTTTTATCTGCAGAGAAAGTTACAATCTGCTCTTATAAATGAGAATATTTAAAACAGGCTCTAGTTTTATCATGTTTTGGGTGTTCTTTGCAGATTTTACACCTTAATTTTCTTTGATCAAAAACAGAGACAACTGAATATTCCCCACATAAATTTCTCATGGAACTTATTTTGCTTAATGTTAATTATTTCTTTTGAACTTTCTTGTTATATCAATTTTTTCAGTTGCTTGAAGTAGAAGTTACACAACAGCTGGCCAAGCTTGAAACTGGAAGAGTAGTTCAAGGGAATGTGCTTTACAGATTATGGAAATCTATATTAAATTCATGGTTTTCTGACAAAGACGCTAAAGTCTACATTATCACACCACATGTTGACTGTGACAGACTTGTGGATATTTGCCAGCTTTTCTTGAAGAACAGACTTACAGCTTGCCTAGATACACTGTGCATCCCAATGAGCAATCTTTATGGCAGATTTGCAAGTGTAAGAAGTCAGGCCATTCAACAATTTCCTCCCAAAGATCAAGTATTTATTGAATATAAAATCTACAGTAATGTTGTGTATCCAGTTGTGGACTTTGCCAACAGCTTTATTGGCATGGTTAAGGATGGTAAAGCAAGAGTTTTACAAACAAATACCGATTTTGACAGAGCCAGTTTCATGACCACTACATCAGTTACTGTTCAGTACAAAGAAATTGGTGAAATTGAGTTTCTTAAAGCATATATTGACCCTATAATTGGTTAGTTGAAGGAGTATGATATGATACTATTTTTATATATTTCCTGAATCAGATTTCTTAAATTACAATTATTAATTAACATATAAATAGCTCAAATTTAATATTATTAATTTAATAGTTTTTATTTTTAAAATACTAAAACTACTACAGGTATTTGGAACTTTAATATCCCAGGTTTAATTTTTTTTTTCAGAAATATATTGAGCCCATTATTAAATTGAAATAAACATGGACCACCATGTTTTCTCAACAGCTTTCTTAAATTTTAATTTTGTAATTAATTTATAATAAAGTCTTTCCTTTTATTTTTAAAATGAATATTTGTACATTCAAATCATATTGTTTTTTCAGCTGTTGATTCTTTTTAATTTCTTTGTAAAATTGTTATTTTGCCTTTAATGCTAAGCTATGACAACTCCTTTTAAAAAATATGTTGTAAAAAGTAAATATAAATTTAATGTAAATTTTAGTATACCTTAATTGTGCGGCTAGTCTGGATAGTTGGGTGAAAGAAATAATAATGGTAATAGTAAGATTAGATTGGCTAGGGGGATACATAAGCCTAAGACTATATGCAGAGGCAACTATAACTATAAGAGTGTAAGTGTTAACTGTGGAGGGGATAATTTTAGAAAGATGATTGAGCAGAATGTTAACACTTTGACAGAAAATCTGTAGATATGAGGGTAACTTTAAAAATATTTAAAAAATTAGTAATTACCATATTTTGATAATTTTTATTTAATATCAATAAGACTTCAAGTGTTTTGTAATAATATGGAAACAAACATTTTTATTAAAATTATACTCCTTTTTATTAGGCAAAAGTCTGTGACTTACTTATTACAGGGAAGGAAAAGTTTTTACCATTTACATCTTTTAATAAAAACATGTATTGAAATTTCAGTTTTCAGTTAGCTGATACAATCTTTCTTATATTTATTAAAGGTAAAAATAAAATAAATATCAGTTTTAATTCATAATTTTTAAATATTCATGTCTTTGGTCATTTGTTGTTTAAGTTCAAGTTTAGATAATCTAAAGCAAGTCTGTATTATTATTAGTATTATTAGGGGTTCAGTTTCTTTTAAATATTCAGAGTGAAATTAGTCTAAGAAATGATTTAAATTAAGAAAATCTAAAGTGAGACATAAAAACATAAAATCAAATTCCTTACTACATGTCTATTCTCTTGCTGTTGGCCTAGTTTAATTTGGTTTAGACTATCAAATCCAATACAATAAAGGAGGCAAAAGATTTAGCACATTGTTAACTATGAAATGTTTCTTTAATTACTAAAAATTAATACTAAGAAGTAAAAAAAAAACTAACTAAACATCATATAAGTAACCTTTAAAAAAAATATAAATAAACTTGTTTTATGTCATAATTAACGCCACAGAACAATTTTATTATTATTTTATTAATATTAAATTAAATTATCTTCACCCATCATATAATTAAGAACTCAATACTTGTAATTTTTCTAGAGATACTTAGTAGTCTGATACCAGGCACTAAATATCAATTGATTTGTCAACTTATGCATGAAAGAGAATTTTCAAAACACTTGTTCATTCAAAATTTTTTAACAACATTAATTAAAACTTGTACATAATTGAATAATGTGATGCAGTATCTGGTGATATTGTTGCCTATATACAAGAGTAACAATTATCAATGACAGAAACAAACATAAAAAGAACACTTAAAAGAATATGATGGTCTGGTAGAGTGAAAATTGTGTTGTTCTCATTTTCCAGCTTGTTTACGCAGCATGTGATAGATTTTTTCCTTCAGCCAGTCTTTATTATGAGGAGTGTATGTGCCATAGGTCTTTTGAAAACTAAGAAGGAGATTTAAAAAGTGTTTTGGTTTAAATGTAGTGGTTTTTAAATCTTATCCTACTTTTCTGAATAGTACTATTAAAAGTTATTTCCAAAATTAATCAACAAAATTATGTGCATAGTCAATTATTTTAAAAGGCAAATATTAAACACAATACATGTCATAAAACAAAAAATATAGCAATAGCCATTTTTAAAATTAAGAGTCAAGATTTATTACATTAAATTATTTATTTCTCCTGTAAAATTTACACTTGTTTATAAATTTCACTATAAACAAAAAATTGATAGCCTTAAGGAAACAGGTAACGCATTTTGACATGAAAATTTAATCAATAATAAGCCATGCTAAATAAATTACTAATACATTTTTAAAAAAGTATACATTTAATTTTGCAATTAAATCAAAAGTGCTTTAAAAAAAAGTATGGTACTTACACTAAGCAACTTAAATCTGTTAACTGATCAATAAACTCAAATAACTGTGAGATATCATATGTTATTGAGGGATCATGTGGATGCAGTCTTTTTAGATGCTCTTCAAATATCTTACATATTCCTAGTACAGAAAGATATTAACAATATATTAAAAATATATTTAGTAATTGTACAACACTTATCTCAAAAAGAGCATATATATGAAGTGCTATAAGTGATTAAGTCACAAATACACATTTTGAGATAATAAAAATTTTAATTTACTTTCTGTCTCTTTGATAATAGCATTTTAATGTTTTAGGCTATTGAAAAATTAAACCTAGTAAGTTACATTATTTTGTTTTTAGCTTTACACAGAAGATAATGTTTCCTTTAAGCTGTGCGGTCTCGCAGATATCTGACAGCCGCCGCGCAGCAGTTAAGAATTACCCTGCAGTAAAATTTTTGTAAAATAATGCACAGAAATGGATGATGCGCAACTTTGCACACGGACCAACAAACCATAGAGGGAAAATTGCAGAAGACTGGTCAAAACCAGATGTTCAAAGATCACTGTCTACTTTAAATGTTACAAAATGTGACAACAAATAATATTGATTACAAAAAGTTAATGAATTTTGAGATTTTATGTGTGTACAAATTCTGATAACATCTGGCCAAAATCAATGACATAGTTTTCTTTTACCTCCTCAAAAAGGAAATAAATATGGCATGGGTGTGCTTAAGAATTTTAAGACTGTTTTTAAATCACAATTTTTAACACAACGTTTCCCACTTTAGTTATATTTCAAAACTTTATATTTATTGTAAGATATATTATATACTATAAAAATCTTTATTCTATGTCTTGGTCATTATCAATCAAATTTTAGAAGTTTTTAATGGTGGAATAAGATATTTAATAAGTCTTAAAAATCCATATTTATCTTATCTTTATGCAACTCCAACATATTTATACTTTATGTAATACAGCCCTCTTTGCAAAAATTTTTAACATCCCTGGTCTATACTATAGCGTATCAGATGTAATTTATTTTCATTGGTGTACAAATTTTAAAAACATGACAATGAGTTAAATGACAAATGTAAAAAACTGTTAAAAAGTCTTTATATAAATAAATTATTTATTACCTTCCAGGCATTCATTGAGAGATTCATAATCAGAGTAAGTTCTTGTTTCAGGACGTTGGTTGGGCTGAACCAAAAGGATCGTGTGAGACTAAAGTCAAGAAGAAGAGACATTTTAAACATGCTGTATTAAATATTACATTAATTAAGTATTAAAGTACTGTATGTACTTCAGTATCTGTTGGAGGAAGTGGATAAGCTGTCCTACAAGTTGTAGGTTATTCAAGTGGTGTTTATGAGTTAACCTGCAGATAGCAGATAGGCCACACACAATGTTCCCTCCAGGGTGTGTAGATATCTGACTGATGCCAGGGACAGGCAAGAGCCTTGGCTCGATGGCGCTTACGTGCAGTAATTAATTGATGCCAGCCAGCAGTTTAGAATTAATGCACATACATTTTGATAAAGTTAATATAATATCTGTGTCTCTGGGGTATGAAGCTGTACACAATAATGGATAGTGTGTAGCTTTGCACACAAGTTCATTATTTTTTTAAAACACTGTACCACAGACCTAAGAACTTTAATAATAATAATAATAATAATAAAATGATAATTTATATAGCGCTGTATCCCAGCAAGGAGCCAGGCTCACAGCGCTTTACATGGAAATAACAATACATATATCAATAAAAAGAAACATTCATATCATGTTAACAATACGCTATACTCAATACATCAGCTACGTTAATCATTAAAAAAAATGTTGTTTAGAAATAGAGGGAACTGTTTTTCACAATAAGTTAGAGTTTTACTTAGTAAAGAACATAGTAAAGTACTGTGAAGCATAGTAAATTACTATGCTTCACAGTACTTCTTTTTATCACTATCTTTTCCTATCAATAAGAAATAAGCAACTTTTTTCAGAGTTTCACTTTTCTTTTAGTACTTTGACAAATCTAATCACTTGAATTTTCAAGAACTGGAGAATAAGACTTATGCATCTGGCTATAGTGTCTCTTCAGTAAGTGTTTTTTATTTTGTGTCCCATAACCTCGTGATCTAATGTTTCCATTAGAACTTTCTCAGGGTTTTGGAGACTTTGGCGGTGCCCATCTCCTCTCCAGGTCAGCAGAGGACTTTTTATAGCAATAGTCAATAGTCATTCATCAACGTTTTTAATGTGGCTTTGTGTGGGCTCAATCCATGCCTCTCAGCTTGTGGCTTGTGAGGCAAGCGCACTATCAACTTCACTACCCAGCCACCCAGTAAGTGTTAGATGATTCCATAACTAAGAAAAGTCTAGGAAAGCCCCTAAACATAGCTGCATTTGTTAAAAAAAAATAGTGCCTGATAATATTTAATAATCATATTTTTAAACTTAAACTTGTCTAACTTGGCTAGGACATGTCAAAAGAATGAGCCCCGGCCGCATCCCGAAGGACCTCCTATATGGTGAACTTGCTTCAGGAAAGAGGAAAACAGGTCGCCGACGCTTGCGATTTAAAGATGTCTGTCAAAGGGACATAAAAGCAGCCAAAATACATACAAGTCACTGGGAGTGTAAGGCAGAAGACCGATCTACGTGGCGCACAGTTGTCAAAGAGGGCATCATAGTAGCCGAGGAGCGAAGAATGGAGGAGGCTGCAGACAGAAGAGCTAGGAGAAAGGCCAAAACATTTGGAAGCACAGAACTCGTGTGTAAAAACTGTGGCAAAGACTGTCACTCAAGGATAGGACTGCACAGCCACTCGAGAAAATGCAACCCAACCCAACGGTGATGCACCATCGTCTCACGAGACGGAAGGATGCCGGATAAACTTAAACGTTTCAATTTAAAGTATGTGGTTATCATTTTAGTCTTTAGTGTATAAAAAGAAAACTATCAATAGTTTATCCCCTTTGTTAGCACACAGGTCATGTCTTTGATTTGGAACATGATATATGCATGTAATCAGGGCAACATCATTACTGAAATTACTCTTTAGGTAAGTGGTCTTGACATTTTACAGTTATCGATAACTGGTAATAGATAAAGGGCTAAGTATAAATAATGATTTTCCTAATCTGCAATCTTATTATAAGAATATATTAGTTTTTTTAAATAAAATGATTGAAATTATTTATTCGTTTGTGAACTAATTTAAGAAATCAAACTTAACCATTTTTTTTTATTGTTTTAACTTATTTGGTGCACGATTTAACGATGGCCCACTAAAAGTGAAAGCTACTATGAAATTATAGTATTTTTAGCGAAGCTGCGTCCACAATTAGTTTCTACTTAATAAACTCACACACATTAAGTATAAATGGATATGTATTCTTTGATTTAAAATAAAGTAAAATATATTAATTTAACTTTTTAAAAAATTTCATCTGAAAATAAATATTACAGTAATTTAGAAATTTAAAAAAAAATGAAAATTACAATTTTTGTTTCAATAGGTTTGATTTCAGGAAGTTGCTGCTGCCATCTTCTTAAAATCACAACAATGTAGTAAAGCTACGTGTTTATAAATAGATAAAAAAAATACACAACCCAGGATCAGAAGTGCTCTATCGACTAACTTTTTAACAAAATGGATGATATTTTGACTCTCCTGTCTCTCTCCATAGCCATGCTTGTTGGCTGTTATCTAGCAGGAGTCATACCATTGACTATTACACTTTCAGAAGTAAACAGTGCAGTAAAATTTATTTAACTTTAACCTAATGATGAGCCTAATACTAATTGATAATTGACTTAATAAAATTAAAATTAAATATTTATTAAATTTAATTTTGACAATCATTGACATAATAAATGAAAAATTAGTATTATTATGGCTATGGGTTTAAAATTAGGCTGATTATGGAGAGGGTGAGTTGCATCCTAAATACTAAAGTCTAAAGATAAAAATAAAAATGCCCAGTTCAGTAACAGTACCTCCTAACTGAATATTATAATTGTGACATGATAATGATATATTAAATAAATATTTAATACTAGATACTAGATGCCCGTGGCGTATCATACACAGCAGATTTGCTCATAGATAGTGCAAAGAAAGTTGGGGGGTGTTGAACAGACACAAACTACATCACGATGAAAATGAAATCAGAACAACGCGAATGAAGCTAGGAATAGCCTTGAAGCTGTCAAACGATTCTTAGTTAAACTCTCTGATTACAGACATAGTCCGCTGCTTACTTCAAAGACTTCAAAGGTGCTCTGATATTACTTATCTTTACCCTTGGTAGCGCAACAATTAAAAAAAACAAATAATTAAAAAAAAATAATTCTTAAGCCAAACTAAGGAGAACAGCAATGATAAGTGAATTTTCTTATTTATATAATTGCCATATATTTTTTTCAACTGGCAACTTGCTGGGATTATATTTTCATTGATATTTAATGGTTTTATTATTGTACAAAATATGCACTTTATCTTGATCTCTAGACTTGGTATTGTTTTATCCTCATCTTTGTTGTCATGTGACAAAATAAACAACCAGACTTTTTGTAAATCTCAAATAGAAATATTAAGTTGCTTGCTTGTACAAAATATCTCTGCCAATTTAAATCTTGCTGCATTTCATTTAATTTAAATTTGATCTGATATTAACATTAAATTCCTTTGGTAACTTTCACTAATTTCTGGAAATTGCTCAGGATTGCTTGATCCTGCTTTCTAAATATCCCAGCTTCATAGGTACATCGCTTAACTTGTTATGGAATAAACTAGCTAGCACTACACTCTTTTATTTTCTTTCCTACTAATATTGTAGTTTAATTCTTTAATTGAACGTTGTCGTTTTGGTTTTCTTTTGCATGCAGAATTAATAAGCCATATTTTAATTTAAATATCGAATTAGAGTAATTTAACAGTTGCGGGCTTGTAACAAATGTACAGAAATATAGATAGCATAACTCTGTAATTTTAGAGAACCTTGCCTCACTGCTGCCACCATTTGTAATGAACCTTGCCACACATCATCTTTCTTTCTCACATGCTCATTATCAAGCAAGAAGTTGATTGGGTTGTTATTTCACTCCAAATACTTCAATTCATCATTACACCTGGATGCTACATTCCCTCTTCAGCATTCTGTCCTCCATGATTCTCCGGCCTCCGTCAACTCCATCCCGTAGATGGTTGGGTGTCTCCTGCTCCTCGGTATGTCCAGTCCTAAAAAGTTTCGTTGCAATCATAATCCTATGTTCAAAACTGGCTATGAGACATAGATCTTGTAAGATTGCCATGCTTGAGAAACTTGGAAATGTGTGGTAGATGAATGTGACAGTTACATAAATGAACATTGGTAAGAGGAGATTATTGGGTATCTCGAATCCCTTGAAGGACATCTCCAGTGTTACTGCTCTGATCTGAAAGAAGATACTATTTTGAAACTTAATCCATTTTCTGGTTCCATTGCCAGCATTCTCAAAAAATAACAAGATGATTTGGATTAATGGCACATATTGTTTTATTCTGTGAGTGGGGGAGGGGGGCTGCAAAATTAAAATAACAACAAACTGAGCAGTTTGACCTACACAACAGAAGTGAAATATCTTCATTGTATATAATTCACGTTAACGACCATGTGCAAATGAGCATGACGAATGACCCTCGCTGGGGTCGAAATATCACAGTGGGCAAGCAGAGTGGAATGAAAAGAAAAAAAAAGGTGTGTGTGTGTGGGGGGGGGGGGGGGGGGGGTTGTGGCAACTATTCTTGTTTTCACTTGCGTTGTTACTTCACAGAAGAACATGATTAGTAGTGTAGTGGTTGTCACGTCTGTCTTGCAAGCAGAAAGTCCTGGGCTCAATTCCCAGATGGAACAATTTTAAAACAGAATTAAAAGTTTTTTTTTCTGCCTGTTCTTTTCCCCATTTTTTGTAAACATGACTAACCCTAGAGTCAGAAAATCACAGTTTATGGCTGGCAAGGGATAGTAGTAAAGTGTGGGGGGGGGGCAGGTAATGACAACCGCTGCGCTCAAGTCTTCACGTTTACTTGTTTTTTTGTTCCATTACTGTGTCCGTTCTTTCACCACCACCACCACCCCCCATCTTGCCACCGTTCTTTGCACTATCTATGATGAGCAAGTCTGTGGCGTATGCTACACCGCGGGTCATCTTGTATATAAATATTTGATTCAAATGCATGAAAGTAAATCCATACCATATAATCTAAACTTTTTCCCACCACTCCATGATTTACCCCTTTACTATCTTCCACATTATCAGACTACACTACTAATACCTTAATACTGTGCAAATAAAATCTAAGAGTTTGGATGAAGAAAAAAAACTACTTTAAATGAAAGTAAAAATTATATATTCACTTAATTTCTTTTTGTTCAGGAAAAACTTAAATTAGTTACAGTTCTTGGTGCTGGATTGTTAGTTGGCACTGCCCTAGCAGTTATTATACCAGAGGGCGTCCATGCCATGTACTCAAGTGTTGAGGGTGAGTTATATTTATATGAAATACAAAATAGCCAAATATTTAAAAATACCTTTTAAAAAATACAATTTTGGAATTGATAAATATCAAGATTAGTATGCTTATAAATTTATTAAAATATAGCAAATGTAATCTAATTTTCTTTTTTAGTCCCATAACCTTTTTTTTCGAGGTCGTAGGGAATTCTAACGTTTCCATTAGAACATTCTTGGGCTTAATAGACACTGGCGGCCCCCATCCCTCTCCAGGTCAGCGGAGGACTTTCTTAGTGTTAGTCATTTCTCAACATTTTTATAGTGGCTTTTCGTGGGCTCGATCCCACGCCCCTCAGCTAGTGCGGCGAGCGCACTATTGACTTCGATACCCAGCCGCTTAATCTAATAATAGAAGTTAATAATTTGAAAAAGTTAATAAACTAATTTACTACAAAAATTTTGTGTTTACTTCTAGTTCTAGCAACTAATGCCACATCGCCATATTTACTAATTCATTTGGATTTCCGATTTTCGTTTGACAACTCTAGTACTTGGTTCGTACCTGGATCCAGCAAATAGTGCATCTAACTATTCAGATTTGGTACCCGGTAGAAAATTTCTATCCAGTTGGTCCCTAATTGAAATCCTTAAGCAATTTGAAGGAGAATGTTTGAAAATAATTAATCTTTATTATTTTCATTAAAATTTGTACTAGCTCATGAGCATTCCCATGATCATGCTAGAGAAGTTGAGCCCATACAAGCATCAGATGCTGCTAAAAGTGAAAAACAAGGCAGTTCTGTGTTAAAGGATCCAGCCCCACAGCATGAGCATAATCATGAAGGAAACAAGCCAGATGTCCACTCTATCATTGGAGTTACCCTAGTTATTGGGTTTATTTTTATGTTGTTGGTGGATCAAATAGGGGGGAGCATGCATTCACATGCAGTCTCTTCAGACCCGGAGACAGCGAGTCATGGACAGAGTAGGAATAAAATTACTGCCACTCTAGGACTTGTTGTCCATGCTGCAGGTTTGTTAAAATAATAATAACATATAAATCGATATGAAATTTGTTAATTACAATAATTTTAAGACAATCAGTATTTTACAGATATTCTAAATAATCCAGTCCTAACAAAAAGCATGACCTGTACTTCTGTAAATGTATCTCTTACAATTAAAGTTAACGTGAGATCCTTGTATAAAGAGCCCTTAATGGGTTGTAATAGCCTTAGTTTGCAGTGCCATGAATAGACGTACATGAAATTACAGCAGGCATTTTTCTAGGTTTCATTTGAGACCATCAAGTTTGACAAAATGCTTTGAATCCACGCTTACAGCAAGCTTCCTATTTAATGTCAATCTTTTGCCAAAAATTTTCATCTATTTCAACACTGTTTCAAAACATGATCCATCCCATCACACGTTTTCATTGAATCAGTATTTCTCTATCAAATAATTTTCTCATAAACACATATTATTATTATTTAATTTTCAAAATCTAACTGGTCATTCACTCATTTGGTAAGTTTAGAAAATGCAATTCTTGTGAATAGTTTTAAAAAACTTTGCCACCTTTTAGGTCTAAAACTTTTATTTACACTATGTAGGTTACAGTGAATCTTTATAGCACATAGCTGCCACTATGTTGATTTACTGGCTTTCTAATTAGATCCACCCCTTTTGATAGTAAATATTTATTTCATAAGATATTTCAGATTTCAAGAAGTTAAGATGACTTCAGTATGTGTAAATTTGCATTTGTAATTATATTTTCAGCTGATGGTATAGCCCTTGGAGCAGCCATATCATTGTCTGAAACTCACATTACCATGATTGTTTTTATAGCTATCATGTTACATAAGGTAATGTGTTAGGTAATTGTTGATGCATACTGCTTATAACTTTATATATCATTAAAGTTTGGTTAATCTGATTTGGGACTTAGAAAATACACTAGAAATGTAGTCCTGCCAAAAACAATCACAATTTAACTATTATTGATAGAGAAAATAAGAGATAAAAGAAATGTACTGCACAATTCTACACTGGGCATGGATAACCAAAATTTAGACATGTTGATGCAAATTTTACCATCTCTGAAGAAAGGCTTACTAAACACATGCAGTCATGAAGTGCTCAAAAGAATGGGGTGAGGGAAAGGGGTAACAGATGTTTGGGCCATAACAGGGGAAATAATGTACCATTGTTTACTACGTGGTGTGGAAAAAATTGCCTGAACAAGCCAGGCAAACCAACACACTATCAGACATAAACCATGGATAAGTGTAAGACAATAATCTTCTGTGTAGGAGCTTCTGTAATTTTTAAAAGAAGTGAAATGGAGAAACACTATGAGCTAGATGTCTTCCAAGGTAATTAATTTGACATCCCTGATCATCTAAAACTTTAGGTGTTAGAATAAAATTAATGACAATGGTTGTGAAGTATTGATAAACATACTTGTAATTCACTTGATACCTGATTCTTTTTCAAATAACATTTGCTACTTTTACTGTTTGGCACCTAGAATACCAGTATTTATTCTGTTATACACATGTATTGTATATACATGTGAATATGCATAGTAAATTTCAATTTGTTTTTAGTATGTGTGATATGCACAGCTGGTATTAATAACTAAACATGCAAACCTTTGTTGTCTTAATTTATGGGTAGACAATTTTTTTTAGTGATTAGATTATCAATGAAATCAGGAATCTCAAAATGAAGTTAAAAACAGCTATTTTATGGAGAAAAGGGCAACATGTTTTTTTTTTTTTCATATTGGGTTACTCTATAACAGCAAGCTGGGAGATTGGTTCAAGACCACTGTTGGTGTCAGACAAGGGTGTTTACTCTGCCCCATCCTCTACAACCTCTTCCTTGAAAGAATTATGACAGATGTGCTCGAAAACCATGTCGGAACGGCCAGCATCGGAGGGAGAACTATAACTAACCTACGCTTTTCCAATGACATAGATGGCCTAGCTGGCAGCGAGGACAAACTAAAAGAATTCCTTACAAAGCTAGAGAAGACATCAAAGGCCTATGGCATGGAAATCAATGCAGAGAAGACCAAGGTCATGGCAAACAATAAATTCACAAGTGAATTACGGATAAACAAGCAAAAACTCGAGGAGGTCCCTACCTTTAAATATCTAGGGGCTATAAAATCCAATGAAGGCTCAAAGCCACAAATTCTTGCCAGAATGGCCTAAACAACTGCAGCATTAAGCAAACTTAAACACATCAGGCAAAGCAAGGAGTTCTCCTTGAGATCAAAGATTAGACTAATGCCCTCTTTGGCGATGTCAGTCTTCCTGTATGGTTGTGAGGCTTGGACGCCCACCGCAGACCTCCAAAAAAGAATTAATGCGCTAGAGATGAGATGTTTTCGAAAGGTACTAAACATCTCCTACATGGCGTACATCACAAATGAAGCGGTCCGCAATAAAATAAGTGCTTTCATTGGCCCTTTTGAGGACCTTCTCACCTCAATTAGAAAGAGGAAATTACGATGGTACGGATGTGTGACAAGATCTGGAGGTCTCTCAAAGACGATATTGCAAGGCACAGTCCAGGGAAAAAGGAAAAGAGGCAGACCAAGGAAGAGTTGGGAGGACAATATCAAAGAGTGGACCGGCCTGTCATTTAGCAATTCCCAGAAGGCAGCTCAGAACCGTGACACATGGCATGAGATAGTGTGCAGCTCAAAAATGGTGCCCCAACGACCCAGCGTCGGGTTAAGGGACAGTTCAGTTCAGTTCAATTGGATTGCTTTCAAATTATGTGTTTTTCATGGTTTGACCTCAATAAATATTGATTTATTGACAAAGCAATAAACTGAAGAAATATGAATTCTTTAGGGTCAAAATATTCATTTAATTATATAAATTATTGAGGGTCAAAATTTAAATTACATTTAAAAGAAAGAAGGTACCTTCTATTTTTGTTTGTTGCTCTAAATTCTAAATGAAAAGAAATTATAAGTAAGTTAGTTATAACAGTATTGAATTATTTCTTTTTTTGTCAGGCTCCCGCAGCTTTTGGTTTGGTTTCCTTTTTAATGCACGAGGGATTGGATCGAACAAGAATAAGGAAGCATTTGGCTGTGTTTTCTGCTGCTGCACCTCTTTTAACCATTGTAACTTACCTTGGCCTCAGTCAGGTAAACTTCTATCTAGATAATAAATATTTCAATTAAAACAGTCCATAAGAATATGCAAAAGTTATAATTATAACATCCATATTATTTTCAAAGTCTGGCTACTTCTCTGATATTTAAAGTTTTTAGTAACTTTGATTACTTAGGTCTATTTAAAGCTTTTAATAGATTGCTTAGACTTAGAATTATTGCCATTGGTAACTATTAATTAAAATTATTAGTTAGTTAGTTATTTCCTCTCGGGCCGAAGACGGCACATAGGGCAGAGGTCATGGATTTCCATTTTTGACGATCCGTTGCTAATTGTATCAAGTCCTGGTTATTTCTTAGACCCATGGTTGAGCTTTCTCTTATGATTGTTCTACGCAGGGTTTCTTTTGGTCTTCCTTGTTTTCTTTTGCCTGTTGGTGTCCACATGAGGGCCTGACTTGGGAGTCTTCTCTTGTCCATTCGAAGAACATGGCCGATGTAATTCCATCGTCTTCTCCTTATAAAATTTGACACATATTCTTGGTTGGTTTCTTTTCTTATTGTTTCATTTGATTTGAGATCACTCCATTTTATATTTAAAATTTTTCGGAGGCATTTGTTTTCGAATGAAACTAATTTTTTTTCTATATATTTAGTTGATTTCCAGCTTTCGCATCCGTATGTTAGTACAGGGATTACACAGGAATTGAATAGCTTAAGTTTTGTATGCTGTCTTATTGTCCTTGATCTCCAAATATTTGTGAGTTTGTTGAAAGCACTTGACGCCAACGCAATTCGAGTCATTATCTCTGATGTTGAATCTCCATTATTATCTCCAAAATTATACAGGACGGAAATAATTAATCTTCTAATTTAGGATATTTGAGCACTTCACTTAAGATTTTGCAGTGTATTCATATTTCATTAACTCTTATAATGTAATCCACCATCTAATTGGAAAAAAATTTGTTTCTAAATTTTAGCAAAGTAAAGAAACATTGTCAGATATGCAAACAACAGGGATTGCCATGTTGTTTAGTGCTGGGACATTTTTGTATGTGGCCACAGTTCATGTCCTTCCAGAAATTTCTGTAAGTCAGACACAACATAAATCAGCAGATGGAACTGTAATTATTCGAGAGCAGAAAGGTTTCAAGAAATTAGAGCTTGCGGCCTTAGTGTTGGGTGCACTTTTACCAGTTTTTTTAGCCGTGGGTCATAAGCACTGACAACCATACAAAAAAAATAATCTGGTTGAATATATGAATAATTGTTATTGTTATGTACATATTAAATTATTTGTATCCAAATGTCATTAACTAATGTATTAAATTTGTTTTTATGTGTTTATAAAAACCAAAATTTAAAAAAAAGATAAAAGGATGTAATTTTTTAAATCAACATTGTCATTTGTCGAATACCCACTACCGTCAGTTTTATGGAGATTTTTAATAACCATGTTTATTGATTATTTTTTAGGTATTAAGCCATGATCTTAGCTGCTTGTTTTAGTAAAACCATGATTCCTTCATGGAATGTCCACATAGATTTGAGTATTCAAGCTTGTTATAATTTATAGTTTGTTGGTTGTCCATTATGAAAATGAAAGATTTGTTGTTTTAAGAGTAAATTAGCACCTCAGTATGATTATTTTTTAAAAAAATAATATTGTAAAGTGCCGAAAAATGTTTAATATAAGTTTAAGCTCAAAGTTAATTATTTTCCGAGTTTTAGTTTTAAGTTTTACTCTTATTGCAGAACAGCCTTTCATAAATAGGAATCATCTCATGTTTTTAAATGTTTTGCCATTTTGCAATTTCGAGTAAACACATGACTGTTTCCATTAATTATTTATAATTTATTTTTCCACTTATTAAACATGTGTAAATATATTATTTAACCTAACTTTCTATTCCCAAGGTAAAATATTACATCTTAAACTATACCAATTTCTCCTTTGACTCTTTTGGGAATTTTCTAGTAGCTTGTTAAGTAATCTCAAACTGCAACACATTTTATGAAGAAAAACGTACTTTAAAATAAACAAATGGCAATTTGTATTATTTTAATTTTTCATTTCATAGACAGCCAATTAAATATTCATAAGACATTTATAATCAGGTCACATCATTTAATATGTAATTGTCACTTACACTTGTTCTTAATGAAACAGAAACATTTAAATATCACTTTTTAAACATCATTTTAAAACTAACTATAGAATTTTTCTGTCAATTTTAATGTTTTTGTAATAAAATTCAACATGCTCCCCTCTCATCAAATCA
Source organism: Radix auricularia (assembly GCA_002072015.1). Lineage (NCBI taxonomy): Eukaryota > Metazoa > Mollusca > Gastropoda > Lymnaeidae > Radix > Radix auricularia. Next base: position 266,657 of record MUZC01004527.1, on the reverse strand, counting down.
CATTCCATTAATAAAATTGTTAGTTTTAGGGTTTTTTTTTTTTTTTTT
>MUZC01004527.1:249745-266552 GCA_002072015.1 Radix auricularia | reverse complement strand
CGCAGGAAATATAAGTGTTTAAAAAGAGGTATCAAAATCCTACTCCCACATAACTGAAAGCTGGGCTCTGTTATGTGACCAAAGGTGTGTGAGACCAAATTAAGTCAATGCAATTAATCTTTAATGCATTTGTAAATGCAATTTGTAATTAAGAGAGAAAGATATATTCTATGTGTTTAGAAAAAGAAGTAGATGGTTCTATTTCTATTTTTGGGAAAAAATATTAATTTTCTTATATTTTATTGAGTGCCTGTAATTGTAATACATATGATTGCAGTGTTATGAATTTGGGAGTCTGAGGTTACCATTACTTATATTTATATAATTGATCCACTTTGGATATCTTGGGGTGCAATTTCTACAAGAGGGTTCTGTTGTCACTGTTCGCTACTTTAACATCAAAAGTATCAAACACTTGTCATTTGTAATTCTTCTTTGAAGCTAAAAATCCAAATGAAGAACTTACATAAGCTTAGGTATTTTGCTCAGTTATAAAAAATAAATAGTGATATAAATATATGTGTGTGTATTAGTAATAGTAGCCTAGTATTATTGTGAAAGAATAGACTTAATTATCAATTATAATCAATACTCTTTATTATATGTGTTAAGAAAACCACATTCTTAAGTTTTTAATGATATATTTAAAATCTAGCACCAACACTATAGCATGCATTTAAATAAGGCATCTTTACATTTGTTACCCACTGAAATATCTTAACTCGTAACATGTGAATGAACCCATGATCTTTCATTCTTCAATGTATCTAATTTTTTTGTTGTGAATACATTAAAAAAATTATGTACTGTATGAGAGTGGGATGTTTGCAGACAGGTGATTTTACTATATTGATGTAAACTAGAAATTTGTACCCAATACATTTCTGGCTATCAAATCAATGGTCAATATCATTGTTTAAAAAAAAATTAAAATAAGCTAAAACAAAAATCTTATACATTTATAAAATTAACTTGTGTTATTTATCAAATTTTGATTTATTTCTCAACACTGCCCATATAGTGCATGGTATGTGTAACAAACACCATTACAGTACCAATATATGTAAAGTTTTTAGAATCTCTACATCTTTTTAAATTTGTTTTTAGTTAGGGGTCATAATACTCATATGGAATACATTGATTAATTACATGATGTGGATGTTTTGTTGAGTTTATCTACAAATATGTCCTTAGTGAAATGCCATGTTCATGTAGTAAAGCACGGACTGAATGCATCTAATATTATTAGCACGAGTGAATGTAAACTAAATGGAACTATGAGACATTTCTAACTTTATTTTTTTTTATCTCCAATCTAGTTGGTTTGATCTATATATCAGTGATACATATATCAAGGAATTTGAAAAAATGAAATAAAAAATTGGATATGGAGCTCTGATTTGTTGAATATTTCTTTCTCCCTCACATGATAAACTTTGATGTGTAAAGTAAAAATAATGTATAATTTTTATCTAAATCGCTTTACATGACTCTGAATTTTTAAAATACTTTTATAAACTGGTTCGAAATGCCATTTGAGAGAATGAGAAAAAAAATTCATTAAGTTTAGTCTTAAAACGTGATAATTCCATTCTTAATAAGAAATAATTAAAAATAACTTTAAGTTGAAATTAAATTTATTTCGCTATAAGCAAACTTTCTCATGTCATCCGCATACACATCAAGGTTAACAGGTTCAAACTCATACCCAAAAAACTAAAACAAAGGCATCCAAAGTATACTATTTCAAAATAATTTTAAATACCAAAATCAAGGCAAATGACTGAAAATGAACAGTGGCATTTTATACAAAATAGAGATTAAAAAAACAAACTACTTGGACAAACCATTTGTGTTTTCAGTTTGTATTTTAGAAAATGTACCCTATAATAATGACACCCAATGCAAGTCCATTTACTTCCTTCATGGCTAGTTGAAAGGTTAACCATGTCATTACAAAGTTGATTTTGAATGGGAACATACTCTATAGAAAGGACTTATGAATATAATTGTTTGCTTAAAAATTGCCGACATGATGAATATATTATTTAAATCATATTAATTTTCCTCAGTTAAATTAAAAGAACAAAGGTGGATATCAGATTTTCAGCCAACAAGTCACTCTTGTGTCAAGTCAAGTTAACAGATTTAAATTGTAAGAGGCATAATAAAAAGTTTCTAGTGATGACTAAACTATCATTTCTAATTCTCTGGCATATTCAATTGTTTGCTGTGCCAATAACTTGGCTGGGATAGTTTGATCAGCATCTTTTGCTTCTTGGATAAAGTAAAAGAAATCTTTCTGAAGGTTCCATTGGCGCTGAAAAGATTTAAATAAATACTAAATAAAATAAATCCCCAAAAATACCTCATCAAATTACAATTGAATTAACATAACATATCAATATTATCAAGAAAATTTCATTTAATACAGAATTCATCTAACAGAGATAAACTAGTCATCCTTGGAGTTACAAGTGCTACAAACATTGTCACTCTGTTGTGAGAGCACCTTATTTAATAAAGGCTAATGAAATTTTTGCTGAAATTACTATAACAAAAAACAATCTGTACGACCTTAAGAAATCTTTAATGTGATAAGCCATTATCAGGATTCTTATATATATATATATATTTACTTTACTTAAAAAAAATTTGGCTGTATACTCTGTAATTTTTATTCTGTTTAGCATTTTTTTGTTGTTGTAAATTTGATAAGGCTGATAGTTACAATTTTTTGAAACTATAAATTCATTTGAATGAATTCATTTTTTCAATAGTTACCTTTGTAGCATAATCTTTTATTGGCTTCTGAGAATCAAAGAAAAGCATTCTTGCAGCTTCAGAGAGACCAATTCTGTGATATGCCTTTTCTATACAACCCGCAATTTCATCTCTGAGAAAAATGTTAGAATTCAAGGGATGAAACAAAATTTAATTGTGGTCACTATATGTGCATTATGTGGCTGAGCGCTATATGAAACTAGAAAATAAACTGACACTTTGTCTCACCTGATTGTATTTAATAAAATATCAATGAAAAAATTATAGTTATCAGCTGGTACATTTCCCCTTGCCAAGAAAACCTGAAAAATACAAATGACACAGTTTAATAAGACAGAAACTACTATTTATATGAGGATTATCTCATTTGTGAGTCAACATTAGCTATAACCAATGGAGGGTAAAACTTGGGCTTAGAAATTCTTTGATTTTTATAATTTAGTGAGATTTTACCTAGTTAAAGATCCAGGAACAATCAGTTACAGATCATACTACAGTCGAACCCACTTACCTCGAGCTCGGTTAGCTCGACCATCCTATTATGTCGACGTTTTTTATTGGAACCGCCAAATTCTCTCTTTGTCTTAGCATTTTCTCGTCGTTTAATTTGATTTTTTTAAGTCGCCAAAACCTCATAACACGAGCACAAAAAAGGGTCAAATTTGCCACTTAACATTGGTTATCTCGATCCCCATGACCAATCGCCAGCTTTTGAAAATGTTAGCTACTGCTTTGTTCTCATTGTTTCATTCATAAGAAGTGGCCGTGTGCAAAAGCCATTTAACTATTGGTTAGAATTAATTAAAATATGTCAAAGTTGAAGGTTCAAAAGGAGTACCTAATTTATTTGTGTACGTTTATATAGAGAAGAGTTCGCTTTGTCATGAGTCATATATAGGTCACGATAGACCATTGTGAGTCCATTGTAAGCTGAGGGGACGGACCCAAAGAAGATGATTAGGAAGAGAATGGTTCGGGGACAATGAGGGGATGTGTAGGTTACTTATTTGTGTAGCTTGTAAGGAAAATCAAGCAAGTGGCTTCGAAGGCACAGTATAGCTAAATCTGGGAATCACCGCAAAACGGCGTTATATTTAAACTTAAACGGTCTTTAAAAACTAACGGTCTTAACAACCTTAAGAAAGAGTGAAGAAATAGGGTCCCGATATTCCGATACGATTCTGATTAATCGTCCCATCACTAATTAACGCACAACACGTACATAAAGAAATTTCAAGCGCATGTTAACATTTTGCCGCCATATTGGTTTTCGCTTTAACTCGATCATCGGTTATGTCGATGCCATTTTTCATACCCCAACGCCGTCGACTTAAGCGGTTTCGACTGTATTTAAAAAAAAATAAATCAGATTTTATATTAATATAATTTTACTTTAGAGATAGAGGTACTTAGCAGGAAAACTGTCACTTTTAAGACAAAAAATCTGAGAACATATCCGACCATGAGTGGTAATAAGGTATCTTTCCTACGTCTATCAAGCTACTCTTGTATTATAAAAACTAGTGGCGCCCGTAGTTACATCAAAGGCTTTTTGACATTACCTCTACACAGCCATAGAGCTGATAATAAGCCAGGGCAACTCAACGAATTAAATAAAATATCATTCATTAGCCAAACTAGACTAACTGTGATGACGTGTGATTTTTTAAATATTTATTTTAAAAATATTTTTAAAAATATATTCGAGTATTAAGAAGATGCTTTGATGTCATTGTCTCTTACATACATATTAGCTCTTGTGTGATGACCTGCTTCTTGACTCTTAACTCACCTAAAAAAATAAACTCCTGTCAATAAGCTACTATGAACTAATTAAAGTTATGATTAATAGATCCAGATTTAACAGGACTTGTCCTTATGTTAAGACCATTAAAAGAACCTTAGCATTACCAGACTGCTGTTGTCTGCATGCGTACAGTGCACAAAATTCTATCAAAACTAGCACTGACCTGTGGATAGGTCGATGTTTGAATTATATAAGTACTTCCATATTATAAATTAATATCTTATGAGTCTAGCACCAAAATTTTGAAACAGTCTTCCGAAATTTTTGAAAGAGTGTGACAACAAATAATGATTAAAGACTTTTTTTTCTTAGACCAAAATTTTGAGCATCAGAGAACAATGAAGCGTAGATAGTGTTAGAAGAAAGCATTCATTCGTTGAAAATAATCTGGTCTAAGAGTTGTGACCCTGAACTCTAACATGCTATCTAAATGTCATTTTAAAATATTTTGTTATTCTTTTTTTCAGAAGACATCTTGGTCATCTTGTTTTGTCGTCCCTTTTTGGGGTTTCCAGTGTCCTTTGCTACTTATTTCCCTTATTCATTAAAATGTATGTTACTTTAAATGTTATACATGTATTACAATAACTTTTCTTTATCGTTTAGAGCATGACCTTTTAATTTTGAATATCTAATTTTAATTAACCGTCTTAACATAAGTTCAACTGCCTTTTTTGTCACCAAATGATATTTTCTAATTATTAACAGGATGATTTTTTAAATTTCCATTTCTTCAAGTATAGAAATTTTCTACTTACATCCACATTAATTTCATTTATATCAATTCTATTCATTATATCGCATTATTTCATTATATAAAATTCTAAGTGAGGTAAAAATTACCTAGAATTAAGTCTGCCACTCAGAAAAAGAATTTTGAATACTTTCAGTTATTTCTACTTTTAGTTAATCTTTAAAAAGGATTACTCCCCAACTAAATTAAATTAAGATATATATATATAAAAATTCTTAATTAAATTACTGATTATGTTAAAAAACTGTTACAGTAATATGCAATCTAAAAAATAATGAAAACTCAGATTAAGCCCCCATAAAATGTGATATGCTTCTTACCTTGTTATAACTTCCTTCCATCAGATACTGTTCCATGCTAACTGGATGTTTGATGTAAACATTGTTTTGAATCTCTTTTACAGGCAAACGCTCCAATTCCTATCCACGGGAAAAGTAATCAGTGTCCTAATACATTTAATTTTTTTTTAAAATAGTAGATATATTCATAAACTTTGCAGTGACTAATAAAAAAAATCTTAACAGTGGTGCTAAAAAACAGTTACTCACAGTATGAAATTCAGCTAATCTGTTTTGAGAGAGAAGACACAATAGGTTGAGTCCCAAAAGCTGATACTTGTAGGTGGATTCAGGAAGGTCATCTCTGTCAGAAATACATTTTTTGACAAATTATGATATTTTCACACACATAGGGTAACCAGGAGACTTTATTTTGCACTTAATAAGTCAGTTTTAAGGGGCTTAGGAATATTAATATTACTGACATATTTGAGTAGAAAATCCAATGAAATGCATTTATTAATCGTAATATGCTTAACCTTGAAAAGAAAAAATTGGAAGCTCCTTAGGCTAAATAAATACTATCTTAGGTAGACAATAAACATATAAACATGACTTAAAATTGAAACACTAAGAGTTAACATTAAAATATGGCTTTCTCAAAATGTATGTAGATTCAACGCGGCACTTTAAAAGCTGATATTATCTAAAACGTGCTCATTGCTTTATTGTGAAGGCAAAAGAATAAATATTACTTTAACAAGATTTGTAAAAAAATGAAAATAAGGACCATTAGAAAAAGAGTTCTTAGAAAAAAGTGATGCCGTTACCAAGGTCTAATTTAATTTATTTTCACAACTATGAAGTTATAAGTACTGATTAAGTACACAATAATCTTCTGTATAGAAGGAGCGTCTGTAACACATAATAAGATAGTTTAGGATTCAACAATTAAAGAGAAAACTGTCAATTTGTTTCTGAACAACAATATGGAAATGTTTCATCAAGTCATCTGAAAAGTATTCAGCCAAATACTTATTTATTTTGGATTCACAATACACTTAGAACTACTGTTTGAATAACTTAAAGAACATTAGTATTAGAAGTTAAAGGAATAAACTGTAAATATAATTTTAATGAATTAAGTAATTATTTACACAATTTTTGAAAATTTAAATTGTTTAAAAAAAGAAAAATTTACATTTTTTAAGGCATGACATATAACAGCAAGTAAAAAAAAACAAAAAAAAACTCACTTATAATCCATATAGTAACATTTTAGCTGTGCCATATATCGTTCAAAAGCTGGGATATCTTTTTTAGCTATAGCCCATTGCGCTCCAATTTCTAATATGTCACCTTTAAGTGTGAAAAAAAAGTCATCATTCATTAATGTTTATCATTTTGAAGGTAACATTACTGAATATTACTTTTTGAAACCATTTATTAACAAATGATACATTTTTATAGAAAAAAAAATCTTGATGAAAATAAATAAGAATATTTTAAAATATCTCCTTGTGAGATACAGACAAGTTGCATACACTAATCTGAGGACTATGTCAAGGAATATTCAAAATTACTCACGGGCAATAAGCAGTTCTTGTTTAGACACAGATGATTCATTGGTTGGCAGGAATGCTACTTGAGTAAGGGCGAGCTAAATTGTTAAGAGCATAAATATAAAGAAATCATGACTATGTAATAATATTCACTTGAAAATAAAAGTTATTGATGATAGAGTATCTTTGGAGCTCAATATCTAACAAGGTGTGGTGGTCTAAGTGATAGCGCACTAGGCTGTCATACCAAGACACCAGACAAGTCACAGGTTCGAGCCCCTGTGTTGGCAAGCTATCTGAGTTTACCCAACTCCCATTGGCTACCCTTTTGGGCTAGATGAGACTAGTTAACCTTGGCTTGTAGTTCATCTAGAAGAAGAAAACTTCAAAAAACTCCGCTGCCTTGCGCAAGGATATACACCAAGTACTTTGGAGACACCCTCGATCACGCAAATGTCATCAGCTGGACCTCCTTATCATTAGATGTGCACAACTGGCTAGCGTTCTACTCACCCACAGCTATCACAGTGCCGACTGCAACACGGACTACTCCCTTGTGGTCAGCAAAGTAGGAATAATGAGGAAAAGCTCGTACTACACCAAGAAAAAGGGAAGTGCACGCATCAACACCTTCTGCATGAAAGACCCTATGAAAACACAGCTGTTAACCGACAAAATGCTTGAGGGTCTCTCATACGTCATAATTGACTCCAAATGGGCTCATCTTAGAGACCCAATCTACACCAGCATTAAATGCCTTGGGATAAAAATCTCACAAAAACATGGACTGGTTTGATGCAAATTGGGACAAAATGAAACCACAAGTGACTGGGAGTGTAAGGCAGAGGGCAGATCTACACGGCCTCATTTGTGAAAGAGGGAGTCATAGTAGCTGAGGAATAAAGGATGGAGGAGGCTTCAAACAAAAGACCCAAAACATTGGGAAGCACAGAACTGTGCAAAAGCTGTGGTAAAGACTGTCCCTCAAGGATAGGACTGCAACACAATGGTGATGCACCATTGTCTTATGAGATGGAAGAATGCCAATTATTTAACAAGATATATATTTTTTCAAAAAAGGAATTCTTCAACTTGAGAATGAACATTTTTTTTGTTGAAAATTTAAATTATGAATTACAATAACACAAAATCAATGTTCCCTTTAAGGTCAGTGTGGAAAGTAAAATAACTAGTGTGGAAAGTTGCACATCATCCATATTTTGTACTATATTTTAACAAAATTGCTGCATGGTAATTCTTCAGATATCTGCACGGTCACACAGTTTAAAGTGTCCGTTGCACCAAATACAATTGGCATTGGCAACCATTCAGTTACTTGCATTGACTATTCAGTACAGATATTTTTAGAGTTTCTTTAGAAGAGATTGAAGTTGTTCGGGGAAAGCTTTAATTACATTACTAATGTGCAGAAATGGAAGGTTCAAAATATGAATATATAGTGGGATGCCTTGCCTACTTTTACAAATGTAGATCATGAATGAATGATGTAGATGTAGACTTTGTCACTGGAAAAATCATATTTTTCCGTTATAAATTTTACTGAATATACATAGATAACAATTTATTTTTAAATGAAAAACATTTTAAAAATTACTTAACTTAAAAATACATAACTATCACAACTAATGAAGATAGATTTTGATTTCATATTTTAATGAAGTTTACTATGTGGATGCTGTGGAGTCCAAAATAGAGCAATCAAGGAGAAAAATGCAATTGCATAAGGGAAAAAGTTAATACATCTGTAATGCTGGCAGTGGAGTGATAACATAAAAAAAAACAATGACTGACCACCAGTCATTATGTATCAAATTGCACCTGGAGACCAAGGCAGTGCAGGTGAGGAGATGGAAGCACTGGTCATAATGTATCACATGCACTGGTCATAATGTCTATAGTGATAAACTCAAGACAAAAACTGACAGAGAGTAAAAGTCAATCAAGTTAGGGATAGAGTTGAAATGAGTGCATTCACAAACCACACTGGTCTCTTGGCAAAAGATGCAGCGTTTACAGGCCATGGTTATGAGGGTTCCATGCATTACCCAGTGGTCTTTGTTTCCCTAACTAGAGTTAGATACCCAATTGGAGCTGAATGTACTCAGGGCTCAGGGACACTCTTGGCCCCGGAACAAATCCCTGCTTTCACAGGGATTCGCACCCAAGACAATGGGTATGCCAGCCGAATGCGCAGAAGTGAACCCTAGCGGTCGGTACATAATAAGCGCTTTGATGTTAATTCAGAAAACGCAGGGCAGGGCGATGCTTTCTGTTTTTTGGTTCACAAAAAATAGTAAAACTTGGGACCAATGGTTAACCGGTCTTTTTTGAACAGTTAACCGGTCCTCAAAAACAAGCGGTCTTAACAACCTTAATTATAACTATAGTAAAATAAATTATAAGTGTACTGTAGCAAACAACAGCAAAGCCAAGTTCAAGAAGTCTTTTTATTTGTATTAAAACTGACTTTTTATTCAGATTGAGTGATTGAGTGAGTTGACACACACAGCCTATCACTGATCACTATCACTATGTATCACCATATCACACTAATCACTAACGTTGATTGAATAACTGAATATTGTAAAGACTAGAGAATTGTATATACTGACTGACAACACATTCATTGGTTGGAGGGGGGGGGCGAGTAATCAATAGGAAATTAGGCATTAAACTAGTCTTCAGTCAGAACTGAGATGACGGTGCGGAAATAGAGGATTGAGCAAGAATCAAGATATGTTTACCCTGATAAACAACACAATCTAAATTGAATATTACACAAACTTTGAAATAATTGTTATTTAATATTATTATAATTACTTTGAGTTTCGAAAGCAATTCTCCAGATTTTTCTAAATTTGGTGGTTTTGAATCCCACACTCGTTTTAAATTTTGATATATACCAACAATCTCTTTTAAGTTGGAAGCCATTTCGATTTCAGTTCTGCACACAATAATAAACAACTATTTCATTTGTTAAAATTAGAGCAACGGTGACCTTATTAGACCGGCAGCTATCGGAGTTCAGATTCTTATTGGTCTAAATTGTTTTCCACATGCAACTTCCTGTTGTGGAAATTTAATAATGATTGAAAGTTTATAACGATAATAAATATTATTTTATAATATATGCATGATGGAGAATGACGTTCTTGATTCACTGGAAGACCTTGGGTATAAAATAAAGTTCAATGATTAACATATCATTCCTATGATAAAGTATTCTAATTACGAATATGAATATTGTACATTTGTCATTTGTCGAATTGATTTCAATTGACAATTGGTATAACTAAAGTCTATAGTATAGTTAGGTACTTGGATAAATCATTTTTCACTTTGTGAAAAATCTTTGCTGAATTATCTGCCCCTTGTTCAACTTTTTGTCCACTTAAAAATGTAAACAATGTGCATGTGTGTAAAGAAAATTGCACTTTTCTGTGTAATTTCTTGATGAAATTGGATGTGGTATATATCATTTTAAAGATAATTGGTCTAATTAGTCTAATTGGATGCTGAACATTACAAACTATGTTCTCCAATTTTTTTGTGCTGAATTTCATTATTAAAATGTAATTAATTGAGTAACAGTAAATTAACTACATAAAATAATATAAATATCTTTAAGAGTCGCCATCACTCGCGATTTTAATGGTAACTACTGTTTTCAGCATCCAAATATCTACAAGAATTGATAAAGTGACAATAAAGTCCCATCCCCCCCCCCCCCCCCCCCCCCCNGGTTAAAACCTATATCTCCGACCGGGCCGACCTTATCGGCGGCCATCCAAACCCTAAAATCTTCAATTTTCAGAAATTCTAAAGCTATACCTAACCCAAACCCTAAAAATCATCAATTTTTCGAAATTCTAAAGCTAAACCTAACCCAAATCCTAAAAAATCGGAAGAGACGCGACGCTCCGGTCGGAGATATAGGTTTTAGCCCAATATTAATAACACTATTTTAAGTTGCTTAAGGTATAGAAGACTAACTAACAAGCAATATAAATAGATATTTCATTTGCATTTGTAAATACTAATTTGTTTTCCCGAGATATAAAAAAATGTAATGTTTAAGGGCCACTCGACTACATCAACCAGTATTAAACAAGGATTTTTGTCAATTATTTTTCTCCTTTTCAACACGAACAGTTTGATGTGCTTGACTTAATATTTTGGATAATTATTTTTAAGTTGTGCTCAATTTAAAATATCACATATGCAAATTTGACGGCCATTTTGAATATAAATGAGTCAAACTTGCGTAATTCAGAATTAATTTTAGGACGCTTGTTTTGGCAATGATATGACGAATGCGGAAATATATGGTTTGTTATGGTTATCTTCAGTCATTTCTGAAATAACTTTAATTAACTGGTATTTTAAACAGCTGTCTCAGTCTCACTGCCCAATTTTCACTTTTGTCTGTTTTATATTTTCTTATATGTCTCAATTAGCGGAGTTATCCCAAAATAATTCACTAAAAAATTCATAACTTTCTTTAGAAATAACATAAAACTATAATTTTGGTATCAATAAATTGCATTTTTCAAGCCCTTTCCAACCAACTAGATCTTAAAGCTATACCTTTAATTTGAAAATTTTGTCCAAGTACCTACTATAGTATAGTCATAGTATAGTAAATACAAGTAGTACTAGTAGATAGTAAAAAAAAAAAGTAGTATAGTAGATAGTAAAGTTGTTAAGACAGCTCGTTTTTGAGGACCGGCTAACCGTTCTAAAAAAGTCCGGTTAACAGATCATCCTTACAGAAGGAGCGTCTGTAACATATAAGATAAGAGATATATGCCTTATCAGCCTTATCATAAAAAAATAAGGCTTATGTTTTGAGAACTAACAAGTGTATACTGTATGTAGTATGTTGTCTATTGTTGCCATCGCCTGGCGTCGTCTGATTGCATCACAGCCCGCTTCCCCCGCTTGCGTTCAGCTCTTACCGCAATGCGCTTAATTCAACGCATTTCTAAAAAAAATAAATTCCAAAGAATTAATTAAACAGTGATGGTTAATAGTTTGTTTTTTTTTAATTTTATTTTGAGGATTTGTAATTCACTGTTCTAAATAATCTAAATAAGAGGACCGGTTCAACGGTTCGTTAAAGTTAGCGAGGTATTTTTTCATTAGTTCAAAAAGCCAACGCCTCGCCTTGTCTGTTGTGACGTCATGTTTACCTCTCTTGTGTGTGATGCCGGTCAACTCGCGAATTAAAAATTAATAATAATAAAATTATTTAGCTTAAGGAGAAAAAAGTGATGATAAAATGGAAGTTATTTAACTCTTAATGTGCCATAAGGCATAAGGTTTTCAGAAACTTTCGCCTCAGTACCGTAAGAATTTCCCAAATTGCGATCAACCGGTTATGAAATTAAAAAAATTGCGTAAAATCCATTTATATTATTATTGTCATACTGACGTCATCTTTTAGGATAAGAATAGTTATTTTATGTATCCGAAAGACCGTTTTGAGTTTAAAACTATTTTTACCTGTAGTTTAGTACTATTATTTTAGTAATAAAGTATAACAAAATCGCATCTTTGAAAAAAAACGTTAAAACTTCCAAAAACTTCGCGAATCGAGCTATAACACTAGTGAGGTAAACAGCCGCCATTTTCGGAAGTCGAAAACATCGTTTTTCACGCACTGAAGAGATTTTATTTTCTGTAATTTCGTTTCTAAACAGAATTCTATCGAGTCGTGCATTACCGCTCTTAGGTAAAAAACGGTAAACCGCGGATTACCGCGCTTTGGCACATTAAGAGTTAAAAACCATATTATTTTTCAATCGTCAACTTGCCAGAATAATTGAATTTTGCGGCGCACACGGTCCCCCCTCCCCGTTTTTTCTGTTCAAATAGGGTTTGAGCCAGGGATGCCACCCACTGGAAGCTGTGAACCCTGAAATCCCTTTTTTGAAATTTCTTGAACCCTGAAAATTCTTTTATAAATTTTTCCAACCCTGAAATTTAAACGTAATGATGTGCCACCGCAATTTTCATTTTCCAACCCCTTAAATACATCATCACGTGAGTTTAACAGTTTTTACTATTTCGAAAAATTTTATTTCGCATTGGCACAAAGTATTTTGAAAAAGTTAGTGCCTAGCATATATTTATATATAGATATATTTATATATACATACATACATACATACATACACATATATATATATATAATATATATATATATATATGCTATATGTACAATACAAAAGAAACGTGCCTACTTAGAGTACCTATAATATGGAATCCCTTACAATAACTTCAATAACTTACACTAATATTTCATATTATTTATAAACTATAATTTAACTCTTAAAGCCCCAGAAGGTTTTCAATAAACCTCAGTCCCGTAAGGATTTCCCGTATTATGATCAACCGATTATGAAATTAAAAAATTTGCGTAAAATCCATTTTTTATAATATTATTGTCATACTGACTTCATTTTTAAGGCTAAGAATGGTTATAATACGCATCCAAAAGACGTACTGAGTTTGAAACAATATTTACCTGTAGTTTAGTACTATTATTTTAGTAATAAAGTATAACGAAAACGTATCTTCAAAAAAAAAACCTGTTAAAACTACCAAAACACATTGCGAATCGAGCGATAACACAAGTGGGGGCAACGGCCGCCATTGCCGGAAGTCGAATACATCGTTTTTCAAGCATTGAAGAGTTTTTACTTTCCGAGATCTCACTTATAACGAGATTTGTATCTAGGGACGCATTACGACGCTTTGCGACTTTAAGAGTTAATATGGTAATTAAACAAAATTATTATTATTTTGATTTTTATTTCTTTGTTTTAAGTTATTTTATGGGCTTGGTTTGAAATTAACTAAATATATTTATTGCATAGATAATATAGTTTATAGTAGGTTCACAATTTAGTTGTATTACATTAATACAGTAATTCTAAACACAACCTAAATTATAGTTTATTAAACTATTATTGATTATTGGAAGTTTGGTTTAGAATTATTGTATTACTACTACTATTGCAACTATTGGTTAATTACTTAAATTTAAATTACTAATAGAGAAGTAGCCCTGAAAATTAATATTAGGTATTATTTCCAAAGACCAAAGTCCTTAATTTATAAACTGTCGTAGTCGTAATTTAAAAAAAAAAAAGATATATCTCAGAGTATCTGTACGCAGTAAAGGCATAAGCATAGGCCTTGCCCTAACCCTAATTTAATTATAAAAACGTCACGGAAAAAAATTAATTTTTATTGTTTTTTTCCAACACAGTTAGTTTAGAATTTAGATGCAAACCGCAATAATTTTTTCTTCATGTTTCAATAATTAATGCATGATAAAAAGAAAGTGGATAAGTTGAGACATTTCTAAGTTAGTTTCTAAGCGAACTCGACGGCTCACGACGGCTGTCAACGGTCAAATTTTTGCTAAGACTAAGAGTAAAGAAGACGAAAAACTCCTTATGTCATGTTAGTATTTATCAACCGTAAAACGGTCACCCGAAAGCACACATCGGACGTAATAGTGATAAGATAAAATTATTTTTTTGAAAAATGTGACGTCAAGCACAAAATTCCGATTCCAACGGAGAGCGATCCGTTCAATTATAAGTTTTTCATTATATTTTTGATATGCGCAGAACAATGCGTGATCGATCTTTAATGAGATGAGAGCAAAAGGAAGGGAGAGGTTACAGTGCCTGTTCTATTTATAGCGAGTCCGCATCTCACTGAAAAGGCTTTCCGCGCGTTATGACTTTTCCCCTTCTTTAAAACCCAGAAGCCAAATTTGAAAACTAAACTAGTAAATCCTGAAATTCCGGGAAGAGCGAGAAAAAAAAACTCGCAAATCCGGAAATTCCGGGAAGAGCGAGAAAAAACCTTGTGAATCCGGAAAGAGCAAAATCAAAAACTCACAAATCCGGAAAATAAAATAAAAAAATTTCACGAATCCGGAATTCCGGGATAACCCGGAACGGTGGCACCCCTGGTTTGAGCTACACTCGCCGTACTCCCCTTCCAACGCATAATTACATTTAAAAAAAGAAATATCAATTTTTTATCTGTTTTGATATTAGGAAAACTGTCACTAAAAGACCGAACTCAAAGTTAAGGGCCAATTAATTGCCCGGTATCTTTGCTACGTCTATCAAATACCTCTCGTAATATAGGTACATGTACTTCACTAAGCGACGCACGCGATACATTTTTTGAATGCCTGAACCAGACTATAGACCAGTGATCAGAGAATGCCGATAAGTCACGGGGTCATATGCTTTTATAGCTTTCTTGGTCTTTGTAAGAAACAGACTATAATTAATATAAATAGAAACAGCCTCGGCCTTAACAGTTGTTCATATCAAACATGCACTGTGTTAGCTCTCGTACAGTCACAGTGCCTCGACAACTTTTTTTTTGTAGTCCCATGGTCGAAGGGGATTCTAATTTTTCCATTAGAACATTCTCGGGCTTAATAGACACTGGCGGCGCCCATCCCTCTCCAGGTCAGCGGAGGACTTTCTTAAAGTTAGTCATTTCTCAACATTTTTATAGTGGCACTTTGTGGGCTCGATCCTACGCCCCTCAGCTTGTGAGGCGAGCGCACTATTGACTTCGCTACCCAGCCGCCAACTTGACAACTTAGCAAGTTAAAATTTAAAAAAAACATTCCTAAGCAGTAGCCGAAGTAAACTAATAATGATGACGTGTATGTTATTTATATACCGGAATATGGAGAAAGCGAATTAAAATCACTGTTAGTCTCGTATGCTGCCCTGCATCTTAACTGTAAAGCAACAAAAACAAATTCCGGGTAATTAGCTAATTACTGGCTTATTGAAGTTGCATTAACCGGTCCTTATTAAAAGGGACCAGTCCTGATCTGAGGACCGGTTAACCTTTAACAACCTTAGTAAATAGTAAATTAACTTACTTGTAATATCAACTTGTATCATCACAATTTTTATATCAATTATTGATAATTAAAAAATGCAAATTATAATTTTGCTTTATTATTCAAAAAAGAACTGGAAAATATACAAAACTGACAAGAATAACACCATTATTAGTATTAGTTAAATCATTTTAAACCTTGAACTTGAAACACTAGAACTAGAACAGTTAGAGGATAAAATAAAAGTTAAGAACCAAGAGTATTAAAGTAGTAATTATACACATATACTAACTTTACTAAGTTATACACAAATTCACAAATAAAGTAATAATTAATAATTTGCAATTAATTCTAATTTAAAAATACAATACAAATATAACTCAATACTTAATAATACAACCCTCAGATAGACATGACATAAGGCAGGATAAAATTACCTTTCTTATTCCGTATGCAAGAACAAAAACATACAAATTTTCATTCTTCCCCTCCAGAAATTCGGGTGTGGAATGGGTTGGGTTTGGGTGTCATCCATGAAGTACGTCGTGCCTCAGAGGGCGGGGAGGAGGTGTAAGAAAGTGTGAAAGCTTGTGACAGGGGGAGGGGGGTTCAGCGTTCAGTGTTTTATATTCAATTTTAATTATTTTGTAACTAAAAAAATATTTTTTTCAAAAGTGTTACGTACAATGGGGGGGGGGGGGGGGG
>MUZC01004527.1:232034-249705 GCA_002072015.1 Radix auricularia | reverse complement strand
CGATTCCAAGATTTGTGACAGGGTAGGGTGGAGTTAAAAATGGTAAAAAATAGCATGATATACTTTATGGACAGCCCCTTGCCTGAAGAAACCAGGAAAACCAACGCTTTATCAACATTTAAAACTCTAATAAGAATGCAGGACTAAACACAAACCATAGATAAGCGTAGGACGCAATAATCTTTTGTATAGAAGGAGCGTCGGTAACAGATAAGATACTCATTACTTAAACTTATTATAAAATTTTGGTAATCCTGCAGTTTTGGCATGTATATTATTTCTCAGCAAATTTTAATTTTCTCGTGAGAACTTAAGTTTTTAATTTATTAAATGCTTTATATAATATGTTATATTTTAGCTATTATAAAAAGAATCCGTAATAAAGCTTTTTTTATATTTATAAGGCTTTTTTTCAGCCCTTGATGCTACATATTTGGAGTAGGATGCATCCATTTTGATTATTTAGCACCCCGCTTGCCAGTTTTTTTTTTTGCTGAAGATGTTTTTTAAAAAATAATCACAAACCAGTTACAAAACAATAAATTTTAATGCTTAATATTACGTGGAGTCATTAATTCAGAAGTAATAAAAAAAAGATGAAAATGTCAAAGATGAAAGAGTGAAAGAAAATTCTGGAGATGTTAAAAAAAAAGTTTGTAATGGGGGGAAAAAAGGGTTGGGTGTCATTTTATTCTGATGATCTGGGGGAAGGAGATTTAATTAGTCTAACATCACATAAAAAAGGTTTTAAATATCTTTAATTTATTGCTCAAGAACTTTCGACATTGTGATGCAATAGGCATTTTGATTTTAGTTTTAGCTGGACATTTTGAAAAGTTGTTGGGGAATTCCTTTAAATTTGGCGTCTGTCCATAAATTACAACTCATGTCGGGGGGGAGGGGAGGAAATATAACAAATACAGATAATAAGAGGTGATTGGCTAGAAGGGTTAATAGCTACATGTCTTCTGAGATCCCAAAAGTAAAGACACAAGTACGTATCTACACTACAAACATGGTATTCTGTGGAGGAACAACACAAGAAGTATTGTTAGTCTCGAAACATGCCCACCCCACCCTCCTTTGAACCCACTTTGCTTGATTAGTTGACACCAGCGAGGGCATTTGCACACTACTCGCTCTTGATTGTGTTCTGGTGAATATTATATATAGATTAATATTTATCATTGCTATTTTTTCTTTCTCAAAACTGTGTTTAAAAATTATTTGATGTTTTGAATTGCAGATATGATGGACCACTTCTGGATGATAAAGCTCTGTCTGAGGCAGTAGAAAGTGGAGCAAAATCTGTTGAGTACACACAATTGGTAGAATGGGTTGTTTCTCAGTTGGCAAGTTTCTATAGTATTGATTCTAAAGTTTCAGCCATACAAGGTATTCAATTTTAGCACAGTCCGTTTTTTGGTTTGATGTTAAATTCAAAACAGTTTTATTATATCATATCAAAGGGCAAATTTTAAATTAAAAATTCTAGTTCAAAAAGCATACTTTGTTGATTGGTAGATTACAGACATTAACCATTTAAATGTCTGAGTACAATATTATTCGATTATTCTTATGTAAGAGGGAGAATTTCTTGAGTTTTTATTAATATTACATGTGAATTGTATTTGAAAAACCCACTCAAGTATACACCCATTATACAAATTTAAAATTTTTACAATTATTTATTTCGTTTTTGCTAATTAATTTTTGATTAATTTAGATAATGTGTTTTCAATTTTAAAGGTCCCAATGACTCAGAACATTTTCTTATGGAATTAAGTGGATTTCTTAGAGAGTTCTGTAAGTAAAGTGACACATCAGCTGCTGTGAGATAATCATCCTTACAAAAAATTTAATTTTAAAAAATGTGCAATATTTTTTTTTCCTTTTTAAAACGATATTTGCTAAAGTTCTAGGTCATTCATTTGTGTAATTACAATTTAAAAAACTATGTGTGTAATATTTTACTCTCCACAGCTTGTCCATATGTAAACCTAATTGAAGGGCCTGTAGATGGCAGGCTTTCTTCAAAGAAGGCATGTCTACAACTGTTGGGTAAGATCTATTTATAAATATTATTATTAGACTTAAGACACTTTGGAAGGGAAATAAAAATGTGGGTATTTTTTATTGTTTTTTAAAAGTTTTGTTATTATTATATTATTTCTTTTATGCACCCAGACCATTGCATGTTTCCTAACAAAGACCTGGTTTGAATCTCCCCCTGTTTTTTCCAACTAAGTTAATTTGGGGTTAAACATTGTTGGTCTATAAAAAAAATGTTGATGCTCTAAACAATTTAATAATAGTGTTCCAAACAAACTCAAAAACATTTTTAGAGTTAATTTTGGCTTTTATCCTTAGTATATTTGAATAGGGTATAATTTGTTTTCATACAAATGTATGAATAATATTTATTTTTAAAAAATGTTTATAAACTATTTCACAGATTACCTATTAAGTGAATTAACTAGTGTCAAAATGTTGGCAGCAAAAAGACCATTAGTTCTTGCTGCTTTGTCAAAGACATCCTCAGAAATTGTTCCATCGGTTAGTTTTTAGTATAATAAAATGTAGAGACTCTTTCATAAAAGTAGAAAATTAAAACAGATTATGTTTATTGCTTTAAAAAAATCAACTATGTTTAAATGTTATGAACTAATTATTTAATTATTCTTCACTGTTAAAGTTTTCTTGTATATAGTTAGCTCACTATTTGCATATACCTTTGATGCTGTCTTTGTGCCAGTCAAATTATAAAGTCTTTGTATCAGTTTATTTATTAAAATTTTTGTGATTATTTCCTCCTGAAGACTGAATCAGAAGTAGCCAGATACCTGAAAATAGCACTAGTGACTCTGAAGTTCCCCAAACCTCCACCTAACATCACAGCTTTTGACCTTTTTAGTAAAGTTGAAAATAAGGTATGACATCTAATTTTTTCAAGACTTAATGTTTAGTACTTTGTTAATTGAATGGAATTTAACTTGAAAAAAACAGAAATAAGAAAGAAAACCTGCTGAGCACCTTGGAGTTAATTTATTATTTCAAAGAAGAAGACAATGACTCAAAATATACTTGTTACAAGATGATCTCAGTACCTGTAGTAGAGGGATTCTTTAAAAAATTAGGGCTGATGGAACTTACAAGTTGGTTGTGTTATGATTACATATTAAATGAGGATTACTCTACAGTATTTGTCAATTTATTTGAGATTACCATACACCAATTTATTGTAGTTAATGAAATAATGTAACTAGTCACAATCATTCCAATTTGATTTTACTCCACAGCTCAAAACTCTTATGTCTGAATGTCCTGACCAGGCTGGAAAACCTTTGTTGAAAACAAAATTATCCGATGCACATTGGGCTCAACTTTTAGCAATAAACACGTATCTTTCTGAAGAATACCGAGTACGACGAGAAATGTTACTGAAGAGACTAGATGTTACAATTCAATCTTTTAAATGGTCTGATAAAGCTAAGGTAAGAAATAATGTTTTTAAGAGTTAGTTGGTTGACAAGTCTTAAAATTAGGAACAGACTTGTTTAATTTTGACTGGTTAACTGTAATTTCAATTCATCCATATTAGCAGTTCATTTTTTAGTGTATAAAATCTTAAAACAACTATTAATTTCAGTATTTTCCAATTTTCTAAGCATAAGCTAGTATACAGCAATCTTTGCTCTGGCTTTTTCCTCCAATTCTATCTTCAACGCATTCACATGCTCAAAAATGTCAGCTAAGTATGTGAGATGTGCAACTCAATAAAAGTCCCTAGATCTCTCTGCTACAGCATGCGTGTAACCAGCCAGAAATGTTTAAAGTTTAGCTTTCAGAGCCCACACTCTGCTCAGAACATTGCCGCATGAAAGCCTCCGTACCTGTGATAAAAAATGTCTTTATATTCAGCCTTGCATCTTTACATAAATAAAAAAACATTTGCGTTTGCAGTGCATATTTTTTAATGAAATGTACAATCTAGATACTAAATTATCAGGCAGTTCAGGTTCCAAATGTTTCACAAGGAGAGCTTGGCAATGGATCATACAGTGGTTAACTTCAATTTTGGGATTCCTCTCTCTTGCAAAAGCCAAAAAACAACTTACAGGACACAACATAGCTGGTTCTCCATCAACAGGCACAGCAATACAGTCTCCCATTTTTAAATAAACCTTATTGAAGTATTCATTAACTTTATTCCTTGACATTGCAATTCGAGAAGAGCACAAAAATTTCCTTTTTAATTATTTGAAAACCTTTGTAGCGAACATATACCATAAGCTGCGCTTAACTAATGACATCAAGCTGAATATGCAAAGAATTTACTTGCATTTATAGAATTCTTTTTCTTGGAAGGAACTGCTTCGATAGTGGGCTTATCTTTCAAGCATACATAAGACGGATTTTGAATTTATCTAACAGGTTCTCATTGTCCCCAATGAGTCTCCATTACCCCCAAGAATTCCCCCTTTACCACAAATGTGGTAATTTACCCCTGTTCACCGACCCCTGGTTAAGGATGTTGGTTTGTTTAGGTTTCATTTTTGGAAAATAATTATGTCTAGTAACACACTTCTAAATGACTTTAAAAACAAAATTGCCTATATTGTCATTTTTAATTAGTCACTTGCAGTGTTTTTCCTATTGCATTTTCTAAATTGTTTCATCATCAGCCCCCTTGTCCCTAATTGGGTTATCTCTTCTGATTTATTTGTTGAGCCCTCTGTATTTTAAATCTGAACATGCACTTGTGTTTATCTGATGAAACAAGATATCTTTGAAATTTTATATATTATGAAGGTGTAAAATTATAATATAAATCATTTAGTTTATGATGAGGGAAGGATTTATGAGCTCATTGTTAGGGGGGTTAGGGTAAAAATTTGACATTTTTGTATGCATTGCTTTATAGAATATAGATGCTTCTTCATTTTATAAGTCCCATTGCCTTACTTACTTGTTCTGATTGCTTTTTGTTTAGAACAATGAAAACAAAATTGCTGAAGTTTATCAGCCCATTAGAAGATTACTTACTTCAAAAACAGATATTGGTGTTCCACAAATTCTTGCTGCTAGAGATGGTATGTGTGTTTACAAAAAATAAATTTAAATTCTGAACTAAAATATATGCTTGAACATTATCTTTGCAAATTTTTTTTAAAAAGACTGTAGCATTTGTCATATTAAAATAGTTCTTTCATTGGGTTTGCAAACTTTCAGATATTAAATTATTGAAGGTTGTTGTTTTTTTATTTTATATTATGTTTAGCATTTTGATACCAGAGTAATATTTTAATTTTTCAGATTTAACAAGGTTGCAAAAAACAAGCAGCGGTGAGGCAAGAGAACGAACAAAATGTGCAATAAATAGAATCCTAATTGGACAAGTGAGGCTTAAACATTTGATTATTTACATTACATACCATTTTGTTGTTTAGAGATAAAGTGATCATCTGTTGTTCTTTTTTCATATCTGTCAGCTATTTTGGATATTTAATTTGTAAAAATGGCTAAATTATATCTGAACAGGTACCTGACCGTGGTGGGAGAGCCTGGGAACATGAACCTCCACCACCTGAGATGCCAGCATTTGCTAAAAGAGATCCAGGATCGCAAGGTAAATTACTCCCATATTTTTGGTCACTTATTTTTCTTATCATTTGGATATTAAATTTAGTGTTAGATTAGTGCAAAGGAGTAGAAATTTAAGAACGAAATGCCTGTGCTTGACAAGTACATTTAAAAAAAATATAGCTACCATTAATACGGAACTAGTTGTATTTGTATCGATCAATTGTATTCAATATTTGTTGCAGGTGGTGGAAATTTCCAAGGAAGCGGTAGGGGTGATCGAGATAATGAAAGAGGAGGAAGAGGTGCTGGAAGAGGTGACAGAGGAGGTAGAGGTGGACGTGTCAAAGGTGGTTGGGGTGATACTCCCTCTGGGGCTCCCGGAGGAAACTGGAATCGAGACGGTGGTGGATATCAACAGGGGGGATATTCAGGAAGAGAGAGTGGCTATCAAGATCATGGTGCATATCAAGATCGTGGATATCAAGGTGGTGGTGGATATCAGGGAGGTGGTGGAAGTGGATATCAAGGAGGTGGTGGTGGATACCAGGGAGGTGGTGGAAGTGGATATCAAGGAGGTGTTGGATATCAAGGAGGTGGTGGTGGATACCAGGGAGGTGGTGGTTATCAAGGAGGTGGATATCAAGATCGTGGAGGATATCAAGAACGTGGAGGTGGAAGAGGTGGTCGAGGAAGGGGGGGAAGAAGGAATTGATTAATCTTATTTAACCCTTAGAATTATTTCAACATAGTCTTGATTGTTCTGGTTGCTAGAAACGTTTATAATTTGTGCCATTAAATTTAGACTTTTTCCAAGTGACCCTACTACCTCTTTCCTTTGCATTATGAACCTGATTATCTTAATATTTTGAAAGAAAGCGTGATCAATAATATTTATGAACTATTGTTGTCATAGACTATATACATAAGCTGTCCCTTTCAGTTTCTTGGATAAATTTACATGTATTAAGTTTGTAAAGCCAATTATGATTACCTGAATTTAATTTGTTTTAAAATATTTACGCTTAAGTTAAAATGCTGTACAAACTAATCACATTACTGGTAACCTTCTATATTTAATGCTTTATTTAGTTGTGCTTGCCCGACTTTTAAAAACAAGTAAAATAAATAAATTTTTTGTTGTGAGCTTAACTTTAATGTCCATGTTTCCTTACAATTATTATATTATTAATATATTATTCTTAGGTAAGAAGTTATTTATTTTCTGTGTTTAACTTTTACTTACTATAATGGCTACTTATATTATAAAATAGAAAATATGCAACAAGTATTATTTTAAGTTAAGAAAATGGTACTTAAAAATAAAATAATAAAGTAGTAAATATGCAACCAATGTTATTTTAATTTATGAAAAAAAATGTTAATCTATTTAATAAATGATTGATAAGAGTTGACTGAATTGTTAAAATTTCTTAACATATTGTCTTTTTTAAATGTTAAATAATTAATAAATAACTATCTATACTGCAAAGATTTAGGTAAATCTTGTAACATGCTGGAATGGCAAGGCTCTACACAACAAATGTAAAAACTTATACTTAAATTGATTTCAAAATGATTTATTATATCAAGTATTTGCTTTGTTCAATTAAAAAAAATAAGCAAAATATGATCCCAGATGAAAAAAAAATATGTTCAAATTGTTTTCTACACCTCATATTTTCATAACTACCAATTCAAATTGGAAAATCCAATTCTTTACAAAAATGTTTAATAAACATCCTTCCATTTGTAGAACTTCATGGCAATAGCTTTTATACAAAAGTTATTACATTAGTACATCAATAGTGTTATTTTTGTTGGACATTATTAACATAGAAATTTCATTGTTCAGAATTTACCAACATAAAGAGAACAGTAGTGCATGCTTCAATAATAAAAAGCACACAAAAATACATGTAAGATTCATATATACACATTAAAATACAAATTCTCTGTGAATATTTATTGGTAGTCTGCCATAAAATAGTAATAGAGATGCAGTAATTGATGTTAGCCGCACTTACAGACAAGTTGGCAAACTTACGAAAATAACAAAATCTGTTGAAATTTAATTTAGTGGTGCACATTTCCTAAACTGAATACTTCGGTCATCATGATTATTCTATATCTGAAATGTCCAGTTAATCTTTATACATTTTTAAATGTTTTGAGTGATCTAACTCTAATAGCTAATGTTTAATAAATAACATAATATGGGTTGACATGTTTCTCCCAAAAATTAATGTTTCACTTTTAATTGTAACCTCTGACTAAATACATTTCAAAAAGCTGACATTTATAAACATACATGATAAAGAATTGAAAGTATGTATTTAAATGTTGGCTTATGGCTTCATGACTATATTAAAGTCTAAAAAAAAAAAAAGTAAATTTCATAATTAAAAATAAAATAGATGCTTACAAGTTTTTTCAAGCAGAATTTTTTTGAGACAGAAAAGCAAATTAGTGTGAGAATTAAATGAGAATAATGCAGATGATTTAACAGGAGATTTGAATATTTTTCCTCAAGGACTGGAATTACATTTTTATGGTATCAGATCCATCAACAGTTAAATGTACACTTGTTCACTGGCTAAACTGTCCATAAATGGACGTACAAGCGCACTGGTAGCAAAATTAAAAACCAGACCAAATGTGAGAGAAATGGGCAGAGCTGGTAGAGCCTTTCTGAATATGGCCAATAATAACAAAGTGCAACACAAGCCCTGAAAAGAAAAGGTTAATTATTACACAATAAAGGTATTGGAAAAACAGTATTAATCTAAATTTAATTCAATGTGTCTATCAGACCAAACTGCCAGTGTCACTAGCAATATAAATCTAGTTAGGAAACAAATAATGCATATACAAATAAAAATTCAAATATTCTTTAACTCATTAGCTTCTGATGCAATTTTATAATGTGTCATTATAATTTATAGGGGTTCGTAAGGTTGACGCCATGTGCGTCCGTTTGCATAGTGATTGCACTCTCAGATTTTTAGTTTAAAATAGCATCAGAATCTCTCTTTCTTCGAGATTTCAAGCTATTGTTTGATTCTAAGAGATTTCATTATAAAATACTAGAAGTTTTAAAAAAATCTTGTTTCACTTTTGATCCATGTGTGATTTAATATGACGCGTCTCTATCATGAATGTATTCCCCCGAGATGATGAAAATTGCCTTATCAGTCTTTAATAATTGTTTTTCACAGTGTGTGTTATATTATTATTAAACATAATTTATTTTTTCATGCATAAACAAATATTATAAGAAAAGAAATGTATTTTTCTAATGAAATCAAAAGCTTAACAAAGAAGCTTTCCTTTTGTCAGGAATATGAAGTTGATAAGGAAGTTGCCCTTCGGGGCTTCATGAGTTAAATACCTCTGAATGACTGATTTCTATGACAGGCTCTTAAATTAGCATTTTACCCATAGTGATCATGATAATGTGCTTGACACTGAAAGTCTCTATTTTGACTTAAAATAAAAAGAATGACTTACAATTAGAATAGCAACAAAGCAAGCCAGGGTTGTGTTCCAGTCACCTTTGGATGAAGCTTTTCCTACCAGCACACCATAGAAAATAAAATCTCCCAAGCCTAATTTAACACCCCCTGTAAAGAAAAATTTTATAATTGGTAAGTTTAAATCTATATATTTTCGAATTTCAGCATCACCCAAAGTTTCTACTAATAATTTATAATAGAGGCCAAGAAAATTTCAGCATACTTTATTTTTTAACAATGTGTCCAGATCTTGTTTTAGTTTGTAAAATACAAATGTAGAAATGATATGTATACAAGACAAATGTTGTGTAGAATTTATATCAAAATGGAAATAGTGTAAATACTCACTCTCTTCATCCTCTTCTAAATTACTGTCTTGAGGAACAGCTGGTCGTTGCCTTGGTCTTTGTGTCCTTTTCTTTTTAGGGACAGCAACAGATGCTTCCGTTTGATTTTGAACTGGGTCTGAACTGCTCCCTGCAATGCGTCTCTGGGGGTTAGGACTTCCTGCTGTTGTGAAAAAGAATTAGCATTTAATACCTTTTCCCCAGTTTACAAATATATAGAAACCATACTATAAATCTATATTGTTAATTAAGGTTATGGAGTTACAGAAAGAATTTTTGTAAAATAATATGGCAAATTTTGAGGATATTAACCCTTACAGCAACAGGTGCATCTTTTTGCAGGCATCTAATTTTTTCCACATCATTTTGCAGTCATCTACTTTTTTTCACATCTGTTTGCAGTCATATACTTTTTTTCACATCTTTTTGTAGTAATTTACCTTTTTCCACATCAACCAGTCAATTTTTTCTCCTGTGACCTAAGCGTGTCTATTCGCCCAATAGAGGGGTGTCTAATATAAAACACAATAACAAGGATAGGACATTTCACAGCAGACTCAGCCAGAAATAGGTGTGTTGTTTTTTTTTTTGCTAGGGGGATAGTCATAATTTAATGTACTTTTTATTTTAATTTTCTAATCATGAAAATTGACTGATTTTTATTAGACAGTAGCTTTATGTTTCCTCTTTTCAATCTTTAATCTATTTTTAGAAACTTGTCTGTTTTTCTAATTTTTTTGGTGGTCTAATTGTTGCATTGCATAAATGTATAAAAAGTGTGCATAAAACACATTAGTATTTTTAACACCTTTATCCATTTCTGAACATCTAATTCTTTACATGTTACATTATATATTTAAAACAAAAAAGTTACAAAATAATTTGTAGACCTATCAAACTTTGGCTCATTCAAAATAATGTCTGTGCCACAGTGTATAATAAACAAAACAATATCTGGAACGAGGCTTTAAGTAGTAGATTGGTATTAGAAGGGTTAACTTTAAAAAATTTTAAATAAGTTTAAAAAAGGTAATACTAACAGAAAAGAACATGACCCATGAGAATTTTTGTAATCAAAATGGGAGTGACCTTAATTACACTTAATTAGCTATAATCTGAACATGAACACCGATTCCAAAACTTACCAGGACTCATGTCTCCAAGTGCTTGTACAGCTCTACGGGCTGTTTGTGAATCTGTACTAACAGCAAGCTCATTGGCTCTGTTTGTACCATTAGACAAATGCTCTCTGAATCCCCCCTCATCATCACTTTCTTGAATTTCTGAAGCGGCACGTGACCCACCAGTACTGCCAGAAGCACCTTTTAAGAATTATAGAAAATTGTTCTGAAAGCTTTAGACTCTTATTATAGAGAAGATAGAATCGTTTATTGATTTTAATTAACTGGAATATTTGGAAGGTAGATAAGTGCAAGTCTTGTAATGTTTGTTGGTGGAAGAGATGACATGTTAAAGTTTCAATTAAATGACGAGTAATGCATCGGTAATAGTCTGGTTAAGTGAGAATAAGTTTTAAGTATATGTGACAGGTTGTGATCAGTTCATGTCTTCTTTGGAAGATCTTGCAGGTCGATTAAACATTTTAGTTATATATATATATATATATATATATATTTATTTTTTGTCATTGTGAGAACTTGGTGTTCAGATGCTTGTAGCATTGATTGACATTTGGAGAAGGTAAGAACACTAATTAATTAGTTGGAATAAACTGCAGAAACTTCCAAATAAAAGTTGTTTGATAGCAGTGCTTTTATAACATTAATTAATGCCAATAACTCTAAAAATATTCAAATATTTTTCACATGATTAGTCAGAGTACTTGATTCGCATAGCATTGCATGTATTTAAGGATCCTTTGATTGCTCACCTATCTGAAGCTTTCATTGTGTTTAGCAGCCTGCACTTATCTATTTTTTCTGTAAGTTTTAATTTGATGTAGGCTGTTCTTAAAACTTCTGGGGATATGTCTTAAGGTTTAATCACAAAGCTTCTCTTTCAGTGTTTAGGTGGTGTTTCTTTTTAATTTGAAAGGCCACTTCTAATATTTTGCAATGCTTTTTATTTTTCAACCATTTGTTTATTAGGGTGTTTACTGCCTAGCCTTAAGTAACTTTTAAGTATCTTTCTCTGGTGTTGAAAACAGCCATTAAGATGTTTCAATGTCACATAAAAAGCTAAGTACATGGCACTCTAAACTAATGAAATAATTACAGTGGAGTCTTTCTATTTGGATCACACCAATACCTAAGCACTTCATTAATGTTCCAAGTAAATATTTGGGAATACATTTAAAATAAAATGGATTAGACAATTCAAACCAATTTGTTAAGATACTTGTGTCACTAAGGACAACTTCAATTTTAGCATCATTTAATATATATTAAGTTTGTCATACCAGTTCCATGAGATGTTCCCCTTTTGACTTTCTTTGATGAACTTTCATCATCTGCCATGGTGATTAGCCAAACCATGGTAGCTAAAGAAGAAATAAATGTAGAAAGAATTTTCAATAGAAACTCCAAAACATAGTAACTAAAAATAAATAAATAAATAGATCAAGGATCAAAAGCAATTTTTTTTACCATGCTCTAATATCTAAGTTCTATCGAGGCGTGCATTACCACCCTTCGGCATCATTAGAGACAAGGTACGCATTACCACGCTTTGGAGCTTTAAGAGTTAATATTTAGATACCATCCACTCCCCCACCACAAACTAAATAAACAAATGTAAATTTCCCAATGTTTTGTCCCGTGGTAAGCTTTTCCCAAATTATTTTTACAAATACTGCAGCAGTTAATCAATATTTCCAAAATTACTTACAGGAATAAATAAGCGCTGGGAAAATAGGCTCATTTCTGGTCTGAGCGGTTTCAACAAGCATGCGCAAGGGTCCCTTCGGACACAAGACAGCAACAAGATCTGTAGATAGTAAACAACTTTAGAGTGTGTGGGAACATTATTTGAAGACCCTACCACAGTGGTTCTTAACCTTTTAAAGTCGGGGAGCACTTTTGATCATGACAAAAATTTGGAGAGCACCAAAATCAAGGAGTAAAAAAAAAAACTAACAAATACACATACGTACGACTTTTATTGAAAATAAAACACATTATAACATAAGGGTTTAAAATTTTAACATGACAAACAAATTTTTAATAAACATAAATTTATAAATAAAAAAATAACATTGAGCAAAATTTAATTCAGAAAAATAAAAAGATTTAATGTGAAACCTGAGCTTTAAATTTTGAGTTTCATAATTTTGCGGAGCACTTGCAACTACCTCGCGGAGCACTGGCAGTGCTCCGCGGAGCACCGGTAAAGAACCACTGCCCTACCAGCAAAACAAAAATAAAAAGGAAATAATTTGTTAATTGTGCTCACCTTACAAATAAACAAGGTCAATACCAAGGATCTAGCTTCTCAACTCACCCCAAACTACCATGACACCAAGTACAGTCCATGCCGTCCAATCTGGCAAATACTTAATGAACATCAGAGCAACGAGTGCGCTGACCATAATGAGATAAGCTTGCTGCAAAAGTAAAGGCCCCTTCCAGTGTATACAAAACATCCCTCCAACTCCAAAGTTCCACATGATGATAGCCACAGTGATATAGTCAATAGGTGTATTGTATGAACGAAGTATTTGTCTGGATGAGAGAATGAAAGCAAAAAAAGGTAAAAGAAATAAAATGAGGTGGAAAATATTCAAAATAATGTATCCATTTCATACAATTTGATGATGCCGATTAATGCCTGAGAAAGTTTGCATCACTTTTTCACCTAAAATAATGATTTCTTAATTTAATTAAGTACAAAAAAAAATATTTATTAAAATATATATATTTTCTGTTGTCCATAAAGAATTGTTTAAAAAAATGTTTTAAACTTTTTTCCAGTAATACTCACTCCATGTATATATATGAGAAGAAAAATAGCAGCATAACTGAAGACAATACAAGCCAACCGTGAATGATCTGCAAAGAAGAAATCCATTTATTCAACTTTTCATTTCTTGATCAACACAAAGAAAGTGTGAATACAAATTTAATTTTATGCCTTAAAAAATGTAAATATACTGCACATCAACATGTCAGAGATATCAAACATTAAGTTGTTTTTGTTTTCTTTCCTTCCATCGCAATGAATGATTTTGATGCTATAATTCTAACAGAAAGATACACACACTCAATGTTTAAAGACAGCAGTTTCAAGTAGGGCTGCGGAAATTAACTATTAATTTCTCAATTAATCGGTAAACAAATTTATCGATTAAAATTATTTTAATAGATAAAATAGTGATTAAAATTAAGGAACATTTTCAAAATTTTGTTAGCAATATATCAAAAAGAATTAATTATTAGATCTACTAATAGATTGCTTTTTTTACGTACAAACTTCTCCATATAAAAAATTTTTTTTAAAGTGTAACCTTTAAAATAAGCTGTTTTAGAAAGAAAATGATATTAAAAAATTAACTTTTTTTTTTTACTTAATTAACAATAACAAAATTTAAATTCATTGACATTATATTGAATTACTTATATTTAAATTTAAAAAATGTGAATTGCCTGTTTTTGTTACTTCCCTTGAAATTTTCAGTTTAATGACGTCACACATCTTATTTAAGCTTTAATCAAAATTATCGATTAATTATTAGCTAATTTTTGAAAAATTAACGATTAAATTTAAATTAATCGATAACAGCCCTAGTTTCAAGTATTCATCATCACTCAGGTCCAGAGGCAATCAAGAGTATGTGGTTCTCAAATAGTGGGGCGAGAAGTCAAGGGGTGCTCGTTTGACCTCAGCAGAGGTGTACTTGTAATTATAAGAACTTTATAGAAAAATAATACTATTTACAGTCATTTGTGGAGGGTGGGGGGCAAAATGTTTTCTTCTTCCTAGGGGGCCAGGGGGGGAGCATGACATAAAATAATTGAGAAGCAATGCATGTAAATTTAAACATTTTTCTTTGTTGGAATAAAAGGTGTTTGAGTATTGAGGCAAGTTTGGTGCTGGATTGAGGAAGATAAGATGGGCTACTGTCTCATCTGGAGATTTCCCATGGGAACAGTAATAAACATTCATTTTAAACATGACATTTAAAACAATATCAAAAATTAATATTTCTCTTCCTTAAAATTTAACAAGAACATTGATCACAAGCTAACAGGGTATGTATTGACCTGACAAGACGTCCCAAATATGTCAGGCTCATACATACTCTGCATGTTATCCATCTTCTTATCTATAAGCCTGAATGAAATCTAACCCACATTTTGTTCGCTTAAATAGTACATAAATTTTACTAAAAGAATTTTCTCTGGGCAAAGTTAAAAATCTGAAATGAGAATGTAGAGTCTTATGATATCTGACAGACGCAGCAATTTAGAATTATAGCTTAGCAAATTTTGAAAATTATTGCACAAAAATAGATGCTTAGCAACTTTGAAATCAAGATTTTTTACTTTTCACACGGACCAAAGAACTTTAAGCGGAACATTGATTTTCACTATTTTAGTACTAAATGTATAAGAGGGTTGAACAACCTTTCTTTAAAAATTCTATTTGTGATTCATTTAGATGCAAATAAAACAATATTTTAATGAAGCTCAGTTGTAAAAGAATTAAATTATTCTTTACATGTTCCCTTTTGAAATTAATACAAGAGAAATACAGCATAGCATACATGGCCTTAAAGTTTTAAAACCTATTTTTATTATGAAAAGATACAGTGAAGTTTCAATGTTCCCTTCCAGCACAAATTATCAGAAACATGTTATACGCTATCTACTTCTCACAACTTTGATAAATTATTTATAAAATTATCCAAGAATTTTACTGACCGTGGACTGAAAAGGCCTTTGTTTATATAAAAGAAGTAAAATATGATTTGAGTTGACCAACCTTGTAACATTTGTATTTGTATAAAAGTAGTAACACTATGGTCATGACCACAATGCCACCCAACATGATGAGGGAGTTGGCCAATGACTGCCAGATTTTGGTTCCAGTATCATCTGTTTTATCATGGAATGGAGTGTATATCCTAAATGGATGAAAAATAGTTTAACAATACATAAACAATTACTTTCTCATATTGATAATGTGGAAAAAAAATTAATTTAGTTTTAAAACTGTAATAAATAATTCATGGAGGGCCATTTAATACCTGCTGTGCCTTTAACTAAATAAATTAAAAGCAAGGGATTGTTAGATTTAACATACTTACAAGTATGTACCGGTGTCAGTGTAATAGTTGACAGTGGAGATTGTAGCAACAACAACAGCCATGCACAGTGTAACTGGTACAAACAGCATGATAACATGCTTGGCCCCATATAGTAGTGTTTCTTCATCTTCATCCTCTTCCTGCTGTCGATGTCCTGATCGCTGCGAAGGGTTTCGTCTTCTCCTGTTGGACTCCCGGGATGCCCCAGGAACTTGTCTAGTGTTCTCAACATTGGGATTGATCACAATTGTCTGAATAAAGTAATTGAAATCATTCTATCTTTTATTTAAAAACAGACAAAATTAAAAAGTTTATTAATGTTTAAATTTTCATTAAAGAATAACAACAAATTTTTAATAAAATTTCAAAAACAACTTGATTTTAATTATTTTTTGAAAGTTTGCACATTCTCAAAAATTTATAAATGCTTTATATCTATAAAGCTGTAAGTAACATTCATGCTGTCAAATAATATGCAGAATAAAACAACAGTCTTCAGATTCAAATTCAATGCATATATAAGTTAAGCCTTTAATGAAAATCTTTTGATTAAATAAACTGAATAACATTTGTTACAATTTACAGGTATTAACAACATTTCACCCCACATCATGACCTGAGATAACTTATATGGATTGTATGTACTCCTTCATTTCCAGTCATACAGGACACAAAGTAAAATACAAAACATCAAAATAAAAAAAATCTACAGAAGACAAATACAATCATATTTAGAGCAGAATTAATATATTTAATTTTATAAAAAGCGAAACTACTTTCAAAGTATTTATAATTCTAAAAGTAAATAATGGTTTTACTATTTTGATATATCTTTGATCCCTATCAACTTAACTCTACTGTGTCGTACTATCAAATATTTGATAATTGATTTAATTTTTATATAACGAGTTACAGCATTCTAGGTATTTGGGTCAGCATGTGAAAAACTTTAGGTAAGTACTAAAAAAACAGCGGGTAGCCTAAATAAAAGTCATTGCAAATGGATGCCCCTTTGTTTTGAATTTTATTTGTGTGTAATTACGTGAAATGTTTTTGAAAATTCAATGAAAGATTGAGTGTCTGATGAACCAAGTACTTGACAGGAAAGTGGAACTATGTTTACGTTGTCACGTATTACGAATTGAATTACATCTATTCTAATTTGTATTGGCTTGTCTAGGGGAACGTGACAATAGAAAAAGCCGTTGTGCCACTATCTTAAGTCTGAATTTAACCACAGACTTACAATGAATAACACAAGAAATCGGAAAGTAAAATATTAACTGAATGTTTAATAAAATATAAATCAAATAGTACTTTTAAAGGAATCACATTAAGTTACAAGCAACAAAAAAACACAAACATCTACTCAATACAGAATTGAGAGGTTGACTAAACCCTTTTACAAAAATGGCATGTAAAAATATTACACTTCAAGAGTTTTAAAAGATAACTACAATTACCAGCAAGGCCTTGAAAAGGAAAAATCTCAACTTACACTAACGATACCACGCAGGGGTCACGCACAGTCTCCGCGATACTGTCTCTCGGCTGTCTCCGTATGTCTTATCCCCCTCAACGTTATACGGGCGGTCTTTTTATAGTCCACCGCGCGTCGAGCTCAAGACAACTCTAGTAGTTTCTCGAATACTATTCGAGAACAGGACAAGTCAACAACAACAAGACAGGGCTAGAACCTTCTCTAAAGAGACGGAACAAGAAAACCTCATATTTTTGACCAGATGAAAACACACAGGTCAAGGACCGGTCACACGGTCTGTGTGGCTTGAACTCGCCGCCGCTCACAAACAAACTCACTACACAAAAGGGGCAGACAACCTCGGGAATCCTCCACCCGTCTCTCGACCGCAACAGGTCAAGGGAAAACAACAAAAAAAAATAGGTAACAATGCCTAGATACGTAACACCTCCCTCCTAAAAATAAAAAGTTTACATTTCCA
>MUZC01004527.1:199386-228013 GCA_002072015.1 Radix auricularia | reverse complement strand
ATGGAGTTGCTAGCAGTGGACTCCGGCTGTTTGACTTGTTTTGGCTTGACATCCGTCGTATACTTGGCAAATTGATGTGATATTATATAATCGTCTGCCAACACTGCAGCCTTGTGCACATCTTCCTCGCCACGATCAGCTATATGCGTACGGACGTCCAGCCGCACACAACTCTTGAACTCTTCCATCAGCACTAGGTTCTTGAATTTGGCAAAGTCGGTGCCGATTTCCTTGGAAGTGAGCCATTTTTCAAAGCGTCGCTCCTTTTCCCGCAGGAATTCTACATGGGTTTGGCCATCCGATTTGCGACAATCCCTGAACTGCTTTCGGTAGGCTTCCGGAACAAGTTCATATGCCTTAAGAATTAAGGCTTTAACAACATTATAATCTTTCTGTTGTTCAATGGTCAAAGAACAAAATACCTCTGCAGCTCTACCAGTCAAAACTGTTTGCAGCAAAGTGGGCCACAAAGTTTCAGGTACATTAAAATTTTTCACGGAAAGTTCAAATTGTGGAAAATAATTGTCAATTGTGGCTTCATTAAAGCGTGGAATTATTTTCAAAAATTTTGTTGCTTCAGCAGTATGACTGGCAGGGGAAGAATCTGATCTCACATTAGCAGCTAACTCTAATTTCCTTAACTCTATTTCTTTATCTTTTAAAGCTAGCTGGGCTTCTATTTCCATTTGTTTTAATTTAATCTGAAGTTCCAAATCTGATTTACCCTCCTCGGGTCTAAGGGTTTCTAAAAGGTCTTCAGAAAACACTTCCTCGTTTACATAATGGATTACAATGTTATCTCTGATTTCTTGTTTAAGGGCATTTGATTTTATTTTTAACCCTAACTGTTTAGAAATAAGGACCAGTTCCTTCCTAGTAAAAGCATCAAGCTCTTCCACAGAGGGATTTGCAAGAAAACTCTGAATATCCATGGCCAACTAACAAAACTATCACAGGCACAAAAAAAAATATGTATACAATGTAAATATACAGTACACAATCAGTACAACAAAAAACCTTACGAGAGTTTCGTCAATACTATTGATATTTTACTTCCGACTCTTTGAAGAAAAAAAAATTTTAACGGCAACTTCGCCTTTACAAAATTACTCAAGTAAGATGAAAATAGGTTCAGAAAAACATCCCGGACGAAGGCCCCAATCTTCTTTTGTCACGTATTACGAATTGAATTACATCTATTCTAATTTGTATTGGCTTGTCTAGGGGAACGTGACAATAGAAAAAGCCGTTGTGTCACTATCTTAAGTCTGAATTTAACCACAGACTTACAATGAATAACACAAGAAATCGGAAAGTAAAATATTAACTGAATGTTTAATAAAATATAAATCAAATAGTACTTTTAAAGGAATCACATTAAGTTACAAGCAACAAAAAAACACAAACATCTACTCAATACAGAATTGAGAGGTTGACTAAACCCTTTTACAAAAATGGCATGTAAAAATATTACACTTCAAGAGTTTTAAAAGATAACTACAATTACCAGCAAGGCCTTGAAAAGGAAAAATCTCAACTTACACTAACGATACCACGCAGGGGTCACGCACAGTCTCCGCGATACTGTCTCTCGGCTGTCTCCGTATGTCTTATCCCCCTCAACGTTATACGGGCGGTCTTTTTATAGTCCACCGCGCGTCGAGCTCAAGACAACTCTAGTAGTTTCTCGAATACTATTTGAGAACAGGACAAGTCAACAACAACAAGACAGGGCTAGAACCTTCTCTAAAGAGACGGAACAAGAAAACCTCATATTTTTGACCAGATGAAAACACACAGGTCAAGGACCGGTCACACGGTCTGTGTGGCTTGAACTCGCCGCCGCTCACAAACAAACTCACTACACAAAAGGGGCAGACAACCTCGGGAATCCTCCACCCGTCTCTCGACCGCAACAGGTCAAGGGAAAACAACAAAAAAAAATAGGTAACAATGCCTAGATACGTAACAACGTGTTTTTTTGATTTTTTCAGTATCTAAGTCACAATTTTATCAAGAAAATGTTTCTAGGTCAAGTAACATGCTACGTTATAGCTAATCATAGTTGTGTTGTGTGTATGAATAGTGGGTGTAGAAAAACAAGCGGAATCCTAGAATGTATTACATAGACAATCCATGTGTTGTGAAAAAATATTTTTTCTGCTAAGTGGATCAGTGCATAAAGGTACAAATTTGGCACTAAATAAAAGATAAACATATTTTCTACAATTCCTCAAAGTTTTATTCCATTCCAAGCACTACTTTGAATGTAAGAATTTTTTTTTTTACAGTCTTTTTGTTTTTTCTCTTTAATGCCAGGGAACCCAGGTATATAGAAGATTTAGGCTGAGGGCTTCGGAGCGGTAGGTTTAAACATCATTTTCCTTTGAATTATGTTTGGGAAAACAATAAATATTACACTAGATTTTTAAGCTGCAATCTTGATTTAAAAAAAATTAAATTAGCTGTTGGTAAAAAGTACATTTTACCATGGCCTGACAAAGAAATAGCAGTAAAATGAAATAGTGTTTCTTTTATATTACCGTAATTTTAAAACTGTATCCTATAAGAGAACGAAAATAAAAATATTTTAAAAATGGCTTTCTAAATAACATATTACCTCTGGTACCGAACCATCCTCCATTGTTGTTGCCCTATTAGGATTAGGAGATGATGGTACTGGGCTAAAGACAGTGCCAGAACCACCATCTCTAACAGCTTCATTAACGTAGCTACTCATTAGACTTGTTCTTTCAGTGGGTGAGTCATCAGTTTTAAGGACTGCACCTGAAGTTTTACTGTGCGAACTCATTTAAGAAGCTTTCTTTAATATCTGTTAAGTAAGGGAAACAAATTCAAAAGTGATTGAATATAAGCGTTTAATTTCTTAACTTCCAAAATTATAAAAAGACATATCAATAAATGAATTTCAATGAAAATGAGTAGCATAAGTTTTTAAAACCTATGAATGTTTTTTTTTGTAAGGTTCATCCAACACTTTGGACCAGTTTAACAGTGATCCATTAATGACTTTTTTAAAAAAACTGTCGGGTTTACCTGTAGTTCCATAATTAAACAAAAAAACTCTCCTCTCCTTACTAGATATCAAAAACTCTGTGGTAGACAGCTCTGGATAGCTTAGGACAGCAAGATATTGAAACAGGAATTTGTTATGTCTATCAAAGACAATCAGAGAATGGAACAAACTTTCAAAGAAATAGTTGTTTGTGTCCATTACTCCCTCTTTTCCAACCCACAATTACTGAACCATCACTGAGTGACCCTTGAGAACGGTGACATATTATTCTTGATGCCTGTACCACTCAAAAATCATAAAACCAATAAAAAAGACCCTGAATAATTAACACATGATTGTAACCACTAAGGAGAAAGAGATTTGCACTCCAATGTTGGCTACTGCAGTGAAATGCTAAGAAATTAACATTAAAGGCAGTATAATTTTGTTTATTATCTGATTTCTATAAATCAGAGGGCTAAAAATAAATAAAGTTTCGCTCATACCTTTAATATAGTAATTAAGATATTGTCATCAAAGGACAAAATGAATAAATCATCAAAGTATGTCATAGTATGACAATTAAGTAAGGTTGTTAAGACTGCTCGTTTTTGAGGACCGGCTAACCGTTCAAAAAAAAAAAGACCGGTTAATTGGTTAACCGCTCATCCTTATACCCCATATGTTTTGAGAACTAACAAGAGAATGTTGTCGCCTGGACATCAAAGCCCGCTTCCCCCGCTTGCGTTCAGCTCTTTCCGCATTGCCCTCAATTCAAGGCATTTTTTTTTAAAAAATCCAAAGAATTAATTAAACAGTGATGGTTACTTGTCTTTTTTTATATTTTATTTTGAGGACTCGTAGTTCACTGTTCTAAATAAGAGGACCGGTTCAATCGTTCGTTAAAGTTAGCGAGGTATTTTTCATTAGTTTCAAAACCCAACGCCTCGCCCCATTTGTTGTGACGTCATGTTTACCTCTCTTGTGTGTGATGCCGGTCAACTCGCGTATTAAAATTAATAATAATAATAAAATTATAAAGCTACGGAGTAAACAATGATGATGAAATGGAATTTATTAAAAAAAACATATTATTTTTCAATCTTCAACTCGCCAGAATAATTGAATTTTGCGTGGCACACGTTCCACCTCCCCGTTTTTTCTGTTCAAATAGGGTTTGAGCTACACTCGCCGTACTATTAATGTGGTAATCAAATGCCTTTAACTAGCAGGAAAACTGTCACTAAAAGACCGAACCCGAATTTGTGGGCCGATTAATCGCACGGTATCAGTGCTACGTCTTTCAAATACCTCTCATAATATAGGTACACATGTACTTCACTAAGCAACGCGCTCCGATAAGTTTTTTGAATGCCTGAAACAGACTATAAACCGGTGATCAGAAAATCCCGATAGGTCACGGGGTCATATGCTTTTATAGCTTTCTTTGTCTTTATAAGAAACTATAATTAATATAAATAGAAACAGCCTTGGCCTTGACCGTTGTTGACATCAAACGCGCACTGTGTTAGCTCTCCTACAGTCACAGTGCCTCGACAACTAAGCAAATTAAAATTTTAAAAAAAAATCATTCCTTAGAAGTAGCTAGTACTATAAGTTGTGAACTTCAGTGAAGCAAGACTATATCGCATCAGTGTCATGTACGCAGGTTTACAGCTAGGAGACTGAAGGCTGAATGCCAACCTACTTGTCAGCTGGATCGTGGTATCGCTTTTACTCACTGTGACAAAGGGAGAGGGAGAGGCGCGTTACGGCTTGTGTTGTTGTTTTTTTTCACTACGTTGACATTACCGCTGGTTTTTCTTTTTTCTCTCTTTTCGGTTACGCGGTCCTGAATAAAGATGACCAGTCCTGATCCGAGGACCGACTAGCATTAACCGGTTAACCATTAACAAGCTTACAATTAAGTGTTTTTTTTTATGAAATAATATTTATGTTTGCTACTATGTCATTCTGAGTGTCAAATATTATTAAGGGGAAAAAGATCACAGTCACAATTTTTGCTTAACAGTCTTTCCAGTTTACACTTCATGTGCATCCACATTATTCAAGTTTAACATCCTGAGAATGACAATGGATCACAGACACCAGAAGAAACATAATTTGAATGATGGAAATGAGATATATGTGTGTATATATTTATATATTATATATGAATAACTGGATAACTGTATAGTCCATAGCAGTGATAGCAAAGCTATGGCATGTGTACCACAGTCACAGTCAGCAAGCAGATCCTCATCAGCCAACACACGACTAAAATATTACTTCCTTAATCAAACCAGCTAAGCCAAAGCCCTATTAGTATTAGGCATATATTTGGGTTTCATTGGAGTATTGGCACTTTGCTATAAATAAGTGGGCTTTGGAGTTTTGGTTGAATTTCAGGGAAGTGGCCCAGAAAAAAGGTTTGCCACCTCTTGTCTATAGTCTATAGCCTAGCCATAGCACTGATTTCACTGAAAACTGGACTACAAAAACAAAAGTTAATGTTACTATTATTAATTACTTAAGTTAATTAATAATTAGTAGTCCATGGCCATGTACCATGACAATACAAAAAAACAAATACATTAACTCATCAATGAATGAATACTTATTACGTAGACTTATAAATACTTACTTATACTAACACTAAACTAACACATTAATTTGCTTAACTTTTAACGTTTTAGTCTCTAATTTCAGAAAAGTAAAACCTTAGCCTTAGACTTAGACCTTAGCCTTTGACTTCAATTATGCAGTAACTAACGGTCAAATAAAATAGTAATATTAAATTAAAAGTAAATGGCCTTTACTATACTATACACTACTACTGATTTAATACTGGCATCACTGATAAACTGAGTCTAACACTAACACTATTCTGAATACTGGATTGTCTGAATACTATTCTATACTAATGACTAATACTAGACTTTACTTACTAAACTAAGAACTAACTAAACTAACTATCACTATCACTATCAATATCATAACTATGATTCTATGATAGTTATGTCTGTCT
This sequence comes from Radix auricularia, assembly GCA_002072015.1. Lineage (NCBI taxonomy): Eukaryota > Metazoa > Mollusca > Gastropoda > Lymnaeidae > Radix > Radix auricularia. The sequence goes on along the minus strand of MUZC01004527.1, from coordinate 221,969 downwards.
ATTTTGTGCCAGGAAAACTTAAATGACTTGATTAACGAAATTTTTAGCGTTTGTAGATAAGAAAATGTTAATCCCACGTAAGAGACATGAACAGGTCTAATGATTAGATAACGTTTGTTTGGTATGATTATACGTTTTTACGTTTCTTACCAATCAGAGTAGTCATTGTGATTGATAACAAAGTTGAGAACTAGGTAACACTTATCAACCCGGAAAGAAAATTAACAATACACAAGCCAGGTTTTCAGATGGATGGAAGTTAAAAACTTAATAATTCACAAGGGGCGAAATGGGAGTTGATTTTTTATGTGATAAATTTTGAGTATTTTGTCTATTAAGTATTGCTTAATAATTAGGTTACAATTTAAATAGCATCTTATTATTCTTATCTAGCAGTGAAAGTGAGCAATGTTTTAATATATTTTTTCACTTTTTTAATAAATGTGAGAAAAAATTCTTTATTTAATTTTTTTTAAAATTGAAAATGGTCAAATTAGATGAAATTCACACTAAAAACACAAAAATATTTCAATTTCTAAAAAAATACATGAGCTAAAAATGCTATGCAGACGTGTATAATTGTGCTTAAAAAACAAAAAAGATCTAAAATGAACACCGAATGCCAACCATTATTTTTTTTAAGAAATACAAATTATATTTGTTTGCTTTAAACATGTGTTAATGAGTTCATGGTAGTTTCACCGTAGATCAACTCACTGAAGTAAAAATGAGCCAAATATACACACGCACACAGGGGCGGATCAAGATTGTACGGGGCCCCGCCTGCAATTCCATAAGGGACCCGGTCCAGCCACCTTTATTATACAATACAATAAGTTTGGGGCCCTAAAATCACTGGGGGCCCCTGGCTTTACTATTTCTCTCCCCTTTCTCTTTCTCTCTCTCTCCGTTTCGCGCTCTCTCTCTCTCTCTCTCTCTCTCTTTCTGCCTCTCCCTCTCTCATGTTTCATTTTCATTTTATAAACCCCTTCGTCTTTTTCTTCATATAATGAAATTGTATCTCTGGGCGTGGTTAGCGTAGTAGCACAGTTAAAATGACCATTAAATTATTTTCTAATTTGGGATCAATTTTTTGATGTGTGGTTGTTGCTCTATGAAGAATTTTAGAACGGCAGCAGCCAATTGTAATTGGGTGAATATCGGCAGTAGGAGACCTAAAAAAAAAAAAAAGGTTCAAATACTGGATTTTGCAGAGGTTAGTTGCCTTAAAATTAGCTTTTTTTGTGTGGTAAAATTTGTTAACATAATCATAAGTGCTCTCACTAATCATGGAAGGATGTCAACAAGTGCTCAACTGTCTCAGAGGTTAGACTGCAATGCCGGTAATTTGAGTCCCTGCTGTGGTCTAGCCTGTCAGTTTGAGTCCCTGCTGTGGTCTAGCCTATCAGTTTGAGTCCCTGCTGTGGTCTAGCCTGTCAGTTTGAGTCCCTGCTGTGGTCTAGCCTGTCAGTTTGAGTCCCTGCTGTGGTCTAGCCTGTCAGTTTGAGTCTCTGCTGTGGTCTAGCCTGTCAGTTTGAGTCCCTGCTGTGGTCTAGCCTGTCAGTTTGAGTCCCTGCTGTGGTCTAGCCTATCAGTTTGAGTCCCTGCTGTGGTCTAGCCTATCAGTTTGAGTCCCTGCTGTGGTCTAACCTGTCAGTTTGAGTCCCTGCTGTGGTCTAGCCTATCAGTTTGAGTCCCTGCTGCGGTCTAGCCTGTCAGTTTGAGTCCCTGCTGTGGTCTAGCCTTTCAGTTTGAGTCCCTGCTGTGGTCTAGCCTGTCAGTTTGAGTCCCTGCTGTGGTCTAGCCTTCAGTTTGAGTCCCTGCTGTGGTCTAGCCTGTCAGTTTGAGTCCCTGCTGTGGTCTAGCCTGTCAGTTTGAGTCCCTGCTGTGGTCTAGCCTATCAGTTTGAGTCCCTGCTGTGGTCTAGCCTGTCAGTTTGAGACCCTGCTGTGGTCTAGCCTGTCAGTTTGAGTCCCTGCTGTGGTCTAGCCTGTCAGTTTGAATCCCTGCTGTGGTTTCGCCTGACAGTTTGATTACCTGTTGTGGTCTAGCCTATCAGTTTGAGTCCCTGCTGTGGTCTAGCCGACCAGTTTGAGTCCCTGATGTGGTCTAGCCTATCAGTTTGAGTCCCTGCTGTGGTCTAGCCTGTCAGTTTGAGTCCCTGCTGTGGTCTAGCCTGTCAGTTTGAGTCCCTGATGTGGTCTCGCCTGACAGTTTGAGTACCTGTTGTGGTCTAGCCTATCAGTTTGAGTCCCTGCTGTGGTCTCGCCTGACAGTTTGAGTCCCTGATGTGGTCTAGCCTATCAGTTTGAGTCCCTGCTGTGGTCTAGCCTGTCAGTTTGAGTCCCTGCTGCGGTCTAGCCTGTCAGTTTGAGTCCCTGCTGTGGTCTAACCTATCAGTTTGAGTCCCTGCTGTGGTCTAGCCTGTCAGTTTGAGTCCCTGCTGTGGTCTAGCCTGTCAGTTTGAGTCCCTGCTGTGGTCTAGCCTGTCAGTTTGAGTCCCTGGTGTGGTCTGGCCTGTTGACGTATGCCTTGGTGGGGTAATGAGTCATCAAACTCTGGTGTTTGCGACTCAATTTCCACCAATTTTCTGATCGACTTGGCCTGGGCATGTTAGCGTATACCCTCTGGCAGTGGTGTTGTCAGCCCACTCCTGATACCACTTTTTCCTGAATTAATCGGCCAGCCAGCTCCTTGCCCCCAGATAAGTGACTAGGACGTCTGGTTGGGGAGTTGACTAGGGAGTCTGCCTCCTTTTCATTGCCTTCAACATTCACGTGGCTCGGGACCCACTGCACTGTCCCCTTACCTCCGATGCATCCAAGATTTAGGATGATGTCGAACAAGTGGGTGTTACGCTTCTCTTCCCCTCTATATGTGATGAATTTATTGACTTATTAGGATCCAAAGTATCCAGGCAGATAGTTTCTGACATCAAGAATTATAAATGATATGGAATCAATATTGATTAAAACGCTGAAATCAGTCATGTGGATCATGTGCAATTATTTTGCCATTATTCAGTCTATACACAATTTTTTCCAGCTTTAAAACAGCGATGGTTAAAATTTACTGAACGCGTGAAGGAAAACCTATCGTGTTATAAGTTACATTGGCAACCAGATGGTCAGAGCTTTCACCAGAATGATATTGAATAAAAGTTGTTAGTTTTTCTTTCTCGCATTGAACGTTAACAAACAGCAAAATTATTGATGAAAACAGCGTTTAATTATGTGTGATTTGAAAACATTTTACTAAACCATTATTTTTGGCCAATAGTCTTAATCTCTACAGGCACCTGGAAGTGAGTTAAGTACCATCATCAAGTAATAATAAGACGGTCCTATATCTATTTAGAACGTTCATGATACACACGATACATTTGACATAGTTGAAGATATTACAAAAGTTCTGAGACTATCGGATTACGAAGAATGCTCAACGCAAGCAAGAGCGACACCAATTTTATGATGAAGTTGTGAATAGTACTGTAGAGAAACTTTGTACAGCTTGTCGCTCCAAGTTTTGCACTGGCCACTCCACATAGCTTACTCCCGAAAAGCAATGGGAATAATCATACGGTTGTTTATGTAGCAGGACTTTGAAATGTTTGACTTGTTCTGCCAAAGGACATAACCTGAAACATTGCGGGGTGTGGGGTGGGGTAACAAGTGTGACTAATTCCTAAGACTAAAAAATTGTCCTGTCTGTAGAAATGAAGATAAGGATGTGAAATATCTGTTTATCACCACAAATTATTATAATTGATATGCCATCCAGAGAAAAGCTTGAGAATAAAGTTATTCTGGATTTTGAGCCTGAACACCTCATCACAAAAATGCCATGTCCTCTTTTACCTGTTGACCCCTGACTCCACCCCAACAAAACATTTTTAACTTCACTTTCCACTTCTTTGTCCCCTATTACTTTGATCCCCCCACCCCATGTTTTGCTCTTGTACATTAAGGTTAATGTCCACTTGAATTGTAGGCTACATACTGCCAAGTTTGCCATAATTAGTAACTTGTTGTTTATGTTTCACTGGGGAAAGACTTCTTAGCTTAAGTTCAACATCTTGTTGAGTATTTCTTCAGGCTTACCGGTCAAAGGCTTCACAAATACAACAACTCAACATAACAGCATTATAGAGTACTATTGAGATATCAACTCATTTGTCACAATTTTGACATTCTTCTCCCTCCTTCTATTATTCAAAAACCAATGTACAAAGGAAAAATAAAATCACGTCAAAAGCTTGAAAACACTTGAAGGTTTTAACAACTTTTATTTGAGAAGGTCAGCTCTCGACTAGTAACAATGGGGGAACAATCAGTCTCTCCTGGGTTGAGCTGAGGGGTAGAATCACTGCAAACATTTTTACACATCAAGAACTGAAGGCTTACATTTCGTTGGTAATGATTACTATATTTTCATAAAATCTCTAGAAACTGAGGGAAATTAAATTTGTAAAAAAAATAATTCCCAAGCAGAATTCCACATTAGTTGTTTGGTTTTTTTTATAGTTAAGATGAATTAAACATATATATCTTTTCTAAATAAAAAAAATAGGGAAATATTGACCTAATTAATAACAAATTCTTGAAAATTAACTTTTAAGGTACAAAGCTAAAAAATATTGCACATGGATGTAAAGTTCATGAATTAAAATGATGTTAGCATTTACTGCAGACATCATTGGCTTCGGAAAATCAGTAAAATTATATTGCCACATCAAAGAGACATTATGATTTGACATAATGGGAAAAATATTTTGCGCTGGGTAAACCAAATGAAAAAGAAATTAGCACCATAAAAGCTAAAAAAAATACACTCATGAAAAAACTTACTAGAGCAAACTAACATCAAATTTATGGGTCAGGAAAGTTAAGCATTACTTGACAAAGCATTTGAATATTTTAACATTAATTATGAAATTGGACTTAGGTAAGATACAAGTTGCTGGCCTTTAACCATGGAGATGTAGGGCTTAGTTTTTGTTATAATTTTAAACATTGTATATTCTTGTCAAAGTTGTGCCCTGTGTAACATCTCTGTTAGCAACTCCAAATAGATTAAGGCCAGCATTAAATAACAAACAAAAATATATGCTGTATTATCATACAACCAGATATAATAATGATGCAGCAAAGCCATTGAGTACTGCTATTTACTATTCTACATCACTATTATATTTATATCTAATTCAAAGTGAATGATATCAATATCTAATTAATAAAAAATATGTTTAAATTAGATGCAGAAAAATAAGTAATAATAATTATTCCTAATACTAACTATTGGTACAATTTTTGCTTGAGTTAAACTTTTATTCCTGTTAGAATCACATAAAGAAACTTTGAAAGAGATCTATGTTTTTCCAGGTGCTAACTATTTGTTTGAGTCATTTCAACTGAATATAAAGTAATAGAAATTGAATATTAATTGTGAGTTCACAATACAATTAGGAAACTTAATATAAAAATGGTTATTAATACTGTATGTATCACTTTATAACAAAGCAAATTTTTTACAGGATCAAAAGTATGTAATTATTCACATAAATAACCTGATAATTCCCATTATAATGTTGTTAAGTGGGTCTATAGTCAAAGAGCTTTATATGTTGGTTAATAATCTGGAAAATCAGCAAAGAAAAACACCATTAATCATTAAATAATGTAGAACTTTGATTATAAAAAATTCAATGTATATAAGGGAAGATTTGATGCAGGGTATTTATCTACAATATCTACTTCCCTTCTAGCATTGACAATCTCAAAATTTGTAGCTTGAATATAAGACTGAATAAACTATGCGCAAGCAACACATACTTAATAGCAAAGCACTTTCATTAAACCATTTATTACATTTATAAATTAAATTCATGATGCATATGTAATAGAAACAGTACTGTCTTTGTTGTACTAAACTAATGGCAATTATTTACATGAGGTTTGGAATAGGGAAATTACATTTCAAAATGTTTCCAAAAGTGCAATGGTTATAAAAGTACAAAAAATTTAATGACAGCTAAAAACTATTTCACACCAGGGTTTATACAGTAAGAGTGATTAAAGGTGTATTACAATATATACAGTGAATTTAATACCATGATTATCATTCAGTAGAATAAATTACAAATGTAGCAGAAAGTATTCTCATTGTTGAGCCGGTGAAACAAGAAAATTAATAAGCTGGATGAAAAAATATCATGTCTTCCAAATCTTCAGGTTCTGTGGCTTTACTTCAGCTTCTATCGAAGTTTTGCTTCACCAAAGTAATCTTTTAAAAATTTTATGCTTCATATCCTTGCAGTAAATAGATAATGTTTGGAGAAAATTTATCAAATATTTCTGTACAGTTTATGTTGCCATAATTTGGGACATAGACATTGTTTAGTTGATAAAAAATAAAATATTAAAAGATGGATGAATAAATAATCCTTCCAGTTTTTAAAAAGGCACTATCACGTTCATTGAGATTGAGGATATCAAGCATATTCCTACTTGTGTTCCAACAAACATGTCTTGTCCATGATACAAAAGTTCAGATAATTCTATACACAACATGACAAAAGAAGCCAGACTCTCAATGTCTTTAATTGATCATCTTGAGTCCTCATCTTCATACTGCTTGCGGAAACATTCACCCACAGGGAAGAAGTCCCAAATTCTTTGCTGGTACATTTCATATACAAAAGTTTCCTGCGAGAGTAACACAAGAAAATGTTCATAATGTAAAAATTTGATAATAAATGTTAAGTTGTTCTTGTCTATTACAGATGCTCCTACTATACAGAAATCTGACTCTGGGCAAACAGAACATATATTTTACATTGCATTAATCATTTCGTGTGCATCAACAAAGACAAACATTTCTCACCTGTCCAGTGTATTCTGTGTCAGGTTTGTTGATTAAGTGCATAATGAAAAACCTAAAAAAAACATGAAGAAAACCCATTTAAGTATGATATTTAGGAACTTTTATGAAAGTATTGTTAGAAAATTGTTATTACACACGCAAATCTAGCCAGAGCTTTTGATTTCATTAAACGGTACACACTAAAATATTCTATGACTGCCATTTCAATTTTTGCTTATCTGTCAAGGTTACATTCATTTACTGGAGGAAAGGAATGGCATACGTATGTCATACTTATTCCATTCCATGTTCTCTCAGTTCTCTAGACAAAGGAAAATATTCTTACATGTAATTTGCAAAATTATGCTCATTTTTCACATGTATCTCAAATCCATGAGGTACTTTGTCGAAATAGTCTTTTCCAATGCCACAGATAAAGCATTTAGACTGAAAAAAATTAAGAAATATTCATTAAAATAATGTCAGCAATACTCAATAGTTAGATAAATTTATAGTATCAATTTTTTTTTTATTTTGGTGGTGGGGGTGGGGGAAATAAAATTCCTCGTAGTTGAAGTATTATAATTAAAATATCTTATTAAAGGTACAGGTCTACATCTCTTATCAATGATGTATTTATAAGAATCAAACATCTAATCATTAGTCTGGTGTATGATGCCAACCTCCATGTCCTCTTTGACTTGCTCCAGCTGGTCCCTGAGCTCTCCAAAGGCATCAATGATCAAACCTGTCCCCACACAACAAATATTTGACATTAGTTTGACAGTTTCTATCAAGACTGTAGTGTGATAGAATATAATGTCAATTAAAGAACTAGGATGAGGCCATTTTTACTTTTTTAAAAGTTGAAATAATTTGCAAATGAGAAATAAACAAGTTAAATCTGTTAGTCCAATCAGTAACAAATTTCAATCTTAAGTGATATAAAATTATGATCCTATTCTAATGCAAGAAAGTGAAATTACTATTTGTGTTATTTTTATTATTTTTCATCTTTTTTACTTTAGATTCCGAATAAGATGATGCTATTTTTTTTTATTAGCTAGGAAATCGTATTGATAAATACTAGGGCTGTTATTGATTAAATTAAAATTAATCGTTAACTTTTGAAAAATTACCGAATAATTAATCGATAATTTTGATTAAAGCTAAAAATAAGATGTATGACGTCATGAAACTAAAAATTTCATGGGAAGTAATAAAAACATGCAATTCATATCCTTTTTATTTAGATAAAAGTAGTTGAAATTAATGTCAATGAATTTAAATTGTGTTATTATTAATTAAGTAAAAACAATGTTAAATTGTTGATATCATTTTCCTTATAAAAAAGCTTATTTGAAATTTTACACTTTAATTTCTTTTTTTAATGGAGAAGTTTGTACGTAAAAAAGCAACTATTTATAATTATTAATAATTGATTATTTATTGATATATCAGTAGTATCATCGAAGTGTTTTCCCTAATTTTACTCGCTATTTTATCGATTAAAATAATTTTAATCGATAATTTTTTACCGATTAATCGAGAAATTAATCGATAATTTCCGCAGCCCTAATAAATACATTAAAATTTAGAAGAAAAAAATTGTAGCATTGATTACCACTGAACATAATTTTAATTGAATGAATTTTATCTTTTGGCTACAAGAGCTCTCAGTATTTTTTAAAGGATTTGTTTCACTATAAACCATGGTTTAATAAAAAATTATGCTTGCATGTAATAATAAATTATGTATAAAAGTAATAATAAATTATGTCTAAATGTAATAGTATTAACTAGGGCTGTTAACGATTAATTTAAATTTAATTGTTAACTTAAACAAATTAACAATTAATGAATCGTTAATTTTGATTAACATTTATGATGTCATAAGTTACACTTATTTAAAGTTCTTGTTGAAAATCTAAATAACACTGGAATGTCTCCTTTATATGTCATCTTTTAAACATTTTTTAACTGAGATAACTGGTATGCACAAAACGGTGTTTGGCAAGGAATGATATTATCGGATATCTGTGTTCATTAACTCTCCGCCATTGTAGAGGTTTTTTTTTGTTTGTTTTTTCTATCTTTCCATTTTGTAAAGCATTAATTCATCAGAAGAGCTGTCGTCCTTTTCTGTCTCTGAGTCAGACTCCATTACTGCCATTTGCTTAATACGCTTTTCATTTGGTTTGATAAGAAGGTGAAGTGTTAGAACCATGGTAGGCAAACTTTATCAACATTTAGAACATTCCCCTCAATCAATAGTTTAAAACTATAATGTTCGTGTATTCGTCAGGAAATTTATTATTTATCGGCGGCTATTTTTTATTTATTTTTTGATTTCCAATAATATGTAAGTGATGGGTCAATTAATGGTTGAAAAAAAAATTAATAATTAATTTTTTTTTTACAATTAATCAAGAAATTAATTGTTTAATTAATTAAATTAATTTCTGCAGCCCTAGTATTAGCAATAGAACCAATCTCACCCTGAATAATAGCCAGCAGGATGACAATGACAAAGAAGAAGAAAGTAATATCAAAAATTATTCTGAAAGCCTCATTCTGGTCTCCATCAGCTGGTTCTATTTCATCACCTAAGGAAAATTAATTTTATTTTTTCAAAACATAGGACATCAACTTACTTCTAGCAGAAAGATTCTTCTTAGTTAAAATGAGATTAGTGTCACACAAAAGATTAAATTACATTTGGTAATATAATTTTGATCATTTCAACAAAAACTCACCTATGCCACCTCCAGCTCTGACACCCATGTGAACATGGTAGACAAAACACTGGGAAATTTAAGGTAACAGAATTATTTGAACACGATAGACAAAACACTGGGAAATTTAAGGTAACAGAATTATGTGAACATGGTAGACAATACACTGGGAAATTTAAGGTAACAGAATTATGTGAACATGGTAGACAAAACACTGGGAAATTTAAGGTCACAAAATTATGTGAACACTAGTGTTTTACCTGTCAAAAATGACGGAAGTTTTCAAAATAAATATATTTCAGCTGAAAGCCTTATCTATATACATAATTCTCATCATGGTCCAACCATGCCGGACACCAAGCAAGTAGCAAGTAGCAGGCTGTCTGACCCCACCGACCAATCAGATTGCAAGAAAAGTTAGTGCACAGCATAGGGGGTCATCGAGACCAACAATTCATTGAATTGAGGTCAATTGCTATATTCTTTCAGAATAACAAAATAACATGTATTTTGTAGTGTAGTGGTTATTACATCCTCCTAACACGTGGAGGTTGGAGGTTCAATTCCCAGCTAAGACATTACTTTTTTAATTTTTAAAAATGTGCCCATTCATTTCCCACTTTCTTTTCAAACATGACTTCAGGGTTGCCAACCGTCCATAAATTTACTAACAGTGCATAAGATTTGTCGTAAAATTGCCTGTCCGTAAAATTCCATAGAAAAATTTAAGACCTTCATAAAAAAATGACAAAACGTGGAATCTCAACGTTTAAAAAATCAGATGTTTGTGATATCTATTTTCATGATTCAGATTTTAATTGTAAAATTATTTTAGTGTCATCCTGCGCTCTATTAATAAACTGTGAGAGCTTTCTTGACAGCTGGAAAGTACAAACTTTAAATCATGTGATAAATTATTCATTGGTTATCAAACTAAACTACAGCTGTAAAAAGTAGATGATCCATTGACTGTTGAAAAGTTTATGTTGCTGTTCTTGCATTTTATACCAATGCCCATTAGCAACAGAGTGCTGCAGCTCATGTCAATACTAAAACTCACTAACAGAAGAATATCGGTGGAACAGTCGGAAATTTTGGAACTGGCCTAGCTTTTTCTAAAAATTGTTTCCAGCAGATTTTGATTGTTTAGAGGCCGAGTTTATTGATTACCAAGTTGCGGATTTAAGCCACGTCAAGGCCAACTGAGGTTATGGTGCTTTCTGGCATCAAATTGGACAAATAACCAGAAAACAAAGAGTATAGATTTCCGCTAATTTTGAAGTTTGCACAAACAATGCTGGTGCTTGCACATGGAACAGCAAAAGTAGAATGCGTTTTTTTCTGCTGTTAGTTTATTGGAAACCAACTTGATAAACAAATTGTCTACTCCAATGTTGGAAAGTTTACTGACTCTGAGAAATGGACAGAAAAATTACTCCCACAATGATCGACAGTGTAAATGTTTCAATTTATGATCAAAAGCAGGAGGAATTAAACACAGTCAATGATGATGAATGTCATACAATAAACTAATGTTATAAAATATGAACAAGGTAATAGAGACATGCCCATATGGATACTTAACATTTTTTAGCTACAATTCTTGGATTATGCTTTATATTCATTTGTTTTAAGGTCAATATTTTATGTTAAATGTGTCTGTAAAAATTTGTTTTTGTCCGTAATTTTTGTTGAGAGTTCTTATATTTGTCAGTAAATATTATTTTATTTAGTTGTCAACCCTGCATGACTCTGCAACATGGTTGTAAGCTTTGCTTCTCGACATTGGCATAATAACTTCATGCTCTCCATTGTGCTCAGTGATAGAAAAGTAGTCACACACTTTCCTCAACAATTACTTTTGTTGTATACAACAATTGTATGTTGCTATCTCCAGAGTTCCTTCTTTTCATTCACTCACAGTCGTTTGCCCAAACCCACCCCATTTGGACAACTGTGTTTTTCAGGAATTCTTCAACCGTCACTAAATCATTAGCGGCATATGCTACTACACAGGTCGGCTATTAGTTTATGTTTGGCGAACTAAGATGTTGCAGGGTGGGGGATGACAAGTAGCTAACTGCAGAGCACATGTTTCCGGAACAAAAATGCGTCGGCAGTTATTCCCGCCCACAAGGTTCATTCGCTTTGTTCTGATTTCTTCGTGTCTGTTCACACCCCCTCCCTTCTTTGCAATATTTATGAGCAACTTTGCGGCATATGCTACGCCGCGGGCATCTAGTAGTAAATAATCATAAAATGTAGAGACAAAGAGAGAAAAATTAAATCTCATTTCATATATTGAACAATTATGCGGATTAGGCTTTTTTTTTTTTAGTTTTTAGCTTTCCAAAACTTTTTATTGCCTGATTACATAACATTACCAAGAAACGAACATATATGGCAAATTATATATATTGATGGTACACAAAACGCTGAAATTTAAGGTAACAGAATTAAAAGAAAGGAATTGACTTAATTACGTATTTTATGCTGCCATTCAAATCAACATTTAAAAAATTAGTAAGCTTTTGTGATAACCTTTATTTGAGTTTGATTGGTAAAAAAAAAAACTATGCATGTTTAAATTAATAATCAAACTATGGCTAAATGCATTAGTCTAAATAACAAAAGATAGTATTTTAGGTCTATCGTAAGTGTTAAGTCATGATGATGAAAACTTTAAAACTTACAGTGGCCATGTCATGACATTTATAGTCAACTGCGCCATCTTCCTCTTTGACATAGAACTTTCTGAAGAAGTTGAAGGCCACCACAGTGTAAATGTAGACCACCACACATGTCAACATTACAGTCAAGACAAGCTGAAGATATACAAGAAGAATATTTTATCTTATTTTCATCATAAGGCTTTTTAAAGAGTAAAAATAAACAAAATATCTCCTCTATAGAAAACTACATTTTATTTTAAGCCACAAAGCTTAAAAACCAAATACAATTTAAATACAATATCTATTGTCATCATCATACTTGACACTAGAGCCGAAAGTACGCCCTGACCTGCTCCATCTGCCTCCGACCCTAGGACATGCTCTATATTGTCCATCAATCTCATTTTTGGCCAGCCCTTTAGGCTTCTGTGTCATCATTTCTGCCTACATAATATCATTGCTGCTCCACAGGCTGGCATTCTGTCTAGGTGTCCTACCCATTGCAGTCTGCCTTTTTAAATTATTGACACAATTGTCGGTCTTCAAGCAAGCTATGTATCTCATGGATTCTAAAACCAGCCTTATCCAACAAGGGATGGTACATATTTTGAAGCACCTTCAGTGCCATGTACAGAACTTGCTTTCTTTTTCAAAATTAAGTGGTCTAATTTCACTTTCATAAATTACATTTTGTTTTATGATGGTGGTAAATATACACTGTACAAAACAAAACTAAACTCCAACCTGTTTGCCATTGTGTGTAACAGACTGTAAGATTGTTCGGAGTGTCTTGAAGCCAATGGCCACATCCAACAGGTGAGCAGCAAAGAAGAAGAAGTTGAAGTTGCCCAGGATAGAAAACAAGAAATACCAAAGGAGGTACAGGAAGGACTGTGGAATAGTACAAGTGCCATGAGAATCAATATAAACATTCATATATATCAATACCCTCATCTTGTATTCCACATGAATGAACAAAACCCATTGTATATCAATACCCTCATCTTGTATTCCACATGAATGAACAAAACCAATGTACTTTGTCAGTGACATTTGTCCTCACATCATAAATTATGTTTGCACTTACATTATCAGTGATGATTACTCCCCACTTCCAAATTTGATATTGTAAGTCAACATTAGACAAGCTGAAATATTAAGGAATCTAATTGTATAATTTGTAAACACATAGTTTCTTAATTTCTACTGTTGAAAAACAATTGAATGAAAGCAAGATTAACAATGAAGGAGCAGAAATCATATAGAAAATTCATCACATCTGTCTTATAAGTGATAAAAGGTAACCATGTGTGGTTGTGTGTGTGCGCACACGCATGTGTATGTGTGTTGTGTTTATGCATGCATACTTGCTTGCATGTGTGTTTGCAATGCTAATAATAGATTATTGTTAATCAGTATTGCATGTATGGTATGGCTCTTTTTCCAATGTAAACAGAGATGTTTACATACATTAGGGCAAAGTGAGTTAGTTCCATTAAATTCAATATGGATAACGGATAATGATATTCATTTGATAATAGTTTGTACAGCAAAGTGTAAATTTTCTTACAACGTGTGAAAGATTTAGTTGCAATGATTACAGAAAAAATTATTTTAACGTTTAAATTGACAAAGTGTGATAATGTGCACCTAGCCTCTATTACAAAAGCCTCGATAGAACTCTCTTTAAAAACAAAATTGCAGAAAGTAAAAACTCTTCAGTGCATGAAAGAAAATGTATTCGACTTCCAGCAATGGCGACTGTTTCCCTCGCTAGTGTTATTGCTCGATTGGCAAAGTTTTTTGGTAGTTTTTACATCTTTTTTTGCTATAGTTTATTGTAAAAATAATACGAATAAACTACAGGTAAAAATAGTATTAAACTCAACAGGGCCTTGTGGATACGTAAAATAACCATTCTTATCCTAAAAGATGAAGTCAGTATGACAATAATAACATAAATACATTTTCAGCAATTTTTTGAATTTCATAACCGATGATCGCAATACAAGAAATCATTACGGGACTGAGGCGGAAATTTAATAAAAACCTTATGGGGCTTTAAATGTTAATTTATTAAAAACTTAAACTAAAAATGTTAGGTAAAGTTTCAATAGTGAAACTTACAAGGCTGGAACAAATCTTGACTTTTCTGTCATGGTGGAAACAGCTTCACCCTGGTCCATGCCCAGTAAGCTGCTAATTGCATCATAGTCATACTGCTCTGCATAACGGGTTCGTACCTTTATTATTTTTAAAGAAATAAAATTTAATAAATTATAAATATCTGTTTTCTTTTTTAACAAGTATGATATATTGCAGTATTGTATATAAGTGCATATGGACTGTACACAAATTTTAAGATAATTTCAGAAATCTCTTATTTCTTTATTGACAAAAGTTAAATCAAGCTCAAGTTTTAAATTCAAAACTTTTTTTAATTTAAAGATTTATTTTTACCTTACCTACATGAACTATTTCTTCATTAAAAAAATTAATTTTGTGTGTATATACCTTCTTCTTGACAAATTTGTCCCAATAGCTTTCAGGAAAAGACTGTGTGCTTAGAACCAGTTTATCCCAGTGAGCCTTGACATCATCATCACTAGGCTGTTCTACAATGTACAAACCCTCAAACTCAAGTTTTCTTGCAATCTCCTTTTCTCTCTTGAAGATGACTAATGGTACCTAAGATTTAAAATTAAAAAATAATTTTAAAAAACCCCATCATTATGAGAAACTACAAATGGGGTTATTGTTTCCTTTGCCATCCAGAGTTAGCACTAGTATTAAATGGTTTGTACAACACAGATGTCACATACTGAAATACACTATCCAATATTGTTTGCTTCCCTCCTGTTGAAACATATTAACAGGGGCAATAACCTTAGTTTTCTCAGTTTATTGCAGTGCTCAAAATGGGTACCTTAGGTTGTTTTTTTAAAAAATTGTTTGTGGTGGAATCTTGCAACTCAATTTAGACCCCTTCCTATTGCCTAATTGTATCAAAACTTTGTTCACTGAGTCGATCAAGAAGACATATTACAGAACTTTATGATCAGAAGGTAATTATTGATCAAACTTGAGCATAGATTAATGTCTAGTGATAGGGACATCAAGTTTTTTACAAATGCATTTCCTGTTTAATTATTATTATTTTTTAGACTCAATACGATTATTTTATCTAATTCAGGTGCCCTCTCAATACAGAAGATCATTTTGTTTTACATTAATCCATGGCTTAAGGCTAATCTTTATATTAGTTTCAAAAGTGGAAAGTTTTTTGGTGATAAGTTTATCCAGACAACCCATTTCACACATAAATCGCAGATGAAAAAAATGAGAATTTGTATGTTTGTTCTTGCATACAGAAAAGGAAAGTGTTTTTATCCCTGTGTCATCTATATGAGAGTGGCATTAGATTATATTTGTGATGCATTTCCAAATTAGAATTAATAGATTTATGTATTATTACACCTTTACTCTTTGTTCTTATTTTCTCTAGAGCTTCTCTGTTGTCATTTTGAATATTCTCCAGTAATGCAAGTGGCAACTCTTTTTATAGTTAGTTCTAGTTAAATTGTGTTTTTTCTGTGATGTCTTGTTCCCATAAAGAAGAAGCATTTTCTGGTACAGATGTCAACATAACAATCAGAAAAAACAAATTTATTGCCACACAATGATTAACACTGACTTTTCACATCATGTTAGCCATAGTCAAATGTGTTGATTAGTTATAATCATATCATTCAACCCAAGGCCAGATAATCGATTTCAAAATTTGAAAATTTAATGATAATAAAATATAAAATAATAGAATTTGAAGAACAATAACAATGCTATAAAAAACACAAATTTTTGTGAAAATGTGATAAATAAAATTGTTTTTCCAAACTTCAGAGTTGTTACAGTCATATGACTAAATTATGTTTGTTGCATAAATAAAGACAGAACTTGGGTCCTAATATCAAATCTCTTACCTGGAGACAATAGTAGACAACACGGAAGAGGCCACTAGAGAATATTGTAGTGCCCAAATCTCTTACCTTGAGACTATGGCGGATTAAGGGGGGGGGGTGCTTGTGGCTTGTGGTGCAAGCCTTCTCGGGATCGATTCTCAATTGTGGAACATTTTTTTTTTAAAAATAAATTTTTAACTCAATTTTAACATACTGGCGAATATTTCAAACAGTTTTTTGTATTCGTTTTTTTTTCATGATTAATTTTAGTTAGTTTTTAATATTTAGTTAGTCTTATATTAGCTGCTAGCAATCATTTTATTTAAATAGGGCCCCCGTTTGATTGCAGCCAGGGGCCCCATGCAGTCTTAATCCACCCCTGCCTTGAGGCAATAGTAGGCCACCAACATGGAAAAGGCCACCAGAGAATGTAGTAGTGCCTAAATCACTTACCTTGAGGCAATAGTAGGCCACCAACATGGAAAAGGCCACCAGAGAATGTAGTAGTGCCTAAATAACTTACCTTGAGACAATAGTAGGCCACCAACATGGAAAAGGCCACCAGAGAATGTAGTAGTGCCTAAATCACTTACCTTGAGGCAATAGTAGGCCACCAACATGGAAAAGGCCACCAGAGAACGTAGTAGTGCCTAAATCACTTACCTTGAGGCAATAGTAGGCCACCAACATGGAAAATGCCACCAGAGAATGTAGTAGTGCCAGGATCCTGATAATTGGGTTCAGGTAATAAAACTCCTCTTCTATGATGACCAGCTCATTCAGGCTGTCATCTTCCTCTTCTGCAGCAGCTGTCAGGGCGCCGGTTATATTGTTAATAATGTCCTCAGCATCTCCTTCACCTTCTTCATGAATTTTGGTGACCTAAAAAATGAGTGTTAGGAAACAACTAGATAGTATCAAATAAATATGAGTGTTAGGAAACAACTAGATAGTATCAAATAAATATGAGTGTTAGGAAACAACTAGATAGTATCAAATAAATGACAAATTGATATACCTAAAAATGTTAATGTGTTGAGTGGCATTGTTCACCAATTATGTACTAAATAAGATGTCATATAAAACCTAAAGATTTAGGGTTGCTGAACATCATATAAAACACATTAAATTAATCATTAATACATCAGAGGCATCACTAGGGGATGTGGGGGGGGGGGTGCAGAATGGCAGACTCAGAGGCGTTTTAGGGGTTAAGTTGTGAGGCTGTGAGATGGGTGACACCAACCCTCGTGACACCTCTGGATTACATTGCTAAATTAACTATCTTGTTATACTTTAAGCTGACTTGACAAAACTGCTGAGTAATATAATGATCATATTTTATATTTAAAAAACAACCTGGAAGAAATAATTGAAAATCAATGTATTTCAAATTTTTATTACTTTTACATGGTTCATTCTGATATGATAGCTGTCTAGCCCTTACCTTAAAGAAGAGCAGGACCACATTGATAAAGAATGCAAGCAGCAAGGCCAGGTATTTAAAGTTGTAAAAGTTCCGGGCAAATAAACTCTGAAAATTAAAACAAAACATCTTGAAATCACAGCATTTACTCCATTACAATAAATTAGATTAGAGGCATAAACTTATTGAGTGTTAGAAAATATAGTGAGTAAAACACTTATATATTTTCTGAAGATGTTAAATTGTGCCAATAAAAGATTAAAATATCATTGAGGTGGAAATAACTCACCAGAACATATTTTCCATACTCAAATTCAGGTGCCTCCACAGTTGGTTCATCTTCTGCTTTGGTGGATTCCTTTGATGTGCTATTGCTGGCTCTTCTGAATGAAAAGTTTTATATTGTAATTGTTTTTATGGTATTATAGTAAAAATTTATTAAGGTTGTTAAGACAGCTTGTTTTTGAAGACCAGTTAACCGTTAAAAAAAAAGACCAACTAACTGTCGGTTCATATTTTGACTATGTTTTGTGAACTAACAAGAGAATGCATCAAATTTTTTCCCCACGTCATCTGATTTGACATCCTAGTGCCTGTTATATACAGACGCTAGAGTTCACCTCTGCCGTGGTACAGTCAAAAACAGCAAATTCAAAAAAGGAAAAATGGTCCAAATAAAGAATTAATCCGTAGTGATTAATATTCAATATTTAATGTTGTGTATAGAAAGTATTAACACAGCTTGTTGTCAATTCGTTTTTGAGGACTGATTAAAAAAATATAGTTTTACTGTCTGGTCCATATTTTTCCTTATTATTTGTAGAACCAACAATGCAAGTGTGTTTCAAATGTTTGCCTCGCGCTGTCTGATGGTGATTTCAAAGAACATGTACTTCACCACCAGCTTCTGTTAGTTCTTGTACTATGCTTCATTAACTAAGTGAATTTTTAAAAAAATTGTTCACTAGCTGAGCTTCACTAACAATGATGATGTGTATTTTTATATTATGTAAATACAGGACTATTAAGAAAACACTTTGATGTCATAGTCCCTTGCCTATTGGCTCTGGTATTCTGCCATAAGACAAAAATTTGTAAACTCTGGGTAATAAGCCAATACAGACTAACTGAACTTACTGATTAAACAGGACCGTTCCTGAACTGAGGACCGGTTAACCTTAAAATGTATGTTTCAAAATTTGAGAATAAGGGGGTCAAAAATGCATTTCAGTAAGATAGAACAATATGTTAAAATTTTGTCCCTTTGTAAGAAAATTTAATAATTTGAAAAAAATCTTATAGTACAGCCATTTTTCCAAACTGAAGGTCACAAATATTCCCGAAATTTAAAAAAATGACTCACCTTGCATCTGGTATGGACATTTGTGGTCCTGTCATGGGAGGGGAGGACATGGATGGAGCAGCTGTGCTAGCATATGTTGTCTGCTCACCAACCTAACAGAAAATATTCATTATACAGTTTTTGAGGACCATTCATCAGGAACACAATGACAGATCAAGTGAGCTGCAATATATCAGTCTGCATACATAAGTGCCAAATTATGAGGTCCTGATGTGTGCCAATATCCAAAGCATGTTCTCAATTCTTAGTGAAAGACGCCTGAGATGGCTAGGACATGTCAAAATAATGAGCTCAGGTTAAGGAAGACAGGTCGCCTACGTCTCTGATTTAAAGATGTCTGCCAGAGAGACATGAAAGCAGCCAGAATAAACACAAGGGACTGGGAGTGTAAAGCAGAAGATCGATCTACGTGGCGCACAGTTGTCAAAAAGGGCGTCATAGTAGCCAAGGAGCGAATGATGCAGGAGGCTACAGTCAAAAGAGCTGGGAGAAAGGCCAAATCAATAGGAAGCACAGAACTCGTACGTAAAAGTGTAAAGACAGTCTTTCAAGGATAGGACTGCCCAGCCACACTAGGAAATGCAACCCAACTCAACGGTGATGTACTGTCGTCTTGATAGAGAATGATAATTAAGTAACACATAGATTTTCCAGGCTTATATGTCATCTATATAAACAAAAATAAACATTTGTATATATAAGGCTAAAATATTTCAGACTACTTATATGTGTTTCATTTTTCATTCCATTACAATAACACATAAACTAGATCACCATAAGATTAATTGGAACAAAAATAATTTGATATCAGTGGTTTTCAAAGTATATACCAAATCAACATCATCTTCTATGGCAAGGCAAGTTATCTACACTAATTTCATCTTATTAAATAAATAAATAGTTGAGGAGGAAAAAAATTAACTAAACTATTAACAGAAAAATATATATGAAATCTGTTAAACCTGAAGTTTTGAGTTGAGTAATTTTTGTGCGCTCCATTCAAAAGTAATAAAGCTTTTAACGCATTTACTTCATAAAATCTATTTTAAAAAAAATAACATTTTAACCACAAATTTTGCTCTACAGTTTTCTGTATTTTAATTTTTTTTTCTTCCATATTTCTCATTTTGAGTAAACCTAAATTTTGTAAAAATTATTTTCATTTAACACATTAAAATGAAATAACCAATAAGGAGATTTTGATCAACTTACATAAGAGTCAAAAATGTCTGTTTGACTGGCAGTCATTCCACTTTCATGAGTGCCATGACCACTCAAACCATTAGGAACTTGTTCTTTGCCTTTAGGCCTGTAAAAAACATCATAACAAACAACAAACTCAATTGTGTTTAAAAAATGATTTTACTTTTAACAGTCCTCACATTTTTCTGAAACTAATAAGTTTATGAATATTTACAAATATTACAATTGATCAACATTTATAATTATAAAATTATAATATAACTACAGAGGTGACCAATGGTGTCCATAAATCTTTTTTGATGTAAACATCTGTTCCACATTACAAAAGTTTCGCTGGAACCGCTCCACCACTTCTAATCTCAGTACTTTTAAGTTACCTTTTCAGTAAACTATGATCCTGTAATATTGATTTCTTCTTTATTATCATATTATAGAGAACCTTCGTACAGCTTGTCTCTCCATCTCACATACTTAAAAGTAAAGTTGTTGATACAGTAATTAATTTATTTTATTTAGCATTTGGTTGACTGGCACATCTGCTCTCAAACATTTAGTGGCTCTAAGATTCTCTCTGTGGCTCTACCACTGTCACTGTCTCTCTGTTCACTCAACCCTGCAGATAGGTTGAGTCTCTTCCTATCTCTGACTGTTCTCCCTGTCTCAATTCCCATTTCCCTTACGTAGATCGAAGAACTGTGTTGGTGAAATATACTGCACCCCTGCCGCCAGCCATTAAAACACAAAGTCTTTCATTCCCTTCCCAGGTCCCAATACGATGTGCACCCAATTCCCAACTAGTCATGTCACACACTAAAAATGTCATCCCCAGTTCCAGTCACATATCATTTAATCTTAACATCCAGCTCCCAGAGTGTTGTGTCCTATCTTGGTCATTTATCATTTAATCTCGACTCTGTACCTCTACTTTCCACCCAGCACCCCTCTCAAAAATTTCACCCCAGGTACTCCACAATATAATTTTTTTAAAAACCATCTTTACCAATAAGTTTTCAGGAAATCATCCATCACTTCCACAGTAAAATTTTAATAGCAAATGAACTTACAGATAATGATCTGGGCCATCTTCCAGATGGGACTCTTGGACTGTCTCTGTGCCATCAGATTCTGGAGGCAGCCCAGAGCCTCCGTTTGCAGCCCCTCTGCCACTGGGTGCAGTCATGACTATTATAGGACCCATCTGTAAGGCCATAGGAGGTGGTTGTATCAACTTTTCATCAGGGGGCTTGACTTCTGGCGCCTTGTCTCCCATCATCATGTTGAAAACAAATTTCACCAGGGTCCTATTCGAAAGGAATTATCACTAATAATCCCAGCCTTAACGGTGAACTATTTTTAAGAATCATCTTCCATAAAGTAAATGAATTTTAATTATTAGTAGTGTACTTTGGTAAAAGAGTTTTATTTAAAAAATACTGTACAATTGTGAGAAATATTCTTATTTTCATTGAGTAATGTTTATTGTGGTATTGCTTCTATTTTTAACATAACTGACCATGATATGTGAAATATGAGAGTAATTAAGAACCAAGCCAGCTTGAAATTCATCTTAAAGAAGGCAATGAAGAGCTGCCAGTAAGTCATTGACTTGAATGTGTGATATGAATGCTTCAGATTTGACCAGGTCAGATAGGACAGCAGTGCGATAAGAACATCCTTAAAGAACCTGTAGGTTAGTGCTATGGGCTCCAAAACTCTGCAAGTAGAGAAACAGACTTGTAAATTAGAAACATCTATACCGCAAATATTAGATACTTTTCTGAAGTCTGAAAAATAATATTGATTATTGAAAATCTTATCAGAGCTACAAGTAAAAAAAATTATGTCCGTTATATAGAGGAATAACTTTAAAAATTTTAAAAATTTTATGCTATATTTAATTATGGAACTATTCTAAATATTTAGAAGATTATTTATCTCTATCTCTTATTATTTTATTCTATGATTTTCAACTATAGAGGTATTGTTGAATAATTTTATGAAAATATTAATATTGAAATAAATATCACTTTTTCAACAGTAAAAAGATTTCTGTGACTCTGCATTCAAAATATGTCACTAAATGTTGATGCACCAAATACATACATGTATAGAAAATTGATATATATAGCACATAAAGAAGCATATTTCTTCCCAAACATTTAGAAATATACAGATGAAATGAGCAAAACAAAAAGTTTCTATATGAATAACATAAATCTTGACATCTCTGTCCAGTCTTTGTGCATATCTGGTTTGTGTACAAATTTCCAAGAGATTTTTTAAATATGGGCCATCCGTAAAGTACGTCACGTTTTTTTTTGCCATTTTTAACTCCCCCCTCCCCCCTGTCACTAATCTTGGGAA
>MUZC01004527.1:187533-199378 GCA_002072015.1 Radix auricularia | reverse complement strand
CCCCCCCCCCCCCCCTTTCCTTATTTTGGGAACCCCCCCCCCCCCTCCCATGAGGTACGTAACACACACATTCGTACAAAAATATTTTTTTTCTTAACAAAATAATTAAAATTTAACATAAAACACCGTGACACATGGCCAGACACCCCTCTCCCCCTGTCACAAACTATCACACTTTCTTACACCCCCTCCCCCCTCTGGAGCGTGACATACTTTATGGACGGCCCCTTATGACAACTTTTTATTTTTCCATTACATTACTCTTATAAGATTGTGAGATTTTAAAGATCATTTCATTAATTTTCATTTTGCTCAGAATAGCTCTGTGTCTATTACTGCACAATGATACAAATATGTTTATTAATGTTTTTGTATTTTAAACTTATTAAAATATAATCATATCATTATGTAAAAGTTTCGCTGTACATGCAAACAACAGATATGCGAGGCAATGGGTAAATTGTTTTTCAATAAAGAAATGTGGAGAAATATAAGAAAGTGGTGCAGGATTGGGTAAAACTCATTTTGTTGTTACTGATGTTGTTCTGAAAAATGTTCATTATACACACATTAACTTGAAAAACTTTGATTTGTAACTGTAGCACAGTATTACATTTTTTAAACTGTTAAAAAAAATTTTCTGTTCAGATTTGTAAGGAGAATAATGTTTGAAAAGTTGGGGTCAGTTTTATGCAAATATTTTTTTTAAACAGTAAAAGCTTTATTCCTGCATTTGTTTATTTCCATTTTAAGAATTAATTTTCTGCTAAAAATTGAATTTAAAAAAATTCTATCACCTTTATCAGTTTTAATAAATAGGATAATAAAATTTCCAGCTTTTAATTAACACTTACAGTAATAAAATTTATAATAACTAGAAGACAAATATAAAATGTTGAAATTATTGACAAATTTAACTAATATTTAAAGCGTACACTAAACATCTAGACATTGTGACAGAATGACAGTAATTACAACAAATTATTATGAGCAGCCCTGTGTTTTATTCAAATATATTGCCCTTTACAAATAGAATTTCTTTTTTTAGTTAGTTTTATTTGGCCGGACTGTTTGGAAAGGCAACTAAAAATAGAAATAATAGCTATAAATTATCAAATTCATAAAAAAATTCTCGAACATTAGAAGTTTCTTATTAATTAATAGTAGGGTACAGATCAAAACTCTGGATAAAATAAATTTTGGTCGGTAAAGTTTTATACAGAAATATGTAGGATAAAAAGATGCAGAAAATGTGTGATTATCAAATAAGATTAGAGTAGGTGCGCCAAACATTAATTTTTCTCCTTCCACACTGAAGAATTCATGCCCCTCCTTAAAAATATTTATTTTGATACAGAATTTTAAGTCCTTGAGGAATTATCAGTAAAGAGAAGGTAGGAGATGCTTGTTATATATAGACAGTTACAGTTTAACTGATGCATTTTGTGTGCATTCACTGCAAGACAATATGTATACCCTGTAGGTGCTGGCTGGGACCTTTTTCTGAAAACAAAGTTTACATAATTGAACAGAAGCTTAACACAACAGTCTAACCACCATTGTATGCTCAATGTTGTCTGCCAGCAACAAGTTAATGAGCTGTCAAAATTAGTTTATAAAAAAAACAAAATTGAAGCAAAAGCAATAAAGTAGCACAAATGGAAAAGTACCAACAAAAAAAAAATTTACTTAGAGAATGAGTAGGGTAATGTTAGCAGGTCATAGAATAAAATAGCACTTCTCAATGGTCAAATTTACATATAATAAAATTAAATGTATCTATACTTATAATAGCTAATGTAAAATGTAAAAAAAATTCATATTTAGCTGTCAGCATTTTTTATTATTAATTACAATCATTATATCAATATATATATTTTTTTAAAAGTTAAATGTAGCTTAACATTTGTAAAATATATATTTATGAATTCCTTTTCCTTTTTTGACTTCAGTCATTTACTCAAATATTTTAAAAGATGAGAGCTTTTTTCCTACTTTTAACTATCAGTTGAAATATTCATTATAAAATAAAGTTCCAATAGTGAAGCTAATACACAAAGATCATATTATTTACACTTTAAAGATATACATAAGAGCTGATGATAAGGCCTTACCCTCCATCCATGGTGCCTGCTCCACTTCTCATTGCTGCTATTCTCTGTTCCTCAGCACTGATGCTAGTGGCGTGTTGCATCTAATTAGAGGGTACAACAAAGCACATGGTTTGAACAAAGATTTTATTTATTTTTCAAGAGATTTTAACAAAACAAAAATGTATAAAGTTAAAAAGGGAAATGCATATAATTAAATATGGGGGCTGTAATGTTTCATATTTTTTTCAAAGACAACATTAAAATTTTTATGTTCCAGAATACGTCTGCCTCATATTATTTATAGTCATTACTGAAATATTAAAATGGATATAGTTTACCTCAAAGATGGTGTCCTCACAGAAGTTGACAAAACTCTCCAATTTTTCTTTGTCACCACCTTCATTGACAACACTATGTAGGAAGGATCTTTTTGATTCCTGTATAAAGAATTTATTTATTATTTGAGCAACAGCATTATTTTTTTACTTAAATTTTTTATGTTTTTATTGTTTGTATTTTTAAGCTGTCAGGTAATTTTGAAAAGAGATAAAACTTTAGTTGTACAATATAACATTATTGGTACACATTTGTATAACTTTAGTGGTACAAATTTGTTCAGATATTTTTTTTATCAATTTTAAAACAATTAAAGTTTAAAATGTCAAATGCACAATGTTAACTCACCTTGATTTGAGGTTTTTCCCATTGATCAATATGAGACTGTTTGATTTCAAAGTAAACTCTCTCAATGCGATTGGCACTGCCTTGAATCTCAATGCGACCAAGGTAGGGTTCAAAGTAGTCAAGTACACTCTTAGCCTTTGACAGTAAACGTTCCAGTCTGATAAATAGAGATAAAACTCATGAGTTTTTCTAAGTTAATAAAAGTGAGCATTTAATTAAAAAATTAGTACATTAGTTTTATCATAAGTATCTACTAAACTCTAACTTCTCCAAGATGTCCCATCTTATCTTCTTATCTTATCTGTTACAAACGCTACTTTTATACAGAAGATTATTGCATCATACGCTTATCTATGGTTTATGTTTAGTACTGCATTCTTATTAGAGATTTAAATGTTGATAAAGTGTTGGCTTTCCTGGTTTCTTCAGGCAACTGATTCCACGCCGGAATTCCGGACAAGAAGAATATAAATTTGTATGTGTTTGTTCTTACATATGGAATAAGAAAGGTGTTTTCAGCCTTATGTCTATCTGAAGGTTGTATTAAGTTTTCTTTGTGTTGTATTTCTAAATTAGAATTAATTGTTTTATGTATAATCACTATTTTACTCTTGGTTCTTCTATCCTCTAGTGTTTCAAGGTTTAATGATTTGACTAAGGGTGTTATTCTTGTCAGTTTTGAATATTCCCCAGAAATGAATCTGGCAGCTCTTTTTTGAATGTGTTCTTGTCTATCAATGTTTTCTTTGGTGGATGGGTCCCATACAGAAGATGCATATTCTAGAACAGGTGAGGTAGTATTTTTGCTTTATATCTTTATTACATTTGTATAAGTTTCTCATTATAAAGCATAAGGTTTTGTTTGATGTTTTAATAACTTCATTGACATGAGGAGTCCATAATAGTTTCTCATTTAGTTTGGGTTAGTTCTTTTCTATGAATGAAATATTTTAAATTTGTTTGTTTTTCTTTTTTACTCTTAATAATTGAAACTTTTCTGGATGATTCTTAATTCATTCATTAGCATTCAAAAATTTAAAATTTAAGAGCCCACGAATTAAATCTGTGTTTATAAAATTAAGGGGAAAATTATTAATGAAGATACATAAAAAGGATAAATGATGTAATTTCTCTATAAGTAAAGTTTAAATAACTAATTGCAGAGGACATCTAATAAATGACTAAATATTTACTTAGGTTCATTGGGCATGTGCTCTGATAAGTTGGTCAGCAGAACAGCCATTGTAAAACCAATGTCCTTTGCTGGGTTGTGGAAACGGTCAGTGAATTCTGTGAAGTCTACTTTTCCATCATGGTTGGCATCCACACACATCATAATATACTCTATCTCTTCCCTGTGGTCATGATCAATTCCAATAAATTAATTTCTTTGAATAATAGCTGGTTTTGAAAAACTACAAATCAGTCCCTAGTTTTAATAATTTAAAGCTAAATTTAAAATAGTGTTACAAATATGAAGAGATGGTAATAAAAATATTTTAAAATTTAAGATTATTGATATAATTATTTTTAACAGGTCAATTTTTTCAAATATATAACAGCTTTTATTCATTTCATCTAAATGTTTATTTTTTAAAATAAAATAATTTTTTACCAGACAGACAAAAAATAAAATAAACAAAGACATGCTAAAAAAGAGTGAAACCTATTTTGACATATTTTAAAACTACAAGCAAACCTTATTTAACTATTAAATTGTACTATGATTTGCACAATTTATTAGTTATCAAAATTAATTATTAATCTATACAAAGAGAAAGTGTTAATTGAAATATTTGTATAACTACATATATAAATGATATTTCTCTGAGTAAAAAATAATGATATTTAACTTTTGGTACTTTTTATTGACAATTTTAAAAAGAGGATCCAATACAAAAATGATTTTCACAAAACAAAATTCTGATTGTATTTCATAAATCTACTGAGGCCAATACTTCAGATTAGTTAAACTAAAAATTGTTAGGCCATTAACTATTTTTACTTCCTTAGTATCATGCGCCTTTCTATACATAAAATACTAAATGTATAAAAATATATGTCAGTATAAAAAGAATTATGAATAACTCATAATAAACAGTAAATGTGGGTGGAGAACAAAGGATTTTCAATGAGTTAAACTTGATGAAATGTGGAGGAGGTTTGTATTATAAAAATCAACAGCAATGGAATAGTAGAAAAAAGAGTGCACACTTGTTAATAAAGAATTACAATGTGCTCCTTAAAGGTTAATGAAATTTTCATCAATTAGTTCAAAAGGAATTAATCCTTAGTGATCATTATCAAGAATAGTTTATTATTTCTGAAAGCTGGGCTGCATAGAGCTTTAGGATTGGGTAAAACATTTCCACTGCAAACTTTGAACCCCATGCCTCCACTTACTCTGAATAGATTTTTTGGGATTCCATAGCCTTACGGAATTCTTTGTGCGAAATCCACCCATCTTTATTAGTGTCGAATTCCTACAAATAAATGTGCTTAAATCTAATACAACACAACAAATAATTGATAAACTAAATAAATAAGCAATGAGCCAAGGCAAATAAAAGAGATATTCACTTGGAGACATGAGTATTTTGTGCACTAAAAGTCATTAAGTGCTGTCCAGAGAACCATGGGATGCTTGTTATTTAGATTTGGGTCTAACAAACATTTTATTTTATTTCCCTACTTATTAAATACTCATAGTCCCCAAGTGATTTTTTCCTTCTTTTGATGCTACCACTGACGACAACATGTGAAAAACATTCCATAGTTGTGTCAAAAGTTCCCAAAAAATATACCAACCGTGAAAATACTTTTTGAGCATGCATGGCTTTTCTGAATTCTTTGGCAGATAAAACACCATCCTTGTTCGTATCAAACTCCTAAAAGAATTATGCATTTTACTTTGAAATTTAACTCTTTTTTTTTTAGTCAAGATATACCCATCCTTATGCTGATTCCTGAACAATGGAATAAAGCTTACCAATTTAAACAAGCATATGTAACAGTTTAATAACATAAGAAATTTTTTAAAAATAAAAAGTTTGTTACTTATACAAAGATTTGTGAGTTAAGATTACCACGCAGCTGTGCAACTCTGCACACAACTTTTTTTTTTACTCTGCACATGGATCAAGTGACCATTGGTCATAAGCAGGATAAATTGCTAAAATTGAAAAGAAATCATAAATTTAACAGAAGTTTATAAATGTTTATAAAACTAACCAGGAAGGCTTCTGATGTTGTTAAATCTTTCATCTTGAGAAAGATGTCAAAGAACTTCAATATCATCTGTGAATAAGAAATTTATTTCAACTGCAAAACTATATTTAAAATATATAATTGAAAAAATGTTTTTTAAAGAAATAAATCTACATTTTTTTTATCTACCAGAGCATAATAAACTATAAAAAAGATTTTTAATAAAAACAAAAAACTTTTATACAGTTCTTTCAAAAGTTTTAAACATAAAAGCATCGTGTGTTACATACCTCAACATTGGTAGATGACTCTACAAGGGTGTCAACCATCTGTTTACCAATGGGTCCATTCATCACATTTCCTGAAGTTACAAAGTATTATTATGATTCTATAGATTACTTCAAAATATTCATTTGTTGTAAGTGCACAAAGAGGATCACAATGAAAATTTTATTAGTTGAAATAATTAAATTAAAAAGAAAACAGCAAATATTTTTACTTTAGCATGACTTAGCAAGATTTTAAAAATGGTATTATTTCAGCAACTAATAAATAAGTTATTGTTAATAATTAGGTGCATTATTTTCAATCCATTTAATGCAATATGTGATTATAGCTGATGGCATGTCAAAGGTAAATACCTTCTAGCATAGAGAGCAACATTATCATCATTTCTTTTTGTAGTTTCATAAACTCTCTCAACAGCTCTAGCTGGTCAGGGTCCTGGAATAATGAAAGTAGATTCAAACATCGACAGTAAATTCATATAGCTGAATATCACTTATTAAATATTTAAACACTTCAAATAAATGTTTTGCTACTTAGCTCATCCTTGACTGTTTCTCATCATTGTAGTGATTGTAAAAATAGTAGGGCTGTTATCGATTAATTTAAATTTAATCATTAACTTTTGAAAAATTACCAATTAATTAACTCTTAAAGTAGTATAAGGGTTTTCAATAAACTTCCGCCTCATTCCCGTAAGGATTTCCCTTATTACGATCAACCGGTTATGAAATTAAAAAATTTGCGTAAAATCCATTTATAATATTATTGTCATACTGACTTCATTTTTTAGGCTAAGAATTGTTATATTACGCATCCTAAAGACCATACTGAGTTTAAAAAAATATTTAACTGTAGTTTAGTACTATTATTTTAGTAATAAAGTATAGCAAAAACGTATCTTCGAAAAAAAAAAACGTTAAAACTACCAAAAAACGTCGCGAATTGAGAGATAACACTAGTGCGGGCAACGGCCGCCATTGCCGGAAGTCGAATACATCATTTTTCGAGCATTGAAGAGTTTTTACTTTCCGAGATCTCATTTCTAACGAGAGTGGTATCTAGGGACGCATTATGACGCTTTACGGATAGCGGGAAGAGACACATTACAAAGCTTTGCAACTTTAAGAGTTAATTAATTAATCGATAATTTTGATTAACGTTTAATGCCTCAAAGCGTTGTAAAGCGTGCCTCGATAGTGCTCTCTATAGAAATGAAAACACTGAAAATAAATACTCTTCAGTGCACTAAAGATGATGTATTTGAATTCCGGCAATGGTGGCCGTTTTGCTCGCTAGAGTTATCGCTCGATTCTCTAAGTTTTTAGGTAGTTTTTACATTTTTTTTTTAAAGATGCGATTTCGCTATACTTTATTTTAAAAACATTAGTAATAAACTACAGTAGGTAAAATAAGTATTACACCCAAGATCGTCATTTAGATATGTAAAATAACCATTCTTATCCTGAAAGATAAAGTCAGTATGACTATAATAATAAAAATAAATTTTACGCAATTTTAAAAATTTTATTAACAGTTGATTGCAATACAGAAAATCCTTACAGGAATGAGGTGGAAGTTTAACAAAAACCATATGGGGCTTTAAACGTTAAGCAAAAAAAAAGTTTAATTTTTTTATATCATTTTCCTTCTAAAACACCTTATTTTAAAATTTACACTTTAAAAATCTTTTTTTTTTAATGGAGAAGTTTCTACGTAAAAAAAATCAAACTATTATTAGTTATTAATATTTAATTACTTATTAATGAATTTTTAAAAAGTTAAAAACCTTTTCTTTAATTTTAAACTCTATTTTATTGATTAAAATAATTTTATTTGATAAAATATTTGACCGATTAATCTAGAAATTAATCGTTACAATTTCCGCAGCCCTCAAAAAAGTAAACATTTTTATATAATCCACTCCATCATAATGTTTCTCACTATAGATTATTTTGTTTGACTGATAAGGGCAATGTTTATTCTACCTTTGAGAGTTTGTCTTGCATGTGAGCAAATATATACAGGAACCCTCCCACAGCATCCCACAATCTACTGTGTGCTAAAGCCAACTGGTTCTGTGAACATGGACCCTGTCATTGAGGAAGAAAAATGGTTATCTATGCATTTCACAATATTAAAAGAATATAAAGAAAAAAATGTGCCAGATCAAATGAGCAAGTAGTTTGATGTATATCATTTTTTAGACACAAAAAAGTACTAAAATGGAATTTCATGTTTTTAAAAAAATGTCAATATACTGTATTTTTACTTTGTGGATAAAAAAAAATACCTGAATGTACTCAGTTAGAGAGTTGAAAACCTGTGCTGCCACCATGATAGCTCTGCTAAAGTTGTCTTTTCCTGCTGCATCTATGATATCTTTACCCGAGTAATGCCAATAAAAGTCCATAATAGATTCCTAAATTGCAAAAACATCATTCATTGGATAACAACAAAATCAAAGAAAATTAATGACAACACAAATAATATGGATATAATGTTTATATTTTTAAACCATGATATATGCATTTGTACTCACAGGAAAGCTAAAAAATATCAGTGGAACCTATTACAACGAGTATAATTGGTTCCAGAATCTTATTCATTAAGCAAAATACGAGTTTAATAAAAAAAAATTCCCATACAAATCAATGTAAAATATAATTATGGGTTCCATGCTGAAAAAATAATGTTTTAAAATTTTTTTATTAACACTTGTTCAAATAAAATTACGTATGAATTGTTAAGAAGTGTAGCAACTTGGAATACAATTTAGATTTAAATTAATAAATATAAATAAAAATATGAATCCTGACAAATCATTAATCATTTTTAACTAGAAAACTGTCTGAAGACATTTGTTTTTGACGAGGCTTTAAAATTTTACAAAAATGTGGTGTAACCATTTTCTAGACCTTCTTGACACTCCCTTTGAAGCATCTATCTCCTTAATTTTGTTTTTGTTCTTTAGAATAGTGCAGATCATTGATGTTAACCAATTGCATGTGTGCTTGATTAGCCATGGTCACACATTGTTCTCCCTTTTCAATGACTTTACATTTCAAATTTAATTTAATTTTTCTCTCTTATGATTGTCTTTTTGTAGTTTTTCTTAGAAGACATAAAAAATTACAAATACTATTTGATTATGAAATTTGTAAAAATGGGTGATTACAAAAAAAAAAAAACTCTAAGAGACTAAGAGCTAAACACAAACTAATGCATAGACGCGGAAGTCCTTGCTCAAAAAAGAAACTCTGGAAAAAAGGACTTTTCCTGTCTGCGTAAATTGCTACGTAAACTCATTAAGAGAAAACTTTTTCACTTTTTTTTTTGCCGATCATGTGAATTACTCATTATGAGAGGTTCCACTGTATTTGCAAAGGGATAAAATGATTCAAATACTCACAACTGAAAGTCTAAATTTGCAAATTTAGTTTCTAAATTTCGATGATGGTACAGAGAAAACAAGAGTCAAACCTGTAGTCTAAGCAAATAATCCACTGTGCAGATAATGATGTTGACAGTCGTTGTGTTGCCAGCTTGAGTTCTTAAATAGTTTTGGAATTCTGAAATATTTTATAAGTGGTACAAAAAGTGATCCTTTTCTCTCCCCCTTCAAAATTGTAATTAAGCAATTTTTGGAAATACATTTAAATAAAAAGAATTGCCAAATGATTATTACTTAAAAAGCTAAGTTAGTTATCTTTTTTTTACTAACCTAAATTGTGACCCTCACAAAGAAGTTGCAAGAATCTGAAAATCTTACAGGTCACTTCAGCATCAGCCAGGTTACCTGCCCCTGATTCTGTGCTCATGCCCAAACCTTTAGCTTTGTTTGTACGTTCAAAAGCATCCAGGTCCAGAACACTTGAAAAGATAAATAATAATCTTTTTCTTATAATGTCTATTAAATTTCTTGTAATGCAATAAGCTAAAGATAAATGTGATTAACCCTGAGTCAGCACTGATTAGACCCCGCTGTGAATTTGTCTTTTTAATTTCAAACATTCATAAGTAAAAATACAAAAATTGACTACTGCACTAATCAAATTCTTTTACCTGCACTGTTGCATTAACCCAGACAATGAGGTGAAGAAGCCAACATCCTTCTTATCTTTCAAAGACTGCAGTAGTCTCTAATAACAATAAAAAGGGATACATCTTAAGTTAAAATACTAAACTAATCAATTTTTCTAATAAAGAAAAAATATTGGCATATTTTAAATTAAATCATAATTACTAGGCTAAGTTATAAAGTATTTCATGGAAGCAAAATTGTGTGTACATATATTTGAATTGTTTTTTAAACTAACCTTTTGAACCACAGTGTTACCACCTCTCAGTAAAGAAATCCCAAGCTCAATTGTTTTAGTCACCATTTCTCCTGGCTCACCTAGTTACCACAAATAAATAAATGTGTTTACAGCTAATATTGCAAAAATGAACAAAAGAAATTTTTTGACAAGAGTGCATTTAGATGGGAGAGAGCAAGCAGGTACAATTAAACAAATTCGCTACATTAAAAACATATATTAAAATCTATATTAGATTTGCATCAAGCTTACTTATAACATCTTTATGCTCTGTTGAACCTTTATGGTTTTAATATAATTTTTCATATTGTTATAGATTATAAGGTCACTGATTTTTCTTCCAACTTTTTTTTATAGCAAATACAATAAAGTGAAGCAATGCTTTTAACCACAGGTGGCTGGGTAGCAAAGTCAATAGTGCGCTCACAAACTGAAGATAAAGCCCACGTTAAAGCCGCTATAAAAATGTTTAGAAATGATTAATGCTAAGAAAGTCCTCCGCTGACCTGGTGAGGAATCGGCGCCAGGGTCTACCATGCCCAAGAATGTTCAAATAGAAACATTAGAACACCCTACGATCTCGAAAAAAAAGAGATTACAAAGCTAAAAAAAAAGTATTTTAGCCAACCTCAATGTTCTGGGGTTGTAGGGAGCGCTGGTCAGAGGTAGTACCTTTTGACGCTGTGACAGCTGCACCCTTGGGTGGTCAAGCTCACTGGTCCTCGTCCATCTCTCGAAACTCTCACGTGTGGCTCCCAGCGCCACACCCCGGGCAACGGTCTCAGCTGACCGGCTAAACCACGTGAGGGGGTGGTGCTGACACGGCACCACTGGGCGTACGACTTCCTAGTTGGAGCACCGGCCAGGGCGGACGAGTTCACATGCGAACTCAACGGCTACGTGTCCACGACCAAGGCGGGCCACCGATAAGGAGGAAACCGGCTGTGGTTAAGCTTGGAGAGGGATGGGCGCCGCCAAGCAATTCTTGCCCTAGACACACCATATGACTATTATACTAACTCAACACATACCGGCTCGGTCGTCGCCCGGGTTAACAAGGGCCGCGTCTACCATTGCACACCAGGATGGGGACGTAAAATCTACTACTGGTGCACCACAACCAACACCCCCATACAACCTCAAAAGAAGAGGAGACATAATTATTGGCACATGGAATGTAAGAACCTTACATGCGACAGGAAAAGTGGAAGAACTGACCCACGAACTGGAACGATACCAATGGAATGTCATCGGACT
>MUZC01004527.1:146741-177683 GCA_002072015.1 Radix auricularia | reverse complement strand
TGTAATGTGTAGCTACTACCTGGGGGTGCTGTGTAATGTGTAGTTACTACCTTGGGGTGCTGTGTAATGTGTAGTTACTACCTTGGGGTGCTGTGTAATGTGTAGTTACTACCTTGGGGTGCTGTGTAATGTACAGTTACTACCTTGGGGTGCTGTGTAATGTATAGTTACTACCTTGGGGTGCTGTGTAATGTGTAGCTACTACCTGGGGGTGCTGTGTAATGTGTAGCTACTACCTTGGGGTGCTGTGTAATGTGTGGATTCTACATGTGGTACTGTGTAATGTGTAGTTACTACCTTGGGGTGCTGTGTAATGTGTAGCTACTACCTTGGGGTGCTGTGTAATGGAATCATCCTGAAACAGGCCATCACAGCCCTCTTTCTCTGTGATGAAATCACTTTTTTCCAGGCTCCTTTACTGTAAGCATTTGGATGTTCAACCTGAAAGAATTATTTATTGAAATATTTAAACACTCAAATGATAACAAATATGTGTATGGTGTATGGTGAAGAGGTAAATGAATGCATAGACTAGTTGGGGGACATTTGTTTTAGTTTCCCAGTGGTTATTTCTATTGTATCTAGTAAATAAATCTTCAATGCTTGGTTACTGTCTCCTCACCATGTGTAGGCCATGCATAACTTTGGCCATGCTGATAATCCTTTCAATAACTTTGATCTGTGTTAGCTGCATTGTACTGGATATCTTAGTGTCACCAATCTTTCTGTACAAAACCTTCTGCCACTGAACCTTCTCATCAATGGGCTGAACAAGTATAGAGTTGTATGACAAACAATGTCTAACAATTTCAACTTAAGCTTTATAATTTCTAAAAAAAACATATACAATTTTAAGAAATTTTTTTTAAAAAATTAATTTATTCATATAAAATAAGCTATTTAATTAAAAATTCAAAGTTATATCAAAATTTCTAAAGTAAAGAAAAAAGGTTTGGAAAAACTCACCCCCTCATCTGCACCAAGATTATTCATCAGGTAGTCTTCAATGTCTACCTCTGAATCCTTCTGAAACATTTGATAATGAGAAACCTGTTTTGTATAACACATGCGGGCACAATGCAGACCATGCACACAAACAAGACCAGGTGATTAGCTATTACATTGTCAATGGTGTTAAATTAAGGAGAAGAGTTTGGTGGAGGTCATTGTTAAGCATTATGTTATTCAATTTATACTTTGTATCTCGAAACTAAGAGGTTAAAAAAGATAATTCACTAAGTATAAATGGAGAAATCAAAGAAAATAAAATTACAAATTCCATGCATATTTAAAATTGATGAAGGTTTAGGGAATATGGAATATTAATTGCTTACTTGTTAGAAAAAGACAGAACATAGATAAAGAGGGTCTTATATAACAAAATGTTATTTAATATGGTTGATAAAGAATTAGATTAACTCTTAATGTGTTAAAGTGCGGTAATGTGCACCTCCCCGTTATTTTCAAAGCGCGGTAAAGCGCGGTTTCGATAGAACTCTCTTAAGAATCAAAATTACAGAAAATAAAAACTCTTCAATGCGTGAAAAAAGGTGTATTCGACTTCCGGCAATGGCAGCCGTTTCCTTTGCTAGTGTTATCGCTCGATTTGTGAAGTTTTTTGGTAGTTTTTATGGGTTTTTATTGAAGATGTGATTTTGTTATGATTTATTACTAAAATAATAGTACTAAACTACAGGTAAAAATAGTTTTAAATTCAATACGGTCTTTTGGATACATATAATAACCATTCTTATCCTAAAAGATGAAGTCAGTATGACAATATAATATAAATGGATTATATGCAATTTTTTAAAATTTCATAACCAGTTGATCGCAATTCGAGAAATTCTTACGGGACTGAGGTGGAAGTTTTCCAAAAACCTTATGGCACATTAAGAGTTAAACAACCAAATATTTAAACAACTTTTTTTAAAAGAGAGCTTCATTATGAATAAACTCATAATAGGTTTTAAAAAAATCTCTGAACATGACTAGTTTCATGCAAATCCATTGCAAGAGATATAGGTAATCACATATTAAATTGTGGCTTTGTTAACCTCTCTATTTAAATAAATAAAATGAATTGTTACAAATACTTATTATTAACAAGCTACTGCAAACCGACAAAGTTAATTATAAATCTACTCATAAGTTACACTCATTTATTCAAGTAAAAAGTATTATTGAAAAAATTTTGGAAAAAACAAAGTAAGATAAAGTAGCAAAATCTAAATTAATTTATAGTTGCTGATTAGCTAAATTTTGAAAAAAAATTAAAGCTTATGAATAATTGCAGAAAAAACTGCCAGTTAATAATTTTTTTCTTTTTGTAATGTTGTTTTTTATGCTAACATGTTTATGATTTTTCATTCTTATGCTAATGAACTAAAAGATTTTTCTCAACAAATTCAAATTCCTTTGCACTTAGATAAAGAACTCAGTATTTTAACCATAATATAATAATAATTAATGTTACAAATCTGAATCTTCCCTTTCTCTAACTTATAATGGTAACTCATAAAATAAGTCTTTAATGAATTATCAGTCAGCTAAAAGCATGTGAGAAAGAGGACAGACCTGTAGAAGCCTCTGCTTGGCTTGCTGCAAGAGCTCCTGCTCTCTGCCACTAAAATAGCTCAGACCAACGGGGACCAGCCTCTTGAGACATGCCACATTGAGAGAGTTGTGGGGCTCTAATCTTTTCTTCTCCCGCCGTTTGCCTCCTGTTGATGTCCGCTTGACTCCAACCTGGTCCTGGGAGCCAGAAATAACTTTCTTGGGTACGGCCAGGCGAATGGCCTGGCTCGGCATAATGAGTGCCATGTTGTCTATTTCGTTGTGTGCAACAAAATTCTGTTCTTCTCTCTTGAAAAACTGCACACACAAAAAAAGGGATTTTTATTTAGAGGTGATATTTGAAGAATATCAAGAAATAAAAAAATTATTCTACATAACTTATCTTAGCGGATCAATAATTTAAAATCTTTAAATTAAACCCATTAACCTTGCTTGAAGATCAACAATAATAAGATTAACTTTTTAAAAAAAGGTAAACATTAAAATACCAGTGAATGGGACCACATTGAAAATATCTCTGCCACACATGAGAACAGTTCTTCTGCTTCTGGGGTAGGATTCTTCAGCCAGTGAGAACGGTGCAAATCAACATACTTGATAAGTAGTGGGTAGAAGGCATAGATGTCTCTGACCAGGATTCCAAATTTCTGGAACAAGTTTTAAAAATATTTGTTTGCTGGTTATAAAATAATTCTAACATAGATCTCTTACCTAATGTAATGATGGGAAATTTTTAATTTGTAAGTACTTATTTTTTTAATGCTCTATTTATGGCCTTGATTTAAGAATAGTTTCATGACTTGGCAAAGAGATATAACTATTATAAAAAAATAAACTTGTTAACGTAATAAGTCAAGTAACTGTTCTCGAGAAGGGAGAAGGTTACAGGGCTCCAGTATTTTTAAGTTAAACTCACTGGAAAAATCTGGAACTTGAACATTTTTATTCAATGTGTTTACCTCCTGAACATATTGTTCATAGTCCTCGCTGCCCTCGATAGCCAGTCTTTTCTCCTGTGCTAGTCTCTTCTCCATTGTTTCTACTGATCTGGCATTTTCCCTCAACTTCTTTGCTATAGGCAGGAAATGATCTTTGATCATGTCTGGAGTGGAGTTGCAGATGATGGGCTGTGTGCGTGCTGAGAAGATGATTGGTTCAATAACAATAGTGACATTTCATGATGGGCTAAATAAATGATTGGTTCAATAACAATAGTGACATTTCATGATGGGCTGTGTGCGGGCTGAGACAATTATTGGTTCAATAACAATAGTGACATTTCATGATGGGCTAAATAAATGATTGGTTCAATAACAATAGTGACATTTCATGACGGGCTGTGTGCGGGCTGAGAAAATTATTGGTTCAATAACAGTAGTGACAATTCATAAAGCTTCCAATTTTTTTTTTTGCTGCATTGTCTGAGAATAATCTGAGAAACTCTAAAGAAAAATAATTAAAAATTAAGTCTTTGTTTGGCATTAACTTTTGAATGAGGAACAAGATATGCTGAGGCTACCAATGAAAAGTCAGGACAATCAAATTAAAGAATAAATAAAATAAATTCCTCCTTTAGCAAGCAAAACAAGGAATTTAAACAATATGTTAAACTTTGATTATATTAATACGTGACACCCTCCAACTTACTGGCAATGCGATTCATCCATGGAGCATCTTCAGTACCAATATTGCTGAGAATCAGTTTGAGGACGTTACCAAGTACAGCATTCATCTGTTGGGCTGTCACATCAGTCACATAGTTTCTGGGCCTGCTTGAGTCAAGGCAACTAGTTATTTGAATGATCAGATGGGTTTGTGTAACAATAATCTGTATAAGCCAAGCCATTAACAGATTTGTTCTTTATTTGACTTAATTAACTTACCTGTCAGTATGAGTGCCATCAGGACCATACTTCAACCAATAGGGAAGATAACTGTTGGATGATTTCAAGAGTGGTTCAAACATACATTCATATTATCATTTTTACATAATGATATTTATGGAAGAAAAAAAATGTATTGGTAATATCATGCAACAAACATATCTTTATGGTTTTTTGGGATTTGTCCAAAAAATTCGAGACTAAACTAAAATTAATAGTTTGTATATAAATTATCTCCCCATTATAAAAACATTTCAAAACACAAGATTTACATGTTAATTCGGGGTTTACAGGGCTACAACTGACCTGCACACCATAGGCAAGGTGACTTCAATAACATGGGGAGCCTCATGATATTTACCCCCAGAGTGGGCCAAACCTTCTATTTCTGTAACAATCTTTTCCAGTGATGGGACATTTTCTTTCAACTGGTCCATGACCTCTGGAGGCGTTTAATGATCAAAATATTAGAGCAACATACTTTTGTTAAAGTGGCATTAGAAAAACAGGGAACTAAATAAAGATAAGGCCTTGTTTTAAAGAATAAAAGAGACAAAAATAATTCATGTAAATAATGCAATAAATTTAACGCTTTATTAATAGACAATTACATGTGTAGACATTTCAGAAAATGGCTTTATCGGTACAAATAGATAAACAAAAGACTATACATTTAATTTAAATATGTTTGTGTATTTTGTATTTTATTTAAAGGCTTAATCGTGGTCCTATTCTTTATGTTGTATTAAATTTACATTATATTGGTAATGTTTTCTATTATTTTATCATAATTACATGTAAAATAAATTCTTACTTCTATTAGAAAACAGCGTTGTGTGCTCGTTTCTATACTATTTTTTCATCTACTGTACTAATTTATGCTGCTTACTTTCTGTTGTACATCATCTATCTGATTCAAGTTAACCTCTCAAATGATTCCTGCAAATTGTGCCACTAGTTTTCAATTACCTTGTGCCTCCAGGGAGTGCTCTGAGATCTTGCCTTCAAGTCCAAACAGAATAGAGTGTTTGTTAAACTTGTTCTTCTCTGGCTCCAGAAATGCCACAGGAAAACAGCTTGCAAAAGATCCGACACACTCACCTAATGCTGGACGATGTCTTTATGAAAAAAATTTTAAAGTAAATTTCAGACAATACAAATGGACAAAGTTGTTCACAAATATACAAAAATTGTAAGGTGCTTATGTAAAATTGGGAACTTAGTTTCAAGAAATATATTTAACTTATATGTTTCAAAAAGCTTTACTAAGTAATGCAAATTAAAAATTTTTAAAAAACAATAGGTTCCTCTATATAAACTGGAATATATATTACATACAGTTATTTAGCTTAAAAAGTAGAAAATAAGTTCATTTTTCATGGAAAATTATAGACACAACATAATGTAAGTTATCCATGCGCAAAGTTTTAAAGTAATAAGTAGAAAATCACACGTAACTAAAAAAAAACCACCTGACTAATGAATGCACAATTATAGTGATCATATAATTTATTGAAGGAGAGATTTTTCAAATGATTATCAGTTAAGTTTGAGAATAAAATGTAGAAGAACAGAAAGAGACAAAAAATCTGGCACAGATATAATACCAAGAGCAATGACAGAAATATCTCGAAAACATGTGACACAAATAATTTGAATCTGATTAATATTAAGTTTGATATTAACCTTAAAAACTTACAGGTGAAAATTATAAATGATAATATGTTTAAAAAAACAAAACAAAAAAAACAAACAAGAAAACAACCAACATATTTTGTATTTGTAAATTTTTAAAAAAAAATTCTTGAAGTGAGTGGCTTGTGAAGAGGTGCATCTCTTATCTACTAAATGAACTAAGAAATTTGGTAATGAACTACTTTCTTTATTGTCAACTATTGTAACTGAGTAAAAAATACATTGTGTTAGAGAGTAGTAAGTTAGTGCATCAATGGACTAGACTTTCTTCAAAACTGACACAGACTAATGAGTAGTCTCCCCCCAGGAAAAATAACCAAATAGTTAACAAATGCTGTATAATAAAACTTTAATTACCAGAAAATACTACCATTTTACAATAGTGGCAGAGTCCTTTTAAGAAAAATCTAACCAAATATAAGATGATTCAGCTCATGCAGTAAACAGTTTAAGGAAGTGAAGATAATCAATTTTTTTTTTATTCTACAGATATATAAACTATATCACATTATATTACACATTTAAATGTTGACGTCATAGGTACAAAATAATTTTAAAATATTGTTCCAAAAATGCTAACAAAAATCTAACATCCAAAGTAAACAACATTTTATAAAAGAATATTTCAATCTATGTGTTCCTTGGGGAATTTTCTAAGGATAAAGATAAATCTTACTAATCAAGTGAGCTAGATATTTGGTGACCACAAGTTTTTTGCCTGCATTTCCTTTGGAGTCAAAATTTAAGAGCTAACAAATCTCTTCCATTTATTAAAACACAAGGGTGTCAATCCATGAATTCCATTCTTAAGTGCTGCAGGTGAGTTTCAATTAATGAAGAAAGATCCTCCTGAATATTTATATCTAATTCTTTTGATTTATTACATTTAATGTAGCAAACAAAAACTTGCTAAAAGACAAAAATGCAGTTAATAAACCTCCTTTGAATTAGCATCAGAGATTAATTATTTCACATACATAATTTGAATTCCCAGTTATGCACATCAAAGTGAAAATTTAGTGCTATTTTTATTTTATATACATATATGAACTGAAATAAAGTTACACTTTACAACACTAAAGCATGCATTTTAAGTCATTTAAAAAATAATAACACCCAAGATAACACTATATTATTAAAGATAAAAGAGGATTATTATTATTATGGCTAATTTTCCCTCATAAATATTAAATTTTAAAAAACAAAATGTTCAATATTATAAATTACAAAAATAATAAAGTATTAATATCCTGTTTTAAATTTAGATTAAGTAGATAATAAAACTAACATCTTCAAATTGCAAATAAGTTAGATTAATGTGTCAAATGACAGGCACAGCACCTAATGATAAAGTTTCATTTAGGATGCAACACACAGCACAAATTAACACTACTTATTTAAAGGTGTTTATGGACACTGCCCACACAGACAATACCTGCTGAGCTCCGCCTGGATTGTATCTCTACAGCACGCAAAAGAAACGAGGAAAGCCAGTAAGACCAAAATTCCAGGACAACAAATTTGTAAACCCCAAAAATATAATTTTTATTTTTATTTTGAATGTACCATACATTTTTTTACAAAAATTTTCATAACTATTTATTTTCTACCTTGTACTGATAGTTTGTTTTTTTAGGAATACAAAGTTATAGCTCTCATTCATAGCATTTCGACACCAAATACAATCCCAAATTATTTTGATAAAGACAAATATTGCAAGAAGCAATACAGATTTCTTAGATCTTACATATATTTATAAAAAGCAGATCATTTAAGCAGTGTGAAGGCAATTTATACTTGACACACAATGAGTTGAATTTTGTAAAATTAGAAGAATGATCAGCTGAATGAAACCAAGTAAAACCTTATGAATTGTGAACAAGGTTGTTTCCTTACGGTGCCACTGATTACTGGCATAGGCAAAATATTATCTATTTTTCAACATAAAATTATTATTTTTTAAATAGGAAAAAAAATCTTCTTTTTTAAAATGTATCCATGTAACAAGACTCAGGATACCTACTTCTTTTCAAATTTTTGTTTTTTCTAGAGAAGCATTATTGTTCTTTTTTCTGTTTATTATTAATCTTTTCAACACTGGACAGAAAATTTCAGTTATTCAGAAAATCTTCTTTTGGTTTATCCTTTTAAAATATACCGTCATTTTCAGAGCAAATAAAAAAAATTAATTTGTCATTTTAAGGTTGTGAAGCTTTGCAAGAGTAATGAATGTGAAGATAGCGGATTAAGAAGAAATTATAATAACCTGAAAAAGAGACAACATAAAAAAGAATGCAATGGTTAAAATACAGACAATTTGGGAACTTTTTTTATGAGGAAACCACACCTGGAAAACAATGTAATTTGTTAATAAACATTTTGATATGATAAATAACAAATAATCTTTTTTTTTTACCTTTGAGCAAATGTGGAGCTATTTGTTCCAAGTGTGTACAGAGCATTAAGGATGCGGTAGCAGGCCAGTTGTGTGTCCCCAACTGTAACAGAATCATCAAAATTGTTTTTAATAAATGAACAAGAATTTGTAACAAAATATTTTTTTTAAACCATTCAGATGAGATATGAATTTAACGTTTAGTTCGACTGTATTATAAAATTTATTATTTAAAAAATTTTAACTTTATTTAAAAACAATTACAATTTTGTTTTTTTACTAGTATCACAGATAAACTTGTTTTTGTATTGTTTATTTTCACATTTGATTAGACCATTAATTTCCTTGGCTTGAGCAGCAGATTCTAAGGACTTAAAATATAATTTTAAAAATTTATTGGAAACATTCCACAAACAAAAAAATGTTTTTATCATAACTTACCCAGCATTTCAGATCCAAACTGGTTGTGTCCAATGTGATCAAACAATGAAGATAGGACTGGCAGCAGCACCATATGGACATAGTCCAGTGATGTTGCACCTCGGGTGATTGTACCTTTCACATGACTGAACCTCTCCTTGATCAGGTTGTCCATCACAAGGGCAAGGTCATCAGCAGCATTGTTAAAAAATGGCAAAAGGGAGGATCTGACAAACTCTGGACTGTTCTTAACAACAGATCTGTGGACAGTTAGATATATGTGGACAATTAGATCAGTCAGATATACAAATGTGTGGACAGTTAGATCAGTCAGATATACAAATGTGTGGACAGTTAGATCAGTCAGATATACAAATGTGTGGTATGTTGGACAGTTATATCAGTCATATATATTAATGTGTGATAAGAGCTCTTTACAAAAATATATAAATTGTGAATTAATTTTTTTAAACAAAGAAACAGAGTATGCTACATTGTAATCCAGGAACACATACCGTTTAATTTTGAATAATTTGATTTTCTTGTTTCCTATCACTTCTGATTGTTGTTTTTTTCAAGCTTAATTATATCTGTTCCATTATTTATATCACAAATATATTACATGTTTTCAAACTCAAAGTTAGTCTAAAAAAATAATTGTAAAATACTGATGTTTTTTAAACATAACAACAAAAAAAGAAAATTTAAAAAATATATAGATTCAATTTTAAAAAATGTATTAAACACTTGACCTTTTCAGTTTAAGAGCACACATATTTTATCTTTTAAAATTTATAAAAACTTCATTTCTTAAACTTTATATTGATGTTTTTATATTTTCAGCTTACTTGAAATCCACAGCTTGCACCATGACACGTAAGCATCTAACTGAAATATTGACATCATGTCCAAAAGCTGTAATCTTTGCTCTAAGTGTCTGGGCCAGTCGACAGAAAAGACTGAAATAAATTTGTAAATAATATTAAACATAATAAGGAAAAAAGAGATCCCTAATTGGTTAAACTAGAACAACGGTGGCTAAACCCCGGCTTGAGAGCCACATGCAGCTCTTCTATGTTCACATTGTGGCTGGTGTACATTTTTTTAATGATATTTTACAAGGATTACTATAAGATTTCCAAGCCAGGTTTAATGACCCATACATGCTTCAATGTGTCTCTCAAAAATTTTAAAATAATTTAAAATTGCTCTCAATTACTACAGGTCTGGCCACCCCTGAACTAGAAGATCAGAATGAAGAGTTGAGTAATAAATCATAAATAACTGAAGAGCTCACTCAGATTTCATCTAGTGGCTACTTACCTGGCAGTCATTTCCTTTTCTTTAAAAGATGCCATGCTGTGATTGCCTTGAGGGGAGTTGGGGGAAGCTATGAAATATGCCTGATGTGCGTGGAAGTAGCGCTCAACAAAAGGCAGGACAACCTTTGAAAATAGAAATTTCAATTAAATTTATATTACCTTTTACATTAAAAACTTTCAGA
This sequence comes from Radix auricularia, assembly GCA_002072015.1. Lineage (NCBI taxonomy): Eukaryota > Metazoa > Mollusca > Gastropoda > Lymnaeidae > Radix > Radix auricularia. The sequence goes on along the minus strand of MUZC01004527.1, from coordinate 167,209 downwards.
GCTTTTCAAAATATTACATTGACTTATGAACCACAGCAATAAAGCTAGATAAGAATCTAATTCTTATTAAAATAAATTTAATATATATTTGTAAATATCTTTCAGCTTTGACAAGAAAATGCAAAAACCTTTTACAAGAAATTTGACTTAACACAACTTTTTAGCTTAAGTTTTAAAATTGGTTTCCTCAAGTAAATGTACCTTGAAATACCTTTAAAAATTTACTGAAGATTGTTCCTGCAAAAAGGCTATTTAAAGTTAGGTGTGATAATTTATTATTAGTAATTATAATTATTTAAGATGAAGCCAATTAAAATGTTAACCCAGACTCCATTTGGCCTATGGGCTGGAGTTTAGACGCCTGGTCTAGTTGATTGGTTACAGTTCTTGATGTGATAAGGGACTCCAATACATGTTTAAACCTTGAGCTTATGAAGTGGTATAATATTGGCAAAAAAATGCACAAAACTTATTTTAACATTCCCCTTAATTTTTTTTACTTGGTTTCATTAAGGCTTGACATATCTCGCAGTATGTACTCATTTCTCCACAAGACCTTTTTCATTACTTTAAAGTGTTTGAAAATTCCTCAGATTGCCTGCAAACTAACCTTTCCAAAGAACTTGACATCCTCAGTTGCGGTGGAGTAACTGTGTCGTCTAGAAAACCTAGTTGAGGGCCTGGTCATCTGCATGTTGATAGAGGCTTTGTCAAGATACTCCAGCAGCTTCTCAAGTAGGCTGTAGGCAAACCGCCGCTCAGTGGCTGATACACCTACTCCACTGTCAGCATCATTCTCTCTGCCACCTCTGGGATGGGATTCACGGCGAGGATCAAGACCCATGTCTCCACTGTTTATTGTAAGATCATGTCGTGGACCAACAATGGTTGTAAATTAAGTATCATGAAGAAAAAGAATCGCAGACATGGTCCAAGCAGGCGTCAAAAGGAAAGATCATCAAATGGGAATGAAGAATGAAAACAAAAATTATAATTTGATAAATGCAAAAAATATAAATAATTAGTATTCATTATACTTTTGTATCACTTTGGTGTGGTAATTAAATCCCTTTCATAATCACATTATAGAAAAGAACATTATAAGAAAACAGTATTCAAAGTTTACTATTGTTAATTGTATGTTTAATGAAATGTCATTCTGGAAAATAATTTTTAAACAGTGTACAATCTTTATTTATAATTAAATTCTGGCTTAACCACATGCATTAGTCTTTTTAATGAATTAATAGTTTTGTTTATAAAAAAATCATTACAATAATAAAAACCAAATATTTAACAAAAAATGTTTAATTTAAGCAAGCATTAAACATCTTTTGAAAGTATTGTGTCAAAAGAATTTTACATGCAGACTAAGACATTATTTTAATAATAGGAACCTAGGTTAAAAAATTTCCACAGGAATGTCTACTGAAATAAAAGAATTTTCAAACAGAAAATTATCTATAAACAACAGAGATAGAAATAAAGGAGACATTGGTCAAAAAGTCTATTAATTAACCAAACATAAAAGCTTTTTGTAATGAAAGTTCCCATGCTAAAACCAAGTAAGTGATGATCTTTTAAAACTAAAATGTTTTTAATAAATATTCTATTACAGAAACCAAAGCATTTGAAGATAGAACATGCATCTACTTAAATCAATCATCATAAGTTTGAAACTAAGATCTATACATTGGTTCAAGAAAGAATTGGGGTGCAAGCATAGTTATTAAATCAAAGAAATTATATGTTACTCATGACAATGAGAGTTAGGCATACAAATTATCTGTACAGTGCAAACTATTTAATCACATGGCTTATGCAAAATTCTTTATATATTTCTCAAAAGTAAAACTTAATACTGTGCTTAATTGACTTATGCACCAAATTAAAGGAACTCAGAACAGCCTTATTTAAAAAGAGAAGCAGTTAATACTGATTTTGGTGAAAGTAATGATTAAAACAAGAGCAGTTTAAAATTTAATCTAACTTTATATTCATCCAGAGATCCATTGGGCATGACTTGTTTAACAGAATAAAAAACTATGCTCAGAGAAAAATAGAAATAATTATTTACATGCATGAAATACTGCAATATTTATTTTTATTTAGAAATTTATGTCGCTTAATTATTCATTAAAACTATTTTAAAATGAAACTCCATTAATGTCTTTTCTCTATCATTGATTTTTATCTTTAGGCTGCATTCAAATCAAAATTTAAACCAGATTATATCCATGGAGAAAAAAATCTTGAATCTGAATATCAACGCTTTAGTTACTCATCATAACACTACCAGGCAACATGTATTTCAATGCAAATAAGTTTTATCTACAAACTCTGAGCTATAGTTCTAAAAATGAATTAAAAAAGGTGTGGTTAACCAGATTGCACTGTAGAGTTGAAAAGCAAAAGTAATTAGCTCACCATTGGCATGTTTGTTAATGTGTTCAAAACAAAGTGTTGTCCAACAGGGCATGGGTTATGGAATGTGCACAGTGTTTAATTGATAGTTTTAAAAATGGCTATGGATTTGTTTAGTTTACTCTTACAAAATAAAGATTTTGTAATTAGAATGAATGGATTCTATCTAAATTAATTTGCTATAACTATTTGAAACCAGCACAAGAAGATTAAAACTGCAAAACCAGAGAGCATACATGTAACTGTTTGGAAATGTGACATCTACTAGGTAATGGATTCTCATGTCATAAATGTGATATCTAAGAGGGAATGGATTCTCATGTCATAAATGTGACATCTACTAGGTAATGGATTCTCATGTCATAAATGTGACATCGACTAGGTAATGGATTCTCATGTCATAAATGTGACATCGACTAGGTAATGGATTCTCATGTCATAAATGTGACATCTACTAGGTAATGGATTCTCATGTCATAAACGTGAAAACTCATAAAAGCACATTGCTTGGGATGACATAACAATTCAATTGTGTAGCAAGTTTAGTTTTTTTTTTTCAATGTCCCATTTGAATGCTTGTTTTCAACACAGGACTTCTTATTATTTTATTAGTCTAACCATGCATAAACTTAGAACAATTTAATTTATACTGATTTCTCAAGAGTGATGTGAAATTTGTTAATCAGTAGTGTCCATGCTAGGGTCTTTCAATACATCAATGTAACAAGGCAAAGCTAACCTATTTCTGTTGTCAGAATAAGTGCATTCAACCAAATCAAAACTTCTTTGCTATTGCACTCAGTAACTGTGGTGAAACTACAGTGAAGCTCTTTTATAAAATCTTGTTATTGCAAGTCACAGATGGTTTAGACTTAAAGCAACAGTTATTTTCATGCACACATTTATCTTGCTGACTTATATTATAGCTGTTTCTTAAGACAATTCACTCCAGATTACATAGCACTCTCATGTCTCCCGTGTGTTGAGATTTTTAGTCAATAAATAAGCTAAATACTAAAAAAAACCCAGTAACTAATTTTAACAATGTGGCAAGGTGCTACTGATAACTGTGTTAGCTCCTTAGCCAACAATAACATATCTACACCCTCAAAGATTAAAAGTCATGTGCTGTGCCCAAACAACTTGTTTGGTCACACATTCACAATCCAATGAAACAGAAGACCGGCCTTTTCTTTCTCTCTTTCATCATAACACCAAAAAACACACAATAACTTCATTGTTCCCTGTGCATACAATATCAGGCAGGTCTAGTTCAAGTCCTTATATATTGAAACGGACAACTTGTAGCAAAAAATCTTTGCTAAAGGAATCTGTTTTTCCTAAATATTTTAAAATCCTTGAATATTTTTAGTTGTAATCTATCATTCCTATTTATTTCAATCAAGTTAAGCAGGGTTTTCATTTAATAACTTGTTGATTTCATCAAATGTTTTAGTGACAAAGATATCATCTAAATTAATCATACTGCCATTTAGCATGTATTGTATAAACTCCCCACTTGTTTTCATTAAAACCTACAGCTGCCGTAACTTGAGTCCACTTATTTGTACATACTACAATATGTTTTACTCAAATACTTTTAGTGTGCACACCAGTGTCTCATTTAAGACGAAAAAATGCTGATAATCAGTAAAATGATTTTTAAAAATACAGATATCTCATCTTATATGAAAATCGTGTACGAAAGGCCTGATATGTATATTCAACATGGCCTCTTTTTTCAGATGACTTTTCTATCATGTTTTTTGGTTTTGTTTTTTTCAATGCTCATCTGTATGAACCCACCTGCTGATTCTGAAGCCCAAAAATTGCAGGAACCTAAGCAGCTCCTGGGCATGCTCCCTGTCCTTCCTCTTCTCCTTGTCAGTCAGAATATCATAGGGAACCAGCTGAGGGTGAACACCACCACCTAGTTCCAAGAAAACGATTATTTCAGATGGGGAAAACAACTGAATTTACAGGCATTTGTGAACAAAGTTTAGCAAAGCTGTCTTAAAATATAGGCTACTTTTTTAATGGTTACCTATGGAGTCCAGCTCTTCTCTTTTTCTCTTGGCCCAAAGATCATGAGCATTCTCTGACAGCCTTTCTGCCATTGTCTAAATGAGAAATAAGTCAAACAATTTATTAAATTATTTCAGAGGGTTCTTAAAAATAGAAAAAATATCTTGTTTGTTTAAATTGAATATAAAATATGAATGTCCATATGCTGTTAGAAATGCAAAAAAAAACAAAAACTTATATCATTTATAGTAATGATATAATTTTGACAGACAAAAATTATGTAGTCTAGCTTAAAGGTCAGATTGAGCCAGCAATACTAACAAGGATTTCTCTTGTAAGTGTAATGTTCCTCAGGTCATAAGGTCGTGGACTGTATCCATGTTCATACTGGAAAAGCAATTATTATACAGTTTAATTTGAAGGCAGTTTTAACTTGCAGATGTGTAGCAAGTACTGAGTAAATTTTTGTTATATTAAAATATTCCATCCTACAATAATACTCATAGCATAACTTAGAAAAATTATTTATGTATACAAATTTAGTTTTAAAGTCAATACATTATCACTCAGCTTTATTTTTTAATTTATAAAATATCTTTTACAGTTGTTCTGTGAGACATGGCCAGAGTTTCTATAACACTTGTAATTAGAAGTTCCAGGAATTTTCAAAGAAAACTAAAACATCTTTTGTGAAAGTTTTTGCAGATTTTTTAATAATAATGTAGAGAAAGCATAGAGAAACTTCAAACTTGAGTTTTAAAATAAATCCAGACATTTAGGGAGGTAGATTATGAACTGAATTGAAATACAATTTTTGAAGCACTCAAGGTGTTGTAATAGGTCAACAGGAAAATAGGAAGTTACAGATAAAAAGTTGTAAAGAAATAATTTAGCTGTCTTTAGGTTTGACAAAAAGTAGCAGGTACATGATGAGTTGTATAACAGGGTGAAATTTGAGTACAGCAAAACTATTGAGAATTTCAGAATTCTATAGTAGAGGGAATGAAATGTACAGCAAAGTAGGACTCAAGATGGATTTAACAATTAAAAATGACAATTAGACTAGACTATGGCATTTTTAAAATAAAATACAATCAAATAAAATCAAAACTAAACTAATCTACTTTTTTGGAGCTACACATCTATGTTATATTATGTTAAATCTATTTTGTCTATACTTGTCCAAAGCTTTTCTTCCATATAAAATAAAATGGTTCTATTTATAATTTGTCACTAAAAAATGAAACAATGAGCTTTAGCTTTTATAAATTTATTTATTTTATCAAGATAACTGTTGTCAGAGCAAGAGATTTCCACATTTTTAAGTCAGCTTCTCAAGGTAAAACTCATTAACATAGCAATCATCAAATATTTATGATATTTTCAAAGAAATAAATTAGCAACCAATAACTATAAATGTGTCTCATTTTTATGTTTTATTTTAAAGTAACAAAATAACATTTTAGTTTTCACGTCAAGGTAAGTACGTGTTATTTCACTCTAATGGTTCAAAGAGGTTTGCTTATTTTTATTAAAAAATTTTTTGGAGGGGAGTGGGGTTAGTTGTTGGGGAATTATAAAATACCTAAATTATTTTGTAATTAAATGAGAACAAGTATCAGAGAATCGTTTCACAGCAAGGGTCTACTGATCAAACCAAAACAAAGATCTGTGTCATATGAGCAAGTTTACTTCCCACCACTATGGACCTATCATTGTTGGAACAAATTACAACAATGATAATATATATACTTAAAGCAGTTCTGATTACACAACAAAACTGGATCATGGAAAATTCAGATAATTAATCTGGCTAAAAGAGTTTCTGACTTGAACAATTTATTTAAAATAAGCTATAAAATTAGCTGTAGATTAGCTGTAGGTATGAAGGCAGTATCAATTTGACAGAAATTTATTTCCTATACTTTTGAACTTTGATAGACTAAGCAAAAAAAAAAATTAAATTTTAAAAGAAAGATTTCCTGGAGTCATATAACAATGTGAAAAATTGGAATGGATTTCAACATAGATTTTTTAAATTTAAATTCTATGTTTGTGAAACTATGGAATTCATTCTTTATCCTGAATACTTTTTAGATCTAACTGCTTGTATGACACAGCTAAGCAAAATGAAACATTGTGGAAACATTGTTTGCTTTGGTCTGCGTGCTGATACTGAAAAGACCTCCTGTACATTGTTTGCATTCACCACATTGGCTTTGGATGCTCGACGTTTGATGCTCTCTCGGTTTGAGGTGAAGCGAGACTGATCTTGTTCTAATGTCCATCCCCAGGCCAGCATGGCCTTCAAGGATTCTTTGGCTGGGTTCATGTATCTGGCCTTTGACTAAAACAAAAATAATAATTCTTATAAAATTGATTCCATTTAAGTTTTCAAAATTTAAATAAAAATAGCAAAAAAGAAATAGTTTTTAAAAAAGACTGTAACTCTTTTTATAGAGCAAAAACATCTATAATTTTCCAATAGGCACCTGTTTTTAATACGCCTCATTATTTTCACAAAATGAATTTAAATTTTCAACCCACAGTTATGTAGAATCTTTTTCAAGTTTGGTTTTTTAGAATTTAACTTAGGCTACTTCATTCCTCTTCTTCGATACAGTATTTTTATATAGTATTTGTGCCCATTTTTATTCTTTTTGTTTCTATTATTTTTAAAAATCTCTATTTAATTACTTTTCCCATAGCGATGTATGTAGTAGTATTTATTTAATACAAAATGATTTAAATAATTATGTTTATATGTATTTGTACTGATGTAAAATGTTAACTTACTTAATTGTCTTTTAATAATGCTTTAATATATTGCTTAAGTCACACAATTTGTTTTTTTTTATCTTCTATTTAAAAAGAAATATAAATATTATGTTTTATTGTAAACAGATCTAAGTGTATTCAATTTTCTTTGAGTTAGAAAATGTCGGTTATATTGTTATTTTTAAAAGTGTAAAGAATGTAACTTCAATAATCCTGAAGATTGGTGGAGACACCCCCCCCCCCCACTATATAATAAATTCAATTATTATGCCTATTAACATTAAAGTATTTGATAATTAGTCTTTAAAATGACCTTATATGGATATGAATTAATACTATACCAATTAAGATGTCTAAGCCCATAATATTCCAGGGGCAAAATAGTTGTCATTGGCACACATTCATTTAATCTCATTATGATGATACTACTTATACTAATAGTATGTTCATTCAAAAAGATGTTAAACTGAAAAAAATATATTTAAACGTCTGTCACAAAAACCTTAATTTATAATGAGCCAAAGTTTAAGGTACAAAATTAGTTCAAATTTTTAAATTTTATATTTGATTAGTAGAATGGTTATGATTTCAAACACAGATTAGTTTTGATTTATCTCGATCATCAGTTATCTTTACATCTGTGAGATTGGTGATATAACAGAGTTCCAATGTATATTAATCCCATAAACCATTCTGAAGTTTTTTCAATTAAAGTTTTAAAAAAAATTCAATGTGGCATTGTTTTTAAAAAAAATCTTATAAAATTGATTATATCAAAACTAAAGCTTAATCTTTTTTCAGCATTATTGTTTCATTTTTAAATCCTTTATATTAACTCGTAGGATCTGCTTCCTTTATTGCTTGCTTGTCGCAAAAACTTTGGATAGATTTTTAACCCACTTCACAGTATCCTATCAAGCTGAAACTTAGCAGGCAGACTCATGGCGACAATAAAAATGATGTTTCAACATTTCACATTGATCAAATACTCTGTAATTAAATTAATAAATTTTTAGATTATCTCTATGTAACATGTAAATATTTATGCTAGTCTGTCGCGCGGTGTGAATTATATTGAATGCGCGGTGCGTTTTACATTGAATATACATGTACTTTAATAATATTTTCCTGATCAGTAAAAATATTTTTGTACTAGTCTGTCACGCAGCGCTTATTATATTGAACATAATACTTTTAGTTATGTCTCAAATATTAAGGATTTATAATAGAAAATTTTGTTTTTTATGGGTTTTTTTTTTCCAATAATAATATTTTGCAAACATACCCTGTCATCAAGAAGGTGGTATGGTTTGAGCAGTGGATGAATCTTACGATCATCGTCATATGTGTTGCCAAACTGCCATCCTAGCTCAATCTGTTTTTAAAAATCATTTTAAACTTCTAACACCATTTCAAAACATAGATTTCTGGATGGTATATATATATGTAGCCGAGTGGTGGGTATATTGATTGCTAATTACTTCACACTTATCAAACAGGTAAATGAAATGAAGGTCATGAGAACTATAGTTTTAATAACTGTTAATTTATTCATATATCTTCTAAGGTTGATACAGTAACTGATGTATAAGTAATTGAACTTTAAGCTAGCAGGAAACACAATACACAGTTCTACTTTTGCCTATGCCCTATTCTACCTAGGGGGCTGGTGCCTCTTGTAACTAGGTACTGGGTGACTCTCTATCTACCTAGGTGCCAAGTGCCTCTTGTAACTAGACGCTGGGTGACTCTCCCCAACCTAGCTTTTTCCTCCCTCATATAGTTGGTGAACCGGGAGATGTTGGTTCTGGTCTAGTATTGTCATATACTGTACATAGTAACCTACATCTCAGGTCATTTTTTAGAGGACCGATAATTTTCAGCTTCACCGGAAACCCTCGCATCGGGCACCCAAATACACAACATTGTGCTGGCAACAGAAACTCTCATTTCCGAGTCAAATAAATCCTGGATCCGGAGGCTATCAGCCCCGGTCCCCATCAAGTAATCTGTAATCCAACAACCCAGGTCCCATCTCTCTGCTGGTGTGAACAGAGGGCCCTTTGTTTGGGAACATGGTGAGGGTGAGGCAGTATGCTTTGGGGGCACATATATATATATATAAAATTACAAATATCTAATCAACAAAATGAAACAGTTTCACAGTTTTCAAAATATTTTTATACAATTATTTGAATAAAATGTAGCAAACGAGCACCTTGGCCCAGCTAAATACAAATTTTAAAATAAACATCTGGTGTAACAATTACCTTCTTAACAGCCCAGCAGTCATGGAAATGCTCAGCATATTTGGTCACAGCGGACTCCAAGGACTGATTAAGATTTACCCTGAGAAGACATTTTTAAAAATGGTTTATATGCTCAAAGGATAGTTTCAATCTATTTAAGCATCTTTTTATTTGAAAGTATTTGCAACATACTTTTTTGACTAACAACTACATTAGCAGAAATTAAATATATTTGGTGTTTAATTAGAAAATTAAAAAAAAAATTATTTACTATTTTGAATTCAGACATCGAGTGAATACTTCTTTAATACATAAAAAAAAGTAGGGCTGTTAACGATTATTTTAAATTTAATTGTTAACTTTTGAAAAATTAACAATTTATTAATCGTTAATTTCAATTGACGCCACACATTTTTAATTTATGTAACACTTAGTAAAAGTTCTTGATGAAAATCTAAATAACACTTGAATATATATATATGTATTTTCGTAACCAACTACGCAATTAGACAAGTGTGTTGACATTATTTGGTTCAAGTGATGAGCGGGTTTAATTGGCAATATAACCAGCTGAGCTAGACAATCATTAACATGGAACTGAGGTAACTTGTATGCATAAAACGGTCTTGGCAAGAAATGATATTATTGGATATTGGTGTTAATTAAGTTTCCACCATTGTAGAGGGTTAATGGATTCAAGAACTTTCATCTCCATTTTGTAACTCAGTAATTCGTCAGAAGAGCTGTTCGTCATTTTCCGTCTCTGAGTCAGACTCCATTACTACCATTAGCTTAATATGGTTTTCATTTGGTTTGATAAGTGGACAAAGTGTTAGAACAATAGTAGTATGGTAGGAAAACTTTATCAACATTTTGAAATTTCCTGTCAGTCAATAGCTTAAAATGAAAATGTTCTTATAATCTGTTCGCAGTGGCGGCGTTAGGTAAGCGCGGGGCCTAGTGCCAGCAATGACCCCGCGGGGCCAGAGTACTAGTAAAGATCGCTAAGCACCAGTATGCTATGGTATTTAAAAATATGAAATATCTTGATTATTGTGTAATTTTAATACCGCATGTCACCTTTTTATTAAATTATTACAAGTTCATTATTTTCTCTGGTCTATAAACAACAGTTTATTCTTATCGAAAAATGACGTGCCGGTTACGACGTGATTTAAAATGCAATTTATTGGCAGACATATTGCAAAATAATGCGTTTTGCTAATTGAAAGTGAACTGTGGATGTCGACCTATTTTCCGCTAATGGTGTAATGCTTTCAAAGACGTCTAGAGCTATGCTACGGAATTTGACCTTCAAAAAGGATTACAAGAGTGCCTCTTTGTTTCTTTACAATCGTTTCCAGCATACATTCTACCATCCACTCTTTGGTTCTACGTGTATAGGCTATTAACCAGGACGAGACATGTTCAGGACCGAAACGCGGGGCCTACCTAAGCGCGGGGCCTGGGGCAGTCGCCCCAGTTGCCACCCTCAAACGTCGCTCCTGTCTGTTCGTATAATCGTCAGAAAACTTATTATTTATTGGCCACTATTTGTTATTATTTTTTTACTTTTTGACTTCTAATAATTTGTAATCGATGGATCGATTAATCGTTAAAATATTATTAAAATGTTAGAAATTTAAACTAGAAATTAATTTTTAATTTTGACAGTCCTAAAAAAAGGGAAATCAATCTTACATTGAAATGAAAAAAACAAAACTTACTCATAGGAATAACAAACATGGGGAAACCTTTGTTATGATTATTGCTGCATTAATATAGAAGTTTAAGCATATTTCAAACTTTAGTTTAATTTGCTGTCAAACCTTGTTGTGTCAACAGGCTTTGGGTTATATGCTCCATCAAGATCAACAGAAGTCTGCCTGAGCCAGCTGTCATCATGGTGACTCAGGGTATAGTCAGGTGACAAGGCACAGCCAATGGCTGACAAACAAGGAAGTGCTTTAGAAAACAACTCTGGATCATAAGCCTGACAGAAAATAAAATGACTTTCTTCATCAGACCATCTGGAAGCACTCATAAAAATAGATATAATAAAAAAGTACATGTAGCCTTTATATAATTCATCAGAAAGTGTTGTATTAACATTAGGGCTGGCACTGAATAAAAAAATTCTGTCTGATTAATCGGGAAAATTTCAATTTATTATATTTTTATAATGCACACATAGTCGTAATTCATTATTTTGCAAAATCATTAATTCGTGGTAATTCCATCCCTCCAACATTTTGTGATGTAACATAGCAAATTCTTTCTGCTATTCAACAAATAAAGGAGAAAAACCTTTTTATTTACCTATTTATGTCTAAAAAAATAATAATAATATGAGGGAAAAGTATGTAAGTAACAAAAAATATAGAAATATTTTCTTCAATTTTAATAGAATTTTAATTGATCAAATTAATTTTAATCGATTATTTTAAAAAGATTAATTGATTAATTAAAATGTTAATTTCCGCAGCTCTAATTAAAATATTTTTAAAAATATAATATTTGTTTAATCTACTCAATCACATAATGTCTTATTTATACAGATGCTCCTTTTATACAGAAGATTATTGTGCTCAACGTTCTGTTAAGAATGGATTGGCAAGTGACTCAGCATTTACGGCCCATGGCTATGAGGGACCACACTATTCGCAGTGGCCTTTGTTTCCCTAACTAGTGTCAGGTACCCATTTAGAGCTGGGTGGACTCAGGGACACCCTTGACCCCAGGAACAGATAGTTGCCTTCATGGAGATCCAAACCCGTGACCCTTGATACACCAGCTGAGTGCACTTGCCACCCAACCACAGTGCCCACAAAACATTAAAAAAATACTTTTTCCTAAAATACAAGAGAAAAATGAGGGAATGCACATATTTGTCTGTAGTTATAATCTCTAAATATAAACAATTTAATTACCCGCTTGGCCAGTGAATCAAAGATCCCTTGAAACAACATCATAGTTAATCTCTTCTCTTCTTCACTGGCAACTGATCCTCTCCCTGCCCCAGTGGCATAGTAGCTACCACTTCTCTCGTAGTGGGATGTTAAAACCTAAGAATAGATGTCAATATTAGACATTGAATATTAAAATTGGCTACTTTGATACTTTGATAAATTGTTCATGAAATATAAAAAGAAAATTTTTGAAAGGAAATTTTTTCCAAAGATGCTGGAATTAAATTATTTTTTAAAAAAAAGTTTGGCACTGTTTTTCCTCTAAAATTACTAGTCTGCTGGTTTTAGCCTGAACTTATTGATTCTGTTCAGAACTGCTTGAACAAAATTAAAGTAGAAGCAAAGAGCAATAACCTTATCCTTTTTTAAAAACATTTCCTGTTGATAAATGTGCTACTCACTCTTAGGGGCACAACAGCATGCTCTGACAATGCTGGGACATCTACTGTCAGTTTCCTTAGCAGATTTGTCATCAATGGCAAACGAAGTTCTCTGTAATATTAATTTTATAATTTAAAATTACAAATCCCAAAAATAGAGCATATTCAAAGGGAAATTAATTTTTTGAGATATGACATTTCCATAACAATTAATGCATGAACACAGACTTCATTAAAAAATGTATTTATTTTTTCCATACTTCTATGTTAAAATAAAAAAAAAAGATCTTATCTCAATTTTTACTAATGGATTTAAATTGTCACTTCAAGGAGAAAGATAAATTGGTTTAGAAATAGATAGCAACACATTTGAAGGCATCTTTAATACATGTTATTATTCTACAGAAAAATGTGTCACGTACTGTGTGAAGGCCACCAGAAAATCTGAAGTCATCTCCTGCTGACCCTTGGTTAGTGTTCGGCACTTTGAAAGCCTGTAGCAGGTCTGAAGCATGGTCTCCAACAGAACAGAAGCATGCTCAGACTCTCGGAAGTAGTGACTGTGTTTCATGAGAAGTGGGAGGACAGAGGTACACAGGTAGCGATTCAATGCAAGAGCCATATCACTTTCTGATGCTGCTGCCTGTAATTATAATGAATTAAAAAGTTATAAGTGGTTAAAAAGTTATTTTACTTTGGATGTGATCTTATTTCTTAATGCATTTATTTATTTATTTGTAAATATGAAATTTACTCATTTAAATTACTTTTTTCACAATTGTATTCAAAATCATATAATCTAGCTTCAAACATTATAACCATAATTTTTTTTATATTAAGATTGATAATGATATTGATACCATGTCTAGTGTGGTAGCAGCCCTGAGGTCAGGTAAGAAGGCATCGTCCAACAGCCTATAAAATGTGGCCTGGTCATCCACTCCATAAACTCTGTCCAAGAACATGACAATGGAAGCTTTGTGGCTGGGTAACAGACCTGGAGGCATGCCATCCCCACCTGGTCCACCTCCACCTAGTTTGTTGGCAGCAGATAAAGTTTTTTAAGTTAAAAAAAGGTATGATGGTTTTAATAAAGAAATTTGAAATTAAATATAAGACCAGAGAGTGGAATGCATTAAAAACTTCAAGCATTATAAATAAAAATGAAATAGAGAGATGGAGTGAAGCTTTGTTATTGAAAAAGTCAAACTAATAAAACAGTTACAATAAATGAATTTTTTAGCTGAAAGTAGGCATTTTTTCTGTCTTAAAGTACTTATCTCTAAAACATTTCTTGGGTGGTATTATTTTAACATGGGATACATAGATCTATTTAACATTTAGAATTTCTAGCTTGAAAAATTCTAGAAATTGAACACAGTCCACATTGTTTTTATGAATTACTGTCTTTTAGTTTAAATGAGTGGTTAAGATAATTAAAACAGCAATAAAGGGAATAAAAACCCTTTTTTAACATTTTAAGATTTAAATTAATCATATTTGATCATCAATGATCTTTGAAATATTTCCAAAGTTGGTCTTATATTAGATTTTATTTTAAGATATACCTGTATTTAATTTTTAAAAAATGTTTAATAATACTTTCAAGAGCAGTTAGCAATAGCTATATACCAAATACTCATTGTGTAATTCTACCTATTTTAAAACAAGTCATAAAAACAATTTAAATTAAAGCAAACAACTAAATTAAGTACCTTCTTCATCCTCTCCTGCAGGTCGACCCACTGGCAGGATGAATGGAAGCCCAAGAACTCCTTCTAGATCCTCCATTGAAACCAAACTCCTCAAGATGGCTCGAGCTCTCAGAGAATCACTACGACCAGCTTTAATTGTTTCTGCATCTGGAGCACATTTGCCAAGAAGGTCAACAAGGCTGGAGTAAAACTCCAATATGGCACTACCAATATCAATGTAATCTTCATCTTCAGGAGGTGGCAGTGTATGGAACTTGTATTTGCTGTAACAATATTTTTAAAATTGTCATGAAATTTAAAGAAGACCTCATATTTACAAATAAAACATGATGTTTAAAAATAATTATTTTTATAAAAATAAATATCCACTTATTGGCTCAGCTTCTCCTGACCTGTTGACCAAGTAGTTTCCCCCTGTATCATCATCATCATTCATAGCCATCAGGAAACTGCTGGAACTGTTATCTCTGGCAGCTGCTATTTGTTCAGACATTCTGATGCCATCTTTCATGGCTTTCAGCAGTCCACCTCCTTCTCCTCTGAGGGCCGGCCCAAGACACTCAGGCCGACGGATCAGTAGTCTCACAACAAGGTTTGCATTCTCCTCAACATTTTCCCCTTTGTTGAAATAATATTAAAAAATTATTACATTATAAAAATATTTTCAATTTATTGAAACTTAATGTGAATAAATATAAAAAAATGATTTATGTTCGATTTTTTTTAATGGATGAGAGTGGAGAAATTGTATTGAATAATAATTTTATAACAAATATTTTGAATTGAACAAATAGTCTTCTTTAAATTTTCAGTATGAACTTATAAATTGTAAAGAGATTTAGATATAATTCAATAGATATATAGAAACCAGAAGATATTTAAGGAAAACACTTGTTTTAACATCTACCAAATCTTTAGACAACTAAGTGAAAAC
This sequence comes from Radix auricularia, assembly GCA_002072015.1. NCBI lineage: Eukaryota > Metazoa > Mollusca > Gastropoda > Lymnaeidae > Radix > Radix auricularia. The sequence continues at coordinate 151,735 of MUZC01004527.1, read as the reverse complement.
TAGGCAAATAGCATGTATAAAATGATGAATTAATTTGTAAAACTAATAAATACGAAGATATAAATTATTAATGTATTGTATGCTGCTTACATTGGCTTTTTTTCACCGAGTAAAACTTTTGAGTAATTTTAACATATTTCCTAAACTCAATACATAGTAATTCTAACCAACATATCTCTTAAACGCTATACATAGTAATTCTAACCAACATATTTCCCTAAACTCTAGGCATAGTAATTTTAACCTACATATTTTCTAAAGTATATATAGCAATTCTAACCATTGTTCCAGACACAGAACCTCAGGAAATCCAGAAACCTTTCTCCTTCTACTGGATCCCAACCTATGTCAGGGTAACCTTTCTCTAAAAGTTCAGCATTAACCTAAAACCATAAGCAGAGACTATTTAAACCTAATGATTTCCTTTTTTAAACATTGTATAATTTTTTTTGAAAAAACATATATTTTCTGTTTCCATGTTTCTAAGAAGTGTTAAAATAATATATATTTTGTTTTATATGTTAATCTCTCTTCAATAGATCATTTAAAATAAAAAGTTGTTAAAAGCTTTAAGAACAAAATTATATTTTATTTTTCAACCACAATAAAAACAACAACAAAACTAACATATGTGAATAACATTTTTTTTTTCAAATTTCTGTTGGATTCCCTATCTCACCTGTATGCCACACCTAGACAGGTAAACGGCAATTTTTTCTAGATGTGATTCTCTCAAAGCAAGCGCCAGTTCATTGTTGTCCATCAAGGAAGAATAGGCAACATCCAATGGACAAGACCCTCTCAGTGATGGCCGTGCTTGAATTTATCACACAAAAATACACTCTTTATTTAACTTTGTATTTGAAACATAATTTCTTCATGTAGAAAAAACTCTAAATTATGTTAAAAGAATTTATGTTGCAGCCTACAGGCTTGTGATAGTCTATAAAGGGAAGTAATGAAATTTGCAGTACACTTTGCTGTGTCATCCTGTTTGCTTGAACAATTTTTACAAGGCATTTAAATCACTAAAATGACAATAGTGCTTACCCAGCAGCATGCTACTGTTATCCAGCAGATAGCTGAGATGTTCAAACATGGCTGCCTGGTTCTGACGACTTGTACGACAAAAATAGCACAGAAAACGGCAGCACATCACCACCATTTCTGCAGCAGCATCCTGTATAGGGCATATACTTTGTTATGATTAATTCAGAACAAAAAAAATTATATAAACCAAGATAAAATGTAATCACACATAAAAATTATGATATTGGCTCAGTTTTAAAGTAAGGCATATACAAGTTATGTTATTAGAATATTCTAACCCAAAAACAAAAAAGAAGAAAGAAACATAACTGAAAACTCATAAATTAAATAATTAATTTCTTTCCTTGACTGACAGAAAGAAACATAATGAAGAATATGAATAAATAACTGAAAGCTCATCAATTAATTTTATTAAGTTCTTTCCCTGACTGACAGATAGAAACATAATGAAGAATATGAATAAATAACTAAAAACTCATTAATTAATTTTGTTAAGTTCTTTCCCTAACTGACAGATAGAAACCTAATGAAGAATAGGGATAACAACCTTATTCTGTTCACTAAGACTCTCCATCGTGTTGGACTGGGGCGGCTGTCTGGTAGCCCCATCTCCTCCTGTCATCTGCTGCTGTTGTTGCTGTTGCTGCTGCTGGGCCTTGTTCAGTGTGTTGACCATCAACTGCATCACGGTTTCATGTACACAGAGGGCTCTCATTAGGTCAGGGTGTTGGAAGAAAACTTTGTTGTCCATCAGGTCTCTGCAATGACAGAGTAAACAAATGTGACTTTTCTTAATGATACTGAATAATTGAATCATGCAACTCTTTTCAAGTACCTTGTTTGAAATAGCAGCACACAAATTGTGTGAATAAACACTTAAGTTTTATGGCAGTCCAACTCTGTATAATGATGTAGATTTATCTTTTAAATTTGTAGGATGTTAAATGTCAAATACTCATTCATAAATACTGTTTATTGGGTTCCCTTTCTTTTTATTGTGACTCTACTTACTTGAGACTTTGTTTCATGAGCTCCTCTTCATCAGGCCCGGCCTGAACTTGAAGGAGTGATCTGATTATACCCAGAGATTTCAGAAGGAGGTTTATGTCTTCATCACTCTTTGAACTGATAACATAAGCTTTCTCCAGTGCTGACATCAGCTGACATAAAAGAACCCAAAAAAAAAAATGTCTACAATTGCCCAGTTTTGCAAAATAGCTAGATAAAATCAAACTACTTGGAAAATTAAGTTTAAATGGGGATTTCATAAAGAATTGATGGTGTCTCTTACATAAATGCATCACAATTTTTAAACAGCTGAGTATAGTTTACAATAAATACTTAGTTTACATATAAAATTATATATAAAATATAGACATTCTTCTTTTATTTTTAAACATTTTATTCTAAATACTATTTTGTTTATTTATTTGAATTGAGGAACAGACAAGGAGAAAGTAGACAAATCATAATTCAGCCACACCATCAGCTGGTGAGTTCAGAAAGCAAAAAACTAATTCTGCATTCATTTAACCCATTCATTTAACCAGGTAAAAACGTAACTGGTGAATATTATTGTCAATATATTCTCAGATGAGGTTTTCTGCCATACATTCAAAGAGCATGGGTTTGCCTTACCTTCTACATTACAGATGCTCCATCTATACAGAACATTTTTGCATCCTATGTTTATCCATGGTTTATGTCTAGTCTTGCATTTCCTAGTTTTTTTTAATGTTATTAGTTTATTTGTTTTCTTAGTTTGCCCAGGAAACAAACATAAGGGCAGGATGAAGTTCTATGACCAAAACCAAAAGTTACATTTATAAAAGAACATGGCAACCAGTGGCGTCGCTAGGGGGTGCGGGGGGGGGGGGCGCCCCGGGTGACACCATCAGGGGGGTGACACCAGACTGTACAATTCTATATATTCCCGTTATTTGGCACTGGAGAACTCGAAGGAGTTCTATGGGTTAAATCGTGAGGGGGTGACACCAAAAGCTACCGCCCCGGGTGACACCATGAGCTACTGCCCCAGGTGTCACCAACCCTAGTGACGCCTCTGATGGCAACCATACAACACAGTCTAAATTAAACCTAGTTCTCTACATCCCAAGGGAAATGTATTCCCTCTGTAACAGCTGAACCACTCAATTTGGTATAAATGGAGGAAATGAGAAATCTAGAGCAACTTTTTTTTTACAGTAGCATACAAAGCCATTGAGAAATAAGAGAACACATTGAACACACTTTCTGATTAGCCAAATCCCTTATCATGCAATTGTGTGTCAAAATGACAAAACATTATATTTATTCAGTCACAGGAAATATCATTTGTATTTACCTCACCAATTCCATCGTATTGCCTATGAAGTAGACTAAACATTTCTCTGACAAGGTCCTGGCTAGATATAAATGTCTCTTCTGCCCAGTAGACCATCGTGTTGGTGATAAGCTTCTGCACTGAATCTGAACAAATAAAATTCATTACAATGTATAAGACAAAATAATGAAAAAAAAAGCAGTTTAAGATAATTAAGCTTGTTTGGTTTAATTACTTGTACAATCAATGGAAATAAATTAAACAAAATTTTTAAAATATTACTCAGCCACAGATCAATTTCACATATTATTTCATCCATCTGAAGCAACAATGGGCTGACTTCAATGGGTTATATCATTTAAAAAGAATAAATATAAAAGCTACATTTTTTCCACTTGCCTGGAATTTTTGGTGTTTCTATGTGTACTGTGACTTCTGGAGTCTTGGCTTTCCAAACTATTGCCAGCAATCTTTGTGATATTGCTGGAGATGGTGGGGCTTCAATTTGAGCTGGTGGCTCCTCATCATTCATGACTGGCATTTTACAGTGCTAAGGGGAAATGTGAGCATACATTGTCAAATTTTATATGAATAATAACATTTAAGGTGAGATCTTAATGATTCTTCAATTTCTAAATCCAGCACTTACTTTAAAACGTCTAACATGGAGAAACAGATTATTTGAATTAAATTAAACCCAATATTCTTCACTGTGTCTTTCCTTATCTTTCCCATCCTTATTCCTCAAGTATAACTCTTCTTTGATCCTACTTCCTAGATGAGTATTTCTCTATATAAGTAGCAAGCTCAATTTTAACAAAATTCCCATTCTAAAATTAAATCCTCTTACTACTGAGATAGAATCTCTTAAACTATTTTATTTTCAATAGTTGTAGTGAGAAAAATTAGTTTAAAGAAGTTATTCATATCTTATAATATATTTATAGGCAATAGAAAACTAATGCACATACTTCCAGTAGCTGATGATGAAAATACTTGAGAGTGTTTTTAATGTCATCACGACAAGGGCAGTTTTCATTGGCATCATCCTCTTCTTGCTTGAATGTCAGAAGTGCTTTCATCTGAATTAAAAGTCATTTTTATGACTTCATTGTCTATTTGTTGATTTGATAAGACTACTGAACATTACATCTTATAATAATAATAAATAAAAATTATTAGGAACATTAAAAGTCAACTAACTAGTTGCACTGACCTGTTCTTTTGGAGGACACCTGAACTCTTTGGTTTTCTTTGCAGCCATAGCTGGTGGCATGTCTGTCTGCTTGATCTCAATGTATCGCCGCAGTTGATCCTTGATTAAAAGCAAACTTTAACATGTTATTATAAATGTATGCATGAAAAACCATTGATAACATGGTGTTTCTATGTCATTAATTGAGTCAGTTATGGTCCAATGATAGCATGGTGTTTCTATGTCATTAATTGAGTCAGTTATGGTCCAATGATAGCATGGTGTTTCTATGTCATTAATTGAGTCAGTTATGGTCCAATGATAGCATGGTGTTTCTATGTCATTAATTGAGTCAGTTATGGTCCAATGATAGCATGGTGTTTCTATGTCATTAATTGAGTCAGTTATGGTCCAATGATAGCATGG
>MUZC01004527.1:108392-139827 GCA_002072015.1 Radix auricularia | reverse complement strand
GTCAGACTAAGATGTATGATGAGTCAGACTAAGATGTATGATGAGTCAGACTAAGATGTATGATGTGGTACACCTGGTGTAGGTTTTGTCATATAAGATTGGCTGAAATATCACATTTTTATTCATCATCCTTATTCAGTTTTATTTTATATGTACATTATTTTTTGTAGCTTCAACCTGAATGCAGTCCTTTCATGTTCTTTCTGTTTGATTAAACCTTATGGCACATCAAGAGTTAAATCAGTCTAATTTTAAAATAAAATATGTATGTAGTCCAAACTAAGAGCAACTGACCTCAAGTTTAACTGGCTCTTCTAACTCCATTTTGAGAAGCCCTTTCTGACCATGAGCAACTAAAGGAAAATAAAAACAGCATTCTAGATTTTATTATGAACTTTTAAACATTACTCTCTAACACTTTGACATAAGATACTTAACCAAAATAAAAATAGAGTGCGCTTAAAAGTAGAAAACTGAAATTCAAGGCATTTTCTTAAATCCAAATAAAAAATTCTTTCTTTACTTACTTCTGGTGCCAGAGTCATCAAAGGCATTAGGTTCAATAAGACACAACAGGTGGTGTAGATCATCATCATTAAGTAGGCCCATAACTAACAGGTTATCACAGACTTTCAACAAGGGCCTGGTCAAGGCAGAAATCAAAATTAGAAGAATGAATAACCATTCTCAGATCCATATATGAGAAGTTTAATTTTTTCTTTAAATTTCCAGAAATTATTTTTAAAATGCAATATTATGTCCAGTATCTTTTATTATTAGGGAAATTGTAATTTATTTTCAGCTTTGCAGATTACATTACTGGTATTTATTTTTAAAAAAACTTCTTTAAATTTCATGCAACAGACATATCTTCTTAGTCTGCTGCCCATATCTTTTCAGGAAATAAACAGACATCATTCAGTGAGCGGCAGAAATTATTTGATAGTATCACCACCACATTCACATAAAATGTCTTCATTTATCAGTGAGTTGCAGAAATTGTATGATAGTATCACCACCACATTCACATAAAATGTCTTCATTTATCAGTGAGTTGCAGAAATTGTATGATAGTATCCCCAACACATTCACATAAAATGTCTTCATTTAAAATAAATTCACCATCTCTTCCTGAGCATGAAACAAAAAACAACAACCTAACTGTAAAATATGGGTGCTAATTTTATTCATAACCAAACCTACACAAACAAATTGGTGTTACTGCCACCGATAGGATCCCTGACATGTGCCGCTCCTTTCTCAACAGCTGATGACAAGGCATGCATCGTGAAAGACTTGAGTTTTTCAACATTAAAGAATGGAGCTGTTGAATCACGGCCACTCTTCTGAACTCTGAAAGAATAGAAATAAATGTAATAAATGTTTTGAGCATCTCCTATTTCATAATGTTTGAGAAAGCTAATAATCATAAATGACATTATAATGAAGCAGGATAAAATATTTTGATATTATTAAAATGTCTATAATTTTTAAAAAAATGTGCTACCACCAAATAAAGAATACAAAGGTATATACTGATGAAAGAAAAAATAATATGCTACCACCAGTTAAAGAATACTGATGAAGGAAAAAAATCAAAATCTCATGTACCTGTCCTGGATCTGTTTTTCTGTGATGGCCAACTGAGGCCTGATGGACACACTTCCCTCCATGCTAGGAATTTGTTGTTTGATGCCATAGGTCTCACTGGCAGTTGTCTGTGGCTGGTACAAGTTGACTGACTTGGTGTTGGGTGTCAATGGAATAATAAACTCATTCTGAGTCATCAGTCTGAAATAGAAACACACTCACTCAGCCTCTTTTTGAAAAAAAAAAAGTTTAATACATATAATTGAAGCTTAAAATCCTTTGGGCATGGATAAAAAAATTCTTAATATGTTTACCTCGATCTTGTATGGGATTCCAAATGCATGGCAATGAGCAGGTTGTGGAAGCCGTGCCGTAATGGACCAGATAAATCTAATGAAAGACATCAGTTGCATTGATTTACCTCCATAAACATGTTATATATAAGTATCTCTTCATATTCACTGTTATTTAAATGGCAGCAACAAAATAATATTAATTATTACAGATCTAAGCCATTACGATTTACAACTTGATTTGGCATTGAAGAAAAATATAGTTTAAAAAGTTCATATAAAGACTTTTGATATAAATTCAGAGAAGATTCAGATGGATTCAGAGCTTTGTAAAAAAAATGTGTTCACTGATATTTTGTAGTCATACACAATCAACTGTTTTAAATCCTGCCTAACAATCTTTAAAAAAATGTGGATGCACATTTGTGTGATCAGAAATTGTTGCTAGCTTACAAAACAAGGGATGACACTTAGGTGATGTACTTTGTCTGGATTTTTTTTCCAGATATTGCCTTTTAAATGTGAACCCTACATAAGTATAAACAGTATGCTTTTAACCCTTTTCAACCCTTTAATCTACACCAAAGGTCTACAGACATTTACTCACATTCACTTTTGATGCAGTACATCAGTTGCTTCTCATCAACATGCTGGACTAGGGCATTGGCCACACGGTGGTTACCATGGGAGCACACAGCTTGATACAACTCCAGAGTTTTTGCATGAAAGCTGTAAAACATTAAAATTAATTAAACTTCTATAATTTAACATATTTACAGACTTATTGTTAAACTCTCAAGTGATGATTATTTTTTTTTTTTAAAGTTATGGTACTAATTTTGTGTCAGTACAAATCAAGATAAAAACTTACTTGAGTAGTTCGTCCTTCTCTATCAGCTCTAAGACATCATAGCATCTGTCCTCATCTGGCACATACACGGCCAACATGGAGACTGGAAAAATGTTGATAGAAAATTTTAATAGTAAATGACTGGTTTACATTAAAACAAGTAATTAAAATACTAGTTAAAAAAGGACCACAATATAGCAGCCAAGAAATGAACAACGGATTTATATAATTGAATGTTCAATGACTTACCCGGCTCCTCACAGATCATACTCCAACCCCTAATATCAGACAGCTTTAAGGTGCTGGCTTTCAATGAGCCATTAGGCACCCGAGCCCAATAAGCTGGTCTGAGAGACTGGACATCCAAGCGCGGGGGGCATGTTGGTACCAAAGATTTGGGGCCTCTAAACACAGCAGCAGATAAAGGTAGGGACGTCTGGATGGTAAATTATACAAATATATCAATTCAGTCAATAAATGACACACAATTAAAAAATCAAAGAGAGAAGATAATGTTTTAAAATGTCCCACTGATAGACTTTAACTTATCCCATAGTTTAAACATAAAATAGTATATTAAATAATATTAATAGCTTTAATATTTATTCCATTTACAAAGTAGGTTGTGCAAGAGAAAGGGTTAAAAAGTTTAGTAACAGTAATACACAGGAGCGGCGTTTGAGGGTGGCAACAGGGGCGACTGCCCCAGGCCCCGCGCTTAGGTAGGCCCCGCGTTTCGGTCCTGAACATGTCTCGTCCTGGTTTAAATCACGTCCTAACCGGCACGTCATTTTTCGATAAGAATAAACCGTTGTTTATAGACCAGAGAAAATAATGAACTTGTAATAATTTAATAAAAAAGTGACACGCTGTATTAAAATTACACAATAATCAAGATATTTCATATTTTTAAATACCATAGCATACTGGTGCTTAGCGATCTTTACTAGTACTCTGGCCCCGCGGGGTCATTGCTGGCACTAGGCCCCGCCCTTACCTAACGCCGCCACTGGTAATACAGTGAGTAGAGGCACATACCCTGGTGCTGCCGAGCTCAAACTGGAAGATCTCTTTGCTTGTTGGCTCACAGAATACAGCTGGATATAACTTGGTGCCTGGCTCTACCTTTAAACACAGAGTTAATAGAGAATTTGAGAATCTTACCTCTGTAAATATGAGATAAATGACTATGTATCAAACAATATAACAAGTATTAGTTTTTAATCCTTATTAGTTATGATAATGAAACAATTCATGCATCATTTAAATTTCAAGCCCATCTGAACCAGTTGTTGTTCCCACTAAAAAGTGGATCGAAGAAAATCTTTAAATATTTTATTTATTTTTTCTTTTAAAAAGTCACAGTTCATCTCAATTTAATCAAAACTGAATGAAGATAACAATTTAATTTTAAAAATAATAATCCACTTTGCTTCTTTAATTTATTTCAGTAGATTTTTGTATTTTAGGTGGTTTTGTATGAACAATAGTTTGTTACTGTAACTGTGATTTAGCTGAAACCAACCTGAAATTTATTGGCTACTTCTTTCCCATTGACTGTAAAACTGAGGACGCCAGTGGATGCGTCAACAAAACATCCAATGACCAATCCGGGTGAGGCTCTCTTTGAGGCAATCTCCTGGCTGGAGTCAGCATAGCGCTGCTGTAGGTCACCGGCCGACATTATGTAACAGTTCTTACGACTTACACTGAAACATTTGTCAGAAGTCAGAGTCGGTATTAGGTCTTACTAAATGTAGGGCATGAACAATTATCTTTTTAAAAGAAATTTAATTTTAATCACTATTTATTTCTAAAGATTGAAATTCAAATTAATAAAAAAGCAATGAAATGGAGTCAACACCAGAGTTCCAGTAGTTTTACCTTTGTTTTGGTTTGTAATCTCTATCCAGTGTTGACACAACCACATGTCTTACACTTTTAATATCAAATGTAGTTTCATAGTGATGAAAGCTTGGAGTAACCCATCCAACATAGACCTATTTGTTGGAGGAACATTAATTAAATAAGACAGAAACACTATAGCTAACTCATAGTAAATTTGGTTAAAGTATCAATTGAGAGAAATAAAGGGAAACAGAAATTAAACCATTGAAAATTCAATGGATTCACCTCAACCTTAAATATAGATCAATGTTCCCATCCCTTGATATGTGATATTTATCAGAATCAATTTTATGTATAGGACGGTAAAATAATCATAGATATTATAATACTAACGTGTGCAGGATCCTGTCCAGGGAAGACGCGGACAGCATAGAAGTATTCATCCATCTGCTCAGCAAGGGCATTAATTTCACTCAACTCTCCTTCTGACTGACCAAAATCTGAATCTTCACTTCTGAAAATATGATGGCGTGTGGCCAGCTCATCCTGGAACTCATAAGGGATCAAATCCTTGTCAGCATTCTCATCAAACTCAGAATCTGTCACGCGTTGGTTCTGTCCCTTCCCAGTAGATTTTTTCTTATCCAAATGCCCGGTGCGTGCCGAGACCTTCTTGTCCAAACTGGAATACTCTGTGCTGCGAGCTCTGCCCATGTTATTGGGGGACGGGTCTCGTGATTTGGCTTTCTTGAAGAGAGAAGTAAAAGTGTTTTTCCCCTTCTTGCCCTGGTTCTGCTGCTGTTGCTGATTCTTGTCTGTCATCATCTTGGCTGTGTCTAGGACTTTATCTGCAAGGAGAGAAAGTTTTGACCCAGTTCGGGGTTTTTCTTTAGGGGGGTTAAGGAAAGAGTCTAAGCTGTCGTTGAGTTGGGATTCACTGGCAGCAGACTTCATTCCCCGAGAATGCTCCCCAATGCTGGAGTCATCTAGGGATTGTCCCTTCCCTGACTTCATGCCTTTTAGGTAAGATTTTCTGCGCTCAGCAGTGCTCAATGCATCGTCTTCTGTGTAGTTGTGGTGAAGGGCTGGAAAAGTTATAATACACACTTATGGGAGGGGGGTTCAACCGTGCAACATGCTTAATATGTTAATAAGCATTAAAATCATCATAATTAATAAGGACTTCATTGTTAGCGATTGTATTAATTTTGTTACAATCATATAGAAATTTAGTTGAAATTTAGGTCATTGTGATTAGTGTTTAAATTAATCACTGCAATGTAACTCACTTTTCCTCAGTGTCAGGTCTGGGCCACCATTCATCATTTCATTGATGCTGTAGTCCTCTTCATCTGTAAGGTATACAAACAAGACTCACAAAATTGGTAATTGATATAGCATAGCAAAGATCTTTATAAATATGTAAACAGAAAAAAACTTATTTTTTTCCTTAATCTTTATCAATTTAACCTTAAAGTATGAAAACTGCTCACTCATTTCAGAAATAATGTTATTTTTAAGACATAGTTCATGTCATACCATCACCATGTAAATAAATCAAACTAGTTTCAACCTTGATGTTCCCATTACTCTGTAATGTGCATAAATTTGTGTATTTCTAATGAACCCAATCCACATCAAGTTTTCCACAGAGGCTTGCAGAGGTTTACACCAAAACAATATTTCCCTGATATGTCTTTAAACTTACTTGCTTCTGGAATGGCTTCTTCTATTCTGTTTTCTATATTGTTAGTAAACGAGAAGCCAGAATCATGCTCAACCATGACATTTTTCTCCCCCATGCGTCGACCTAAGTCTGTAGCAGACAGCCACAGATCCATGGAAGAATTAGTCAAGGTTAGAGGGGCATGAAAGCTTTGTTAGAACATTGCAACATATGATTACATTACAAATGTTTTAAGTTATAGTTTCAAACAACTAACTACTACAGTGATTGAATTATTTTGTACATTGGCAATGACAAACTCATGCAGTAATATTACATTTTTTAACCCTTTTTAACTTTTAAAAATGTTTTGCATGTTTCATGAAAAAATAGATTATCTGAAGCGCATATTCCATTGTTAAAAAACAAAAGCATAGATTTAACATAGATTCAAATAATTTATGAGACTTTAATTAGTCTATCATTTCTCAAATTATTTGTTGTTTATTAGCAGAAGTACAATTTTCATGCAAAAGCAACTCAATACCAGCAACACAGGGCCAAGACAATGAAGAGTTTCTGTAAACCACTACTTTCCTTATTAGTGTTATTTGTGGAGCTTTTTTTTCATTAAAAAGATGTATAGAAGACATGAATTGAAAATTAGCAGTTAATCAAGTTCAAATATTTTATTTAGAATACTTGTAAATGAAAAAAATGTATTTTAAATTCTAGTATGAAAAATTAATTTTCAAGCAAATATTTTTAAATTGGTGAAATAATAAATGTTTAGTTTTACTCTCCGAATAATTGAAGAGAAAATCTGAACAACTTTTAAATGTGTAGTACAAGTCTATTGTTGCTGATAGACAGGTCAATAACCCAGTAGTGGTTTACAGTAAAAGTAATGAGTAGAGCACCAGTAGAGCGTGCCGGTCCAGAAGGCCTCTCTAGAAGTGAGATCTGACAACTGTCGGGGCCACTCATGCTGCCACTTCCGTTTGTCAGGATGCTGCTGCTAGTCATGCTGTTACTGCTGTTACTGCCATAATGGTGCTGGCTATTGGAGGAGTTGTTATTTTTGACATGTCCATTTCCACTAGCTGGTTTCTTGCCAGTGACAGTACCTGTGGCGACCTCCTCCTCAATGTCCATGTCAGTTCCTCGTCTGCGGATGTTTTCCAAATTGAGCCTTTTCTCCAGAACCTGTTGAGCCAATTGTTTGTCCCTGCTATTGCACAGACGGAAATAGTATAATATTAAACAATAATTTTAATAATTAAAAGAAGTAGCTTTCTTTTTTTAACTTTTAAGTTCGCCTTTAGTAATTGAATCTTTAATTTGTTGTGTTGCAGATATTTATTTATGATTTCATTTAAGTAATAATCTGTCTATATGACTCAATGTGCCACTTATGAATTTTAAAATTCTTCTTAGTCCAAGCATAGGCCTATGCACGGACACTTGTGCTACCTGGCCAGTGAACAGCACACTTGTGGTAACTTCCCAGTGCACAGCACGCTAGTGCTACCTTGACAATGCATAGTGTACTAGCACCTTCTTATTATGGGGCTTTTTTGGATGTTTGTGATTTTGACCTTATTATCACATTAAGTATTTTGTAACAGTTAAAGAATTATTATAAATACTTTTTAAAAATGTAATGGAGGAGGCAATTTCTCAGCATTAGAGTCATGAGCATTATTTTATATTTAAAAATACATATTTTATAACAGTGGCACAATATATAACTAGCCTAGAAACAAATTCATCTTTGCATGTGACAGGCAGACTGAGACGAAGATATTCCAAGTGAACTTTCTCCAAAGTTCCGAATGTTTTTGATGACACTTTGAGGCAAGGGCTAACATTGGGCCTGGAAAGTAAGTTTTCAATAAATTCTTTCAAAATACAGTTGTAATTCTAGACACACACAAAAATTAATACCTTAATTTCTTTTCATTAAAATAATAAAATAATAAATAAGAAATCGATTATAAATTCCAGATTTAAAATTTCTCTCTGACAATGTGATGAGAACAAAAAAATGCAAGTTTTTAAATTTTTTATGATTTCAGATTGCTAATATTTAGTAGGGAAATATCCTAAATGGAGATAGTTGAAAAAAAAGTATAATGTTGTGAGGAGTTATGTCGAAAATTGAAAGCAAACAGAATAATATGCCGTTTTTTTTTTACATCATACTAACCCTCCAGATATCCGAGACACTAGAAGACTGGAATCTGAGCCATTGACTGTTTCAAATAATGGATCATACTTGGCATACCACAAGGTAAGAGCTCTCATCATGTTCCTGAAGAGGAGAAATTTTAGTCTCATCTTAATCAACACTATTAGGACAGTTGTTACAGTCTGGTATCTTGTCTAGTCTTATCTATACAGGTGCTCCTTCTATACAGAAGATTATTGCATCCACAGACCATGCTGTCTGTTGGCAAGTGATGCAGCGTTCACAGGCCATGGCTATGAGGGTTCAATGCATTTCCCAGCCACCTATTTCCCTAACTAGTGTCAGGTACCCAATTGGATCTTGGTGGACTCAGAGATGACCTAGGCCCTGGGAACAAATCCTTGCCTTCACATGGGTTCAAACCCATGACCATCAGTATGCCAGCCGAGCACGCATGACACTCGACCACCATGCCATTATTGGAAACTCCACACTGGACAATCTCAAGACATGTTAGAAACTCTACATCAGTTCACTTATCTAATAACCACAAATTTCATATTTATCTCCTATCTATAATATATCCTACTTCTCTATCTCCTATCTATAATATATATTGCTTCTCTATCTCCTATCTATAATATATCTTGCTTCTATCTCCTATCTATAATATATCTGCTTCTCTATCTCCTATCTATAATATATCTTGCTTCTATCTCCTATCTATAACATATCTGCTTCTCTATCTCCTATCTATAATATATCTTGCTTCTATCTCCTATCTATAATATTTCCTACTTCTCTATCTCCTATCTATAATATATCTGCTTCTCTATCTCCTATCTATAATATATCTTGCTTCTCTAACTCCTTTGGTGCAACTCCTTACACTTGCCAACTCAACACATCAAAGCCACATTTAATGTAATACCAATGCCCACACCTTGAGTTAAACTAATAGAAATAAATTTACAGTGCAAACCCCAATTAACCACTAATAAGAAGTGAAAAAAATGTGGGTGAGACTGCAATCAGGCTTATAGATTAGTAGATGGATAACATGTAAACAGAGTATAAGTGAGCCTGACAGGATGTAACAAAATGCTGTATTGCTTCGTCCTGCCAGGGATGTTATCCATCTACTAATCACTAATAATGGATTTAACAAAGGTCTTTTAAAAAACAAAAAATGGTTTCTTTTGATTGTACTAGAACCATGAGTTCCCCTTATATTTACATTTTCTATAGCTAGCTTATTTATTACAGAATCAAATTTATTACAAATATAATATCCTTGGTTTGACATGATAAAATTACTATCTTTGACAGGCAAAGATTTAATTTATATTCACATTAATACTCAATCTAAAGAGGGGGCGCGGTGGTCTAAGTTGTAGCGAGCTGGACTACCAAACCGCAGCAAGTACCCGTGTCGCGGGTTCAAAACTACGGATCTGGCAAGGCCCCCGAGGCATTGTGCTAACCACACAATCCCATGCTCTTTAGTGGTCAATGAAACTTGTGAACGCTACTTCACTTGCTCCCATGGACCTTTATGGTCTATAAGGGATTTTTTTTTTTTTACTCAATCTAAAGCTGAGAAAAATTGTTATGAGACATGGGAATAGAAAACTCAATGTACAGAATGAAGACATCTATAACTTACACACAGAATGGTTCATAGCCCTCTTGAAGGCCACAGTTGGTGAAGTACTTCAGACCATTTATATCCTGGCCAAAGTTCAGACGTGCCTGTTGGTGTGGTCCCATGGTGAAGGCAGGAATGTAACCTTTTTCAGAGAAAAGTTAAGATGGTCTAATTTCATTGTTAAGTAGGACTGGTTACCAAGACTTAAAGAGTTGACACAGACATGTTCAAATAGATAGTTAATATTGAAAGAAAGTTTTCATAATAAATTTTGCTTCCTTTTTCAAATTTTACATTCATGTTGTTTCATTTTGAAAGAACATATATGTTTATGAGTTGAAAGTATTTTTTAAAAGTTATAATTACTTGAAGTAAAAGTGAGCTTAGCTTTAAGTTTAAAAAATGTAAAAAGAAAATCTGAACTTTCTTAGAGACTCTTTGATTCACATCAGAAATTTTAAAGCTGAAAGACTTAGCAATGGACAGACCTACCAATGTTGTTTGCACTTTTAACATTCCTAAATGCAATTTCTTGCCCCATTGAGTCCATCATCAACTCTCCATTCAAAGAAAAAGCTGTGGTTAAAATTAGAAAAATAAGAATTAGTGTGTAAAAAAAAAAAATTAGAATTTTAATGCTAATGATTGATAATAAAGCTTTTTGTACCCAATTAATGAAATAATGTATTGAATAAAAACAACAAAAAAAAAGGATCCTAATTTTAATTAGATTTATATATCTTTAGATACAAGCTCAGCTTACAGATTGTGGAATCATGGAGGTCAAGCAGGCAACCAACAACATCTCCTGATGTCCAGATTTTTCCATAGGACTCAGCCCCATTGTACCATTTTCTGGCCTTTTAAATAAAAAAAGATGTGATACACAAAATCAATGTCACTAATATCATTTTTAAATAAATTAAAATTAATAGCTAATTATAAAAGATAATAATTTTACTCTATATTTAAAAAAAGGATTTGTCCTTTATCTCTATTATAGTCTGCAGACATTTGAATGATTCGAGTCAACAACAAATGATAAATAAACACTCATTAAATCTAACCATGTATCCATCAAATGATAAAGAAACACTCATTTAGTATGACCATGTATCCATCAAATGATAAAGAATCACTTATTAAATCTGACCATGTATCCATCAAATGATAAATAAACACTCATTAAATCTGACCATGTATCCATCAAATGCATAAGAAGATCCGTCAGTGCCTATTTCACAAGAAGGTTCGGCCGTAACTAATGCCCACCCCACTTTCATGTAGCCTGTTGTCATCACTTCAAATTCATAATACCTGGGTAAATAATGAATATTGGTAGACATTTTAATAAAAAAGACTATACAAGAATAAGCAATGAAAACCAATGATTTTAAGATTGAATATTTATTTTATGAGCATATTGAGGCCAAATAAATCAATCAATATCATTGTAAAAAACGAGTGAGGTAAATATGCAAATATAATGTTAAAATATTCTAAAAACTTGGCATTTAAAGTTGTTTTTTGCCATCAAATAAAGTGTTATCATCTGATATAATGTACTGCTAATACAATCTTGAACATTTATTACCATTTTCCACTGGTAACTGCATATGTCTTTTCAGCTCTGTATGTTCTTGTCTTAATGGCTTTTTCATTGCTGTCAGTAGACACAACTATAAATGGAATATGAGTAAAAATATATATATATAAAAGAAATATAATCAAATTGTTTGTAAGATAAAATAGAAATTTCATCATGTAATTAAATGTTAATACATTCTTATTTTCAATTTCTGTTAAAGATAATTATTAGCAATTATTTTTTTAGATGAGATTAAATAATTAAGTTGATTTTTTTTTTCATGTGTTGAGACCAGGGAAGCACCAAATTGAAGTTGTTGTTTTTTGGTATAAGTAAAATAATTTTAGAAAGGCATCAGTTTACACCTTTAAATCAATAATTCAGTATATGGCATTGATCTTCATGTCTGCATCAACTATTTTCACAAGGCCGCAAATTTATAACTATACAGAACAGGTATTCTTAAAATTAACTTTAAACTGAATTTTTTTTAAAATGCGGAAACTTCATGTATTATTATTGAGTGCATCCTTAGTTTAAACTCATATTTTGATTCATGGACTTTAACTATTGTGGTTTATATGAAGTGGTAACAGCAGACGCTGTCATAAAACAAAGTGAAGATTACCTGGCACCAAACCGAGAGCAGCTAATCTGCTCTGTAGTTTGCTTCCTTTTGTAAGCATTGAGGATAAAAACAAAGAGTAAGTGTAAGGTAAGATCTATATAAAAGCATAATTAAATTTAGAGCTGACTTCAGTCATTGTCAAAAGTCCTTTGGCCATAAATATTATGTTCCTAAGATAAAAAAAATGATACTTCATCTTGTACAAGTTACTTAGTGAATTTTTGTACAATAGGATTTATATTATCTTATCTGTTACAGACGCTCCTTCTATACAGAAGATTATTGGATTTAATTTAAATATCAACAAATACTGGTACACAAACACTCACCAGCTGTGCTGCTCTCCCCTGTTTCACTTGTTGGAGCTTCTATGGCATATCCATACGCCAGAAGTGTACGTACAGCCTCAGTTGAAGTATCTCTAAAATGGATATGTATGTCATGGTCATTATAACAATATTTAAAGAGATAAGTTTAAAATGTCAGGACAAAATGCTCCCCAATAACAAATGAATGAACCAAATAACATTCTTTTTTTTTACATCAAACACAATCAAAATAATTTAATAACATGCAAATTCAAAGTTTTAAGCTTTCTCAGCTCTATACTGTTTATAATTTGGGTATGAATTTTTTTACAACCTGTTAGCTTTTTTGATGTGTTCATCAACTTTGTTGTATGGGACTAAATGGGGTGTCCTTTTGTTGATTGGATCCTGGAAGAAAGTTTGATTTATTTGATAACAATTTATATCATTTCTTTTTGGTTTGAAGAAACCAGGAAAGCCAACACTTTATCATCATTTAAAACTCTAATAAGAATACAGGACTAAACACAAACCATAGATATACATAGGACGCAATAATCTTCTGTACATAAGATAAGAGCAAGATAGTAAAATTAAATTATTTGTAAATCTAGTCTGAATACATAGAGCTTGTTTTTTTTACCCCATTCCAATCTCTAATTATTGGTTAAAATTTTACATCATATTTTATCATCACATTTGCAATTAGGGTTGCTTCAGATTTATTTGCTTGCCTCATGAAGACCATAGGTCCAGCCATGTTTAATTCGATCTTTGGCCCACACATTGTGAGTGTTCTCTGCCAGCAAATCCACCAACTCTTGCATTTTCTCATTAAGTGTAATTCCTGATAAATCTAAAGGGTTGGGCTTGTAACCATTTGACTGTAAATAGCTGTGGCAGGATAGTGAAATTTTTAGGCACAAAAACTTCAATATATATTTATATCTAATTTAAAAATTATGTTATAATTGTATTGAGGAATTTATAACTTTTGCAGATATGAATATATTTTTAGAACATTTTTAATTCTTCAAAATACTGTGTGCCAAAGTTTTAAATAAATATGGGGAAAATTGTCCAATTTTTTAAAATCTTTATTGTTTTTTAGGAGAACATTTTTTAAAATGATTCTTCTTCTCTTTCAAATGTCATAAAAACAATTATTTAAGCTCCGTAAATTTAATTTTCACAATAAACAAGATCCCAGCCTTACAAAACTGGTTGTTGTTCCATTTTTAAGACTTACTTGTTTCCAAGTTTCAGCATCTTAAGTCTGCTGTTTGGCTGTTCCTGAGGAATCATTGCCACATGGTAACCAAGAGCTAACAGAGTCCTGTAAAAGAAATTTAGCATGTTAAAAGAGTGAAAAATTTCCTTGGAAAATTGATACTTTATTAAAAATTATACAGGGTTTAAAAAACTATGTTATAAATTAACTTAACACTCATATTAAATATCATTTAAATAAAAACTGTTGTAATAAGTACTATGTGCATTTTGTAAAATAAGTTGGAACATAAGGATACTAAACATTTAGTGTTTCAAATGCTAATCAAAATCTTGGGCATATTTACATTTTAATTATCTAACACTGTCAGCAATAAAACTAAAAATTAAATTTACTCAGTTATCTTTATTGTTGTTTTTTGTATAGTTCTATTTTCATTGTCTGTTACTAACAATAGATTTTGAACTGCAATTTCTTGTTCTGTTAATATTAATTGTTATGTAAACTTTCAAATTCACTAAGTTATCTTACTTTCCACACCTTCAATTAAACTCTAGCCGTTAACTCTCTGGTTCATAGGATTGCCTTGCTTTTCTTCTTTCACTTCTAACACAGATAAATGACACAATGATGTCAAACATCAAAGTGTTTATTCTGCTAGGCTACTTGGACGTTCTTCATAGAGTGGAGCAAATAGAACGTTTTACAAATACTGGTTCCCTAGTAGTACACTCAACAGTCTCTTAGACTGTCTTATACAGAATGGGACAGCATAAAGCTTTTTAATAAAGAACAAATTACACAAACTATTTGTGTAAGAAGACAATACAATTAAGCTTTCACATCAAATAATATGTTTTAAGATATATGTAAGTAATTATTTATGTTATTGTACTGATGAAGGCATTAGCCGAAACGTCTACTATTATTAGTATTAGTTCATAAATAAAGCTTAAATGTATTGTCTTCTTACATAAATAGTTTGTGTAATTTTTTTTTTCCAAGACTGTCTGTTACATTTCCAGTATAAGGCTTGGCGCTCTCTTCATATTTATTCAACTTCACATACTGTGTCATACTAATAGTCCAACTCGACAGTCTTGGGACAACCACAAAGATCGTCTCTTCTGACACACTATCACTACTGGTTCCTCTGTGCTCTATCATGCCTCTCACAACATCCACATGATCAGAGTTCACAATATCCCCCCCCCCCCACATGAACTGGTGTTCACTCATGTGATCAAACATTCACCCACAGTTATTCTCATAGTCCTGACACTAGCAATAATAATCAAATTAAATCTAAATAAAGAAAACATTTATTTGTGTTTCCTATAATTAAATATTTGTTAAGCATCAAGTTCTTTTCTATAATTTACCTTAATGTCTCAAAAGCCACAGTGATGATATACTTCTTTTCTGACATTGGTAGTTTTTCAAAGGAATTGATGGATGGATTTATCTTCCTTTCAGGATCACGATTCTGGTAATATTAGTTTTGAAATATCCAGCATTAAAACTAATGGAAAACTAAACCATTTTTAAAATTATAATTTTACTATAATAGTTGATCTTAAATTGAAGATAGAAGCTTTTTAAAAAAATATGGTTTCATGCAGTATAATTAACAAACCTCTCCATATGACCAGCCTTGATCAATTTTATTCATGGCCCACATCTCATGAAGGTTTTCTGCCAGCTTGTCTCTCACATTCTCAATGTAGGTTGGTAGCTGAATCTGCAAAGAACCAAGTAAATTTTTAATCAGATTTATGAGAAACAGAGATATGTATAACTTAACAACAGAGCAATTACATTAAAACCAGGAAAGATAAATAATAATGAATATGTCTCTCTCGTAAAGTAATTCATGAAAAGCCCAACCGACTTGTTGACTTGACTTATTTATACAGATGCTCCTTCTATACAGAAGATTATTGTGTCCACAGACCATTCCGGTCTGGTGGCAAGGGATGCAGCATTCACAGGCCACGGCTATAAGGGTTCCATGCATTACCCATCCACCTTTATTTCCCCAACTATTGTTAGATACCCATTTGGAGCAGGGTGGACTCAGGAATGCCCTAGGCCCCAGGAACAAATCCTTGCCTTCACATGGAATTGAACCCGTGACCATCAGTACACCAGCCAAGCATGCAAGGCATTCGACTTGTTGTTGACCACTTAGAAACACTTCGGCCAGAAACAGTTGAGATCTTTCTTATGAACCATTTGAAGGTCAATGGTTATAGTAGTTGAGCTTAAGCTACCTTTGTGTTGAGTAAATCACCTTTATTTATAAGGTTTACCTTATCCATTTTCTCTATAAAGATAACATAGTTTTAAATTTTCATCCCACATTACTTACATGGGAGGTGTTGACAGCATTAGGCACAAATGGCTGATATTCACACATCTCTGTAGGCCCACTGATCTGGTTCTTGCTGAGCTCTCCAAAATAGAAGCATGGGTGAATGTTGAGCTTTTCTTTAGGAGGGAGGGATTCAATGATTGGAGCATGTTCTTCTGGAGGGCCAAATTTTAAGCGACCATGATCCCCACCAAATATAAATCTGCAACTGTTTAAAAAAAATTATATTCATAAAAGGCTTCAGCTGATTTATTGTCAATCAAATTCAAATAAATTCTTTATATTTTCACTAAATTTAATAGTATATTGTCTATTAAATTTCAATAAATTCTTTAGCTTGTCACTAAAGTCGATCAGTGTGTATCTCTTTTTTTATTTTATTTTTTTACAAATAATTGCAGGATTAAAATAAAAGTGAAAGAGGATCAAACTATTTTGGTTATATTTCCGTAATTATTCAAAATGAATTGTTAAAAGCTAAAGGTATAGATACTAAAATTTAAAATTTAATTAGACTTTGAGAATGGCTTTATCCTCTTATTCATAAATCAGCTATTTCAGCATGCCATTAAGCTTGCAACTTGAGTGATGATACTCATCTTATTAATATTAATATATAATAAATTTAATTATTGCAGACAGGTGCACATCCCAAGCATTGAATCAACCTACCTCACTCCAGCAGAAAGACTGATGACAGGAAAAAACATGCCATCTGTGTTAAAGTCCTTAAAAAATCCTGCCACCCGCACACCATTTACAGAGAATATGATCTGAGAGATGGTGAGGTCCAGAGCACAGCCAATGATATCTCCCTTCTGTAAGGGAGTGTTTGTTATTCTGACTTGTTTGGGCTTTCCACCTAATTGATTACACGTGTTAAAAAGACATTTATTAAAAATGTTATAACAATTTTTAACATCTAAATGATGCTGAGATATTGACATTTAAAAACAACTTTTGCATGAAGGATCAATGTATAAGACACTATAGATGAAAGGTCTGACCTTTATTTGGTGCTGAATTTAACACTTACCTGTCCAAAGATTTGCCCCATCAAAGCCATAGGAGTATAATGAATCACCACAACCATTTGCTCCCCAGTGTTCCCCTCCTCCTGGATAAGGCACAAAGCCAGTGGTGTTGGCCCAGCCAACCCTAAGGACAGGGGGAAGATGGGTAGTGGCCTGGTACTGAATCACCATAACTTCAAAATACCATTTTTTGTACATTGCTGAGGCCAGCTTCAGTCCAGCATACAAATTTGGCCTTAAGCTAAAAATAAAAATCAATAACAAATTATTTAAAGGAATATTTACACAAAATATCTCATTTGAGCACATCCAGATGAAATAAATCAATAAAAAAAAATTAAACATATGTTACTCAAATCTGTAGCTTTACAATGTTCATTACAAACAATTAAATGTATTTAAATTCATCTGCAATTATTTTGATTAAAACATGCAGCTAAAATCTTTTATTTATTGTGACTTGCAAGAAGAAAATGAGAAATATACTAGAGAGAGGTTACAATAGCATGAAACTGTTTTTAAATAAGTTATACCTGGTGACATGATCCACTAGTTTTGTTTGCAGCAATAGATCTTTGCCAGGTAGCAAATTATCACAAATCAGATTTTGATTAGTGCGGACAGCTACATCATTACCAACACAAAGTGACCTGAGGACATCCAAAACCTTAAACAAACAAAAAAGATATTAATAGAGAAATTGAAATGATGTGAATTCAGCTAAGAGTTTTTATTATTTTTTTATATCAATTATTTCTTTATTAATTTTATTAAATTTGAAAGAGAATGACTAATATTTCAAAGTAAAATCTTTCATTGTTACAGCACCAAATAACATTTGAATTGTGAGGAAAACAATTTACCTTTGGGTCCCTTCCATGCTTATCAATGAGAGAGATGATAGTAATGATGTGCTTCTCTTTTATCATGTTTAGAGCTTCAGGGCTGTCAATCAATACACAGTGCAGGACATCAAGTACACCTGATACAATTAGGTCAAAATTTTAATCATTTCTTGAAAAAGAGTGAATGGCACATTTTTACTAAAGATTTATCACAACTTGTACAATGGTTCATATTAAGTTTATAAATTCATAGCAATAGTTTTTGTTGTTTCATTTTATAGTTTTGTCAATTATATAAAATCAAATAAGAAAAAAGGTCTAGTAAAGTGCTTTTTATTTATATGGCAAAAAATTCTTATAAAAAATCTCCATCAATTTGATTGGGTAAACTTGTTTTTCTCTAAATACAATTAACCTGTAGAAGATTGTTGACTTTCTAGCCTGTTGACCAGCCAATCCAGGCGATAAGATTGAGCAAACTGAGCACAATTAGCTCTGTTACCCCGGATCATGGCAGCTGTAAAGGATAAGACTATGCATTTATTATATCACAAGAGGAGAAGGGAATAAAACAAACTTAATTCAGCACCTAATTATAATTCACCAGAAAGTAAAACAAGCACAAGACACGTCCAAAGAAGCATGACGGGTGACCCTCAATATGGTCTACCAATCACAGTTTCTGGTTGTCAAGCAAGGGTGGTGCAAGGTGGGGGGCAGATAACAACAACTGCAGTGCGTATGTCTCATGACCATCAATGCATCACCTGACCCCCTTCTGATTTTCACTTACTATATTTTCATTTCTTTGTGCTGCTGTTTGTATTTGTTCTTTCTCCATGTTATTTGCACTATCTATGAGCATATGCTACTCCGCAGGTCATATCTAGTTAATATACATAAGCATAACCCAATGTATATGTTATGGTTGGGTGAGTGAATTAGGACATTAATAGAAGTAATTTTTTAAATGCAGGTTTCAGAACATTTAAACCAAACATTTTTAAATGTGCAAGATAATTTCATGATCATGGCAATATGAAAGAACTTACCAAGAAGCAAATAGAGATAGCTGGAGATGTCATCCCATTTCCCTGCTGCTTCCTCACCAGCGTAGTGAGCAAACTGTCTACGGCTTTTGTAGGAACTGAATTTATCAATAGTTTCTAGGATTAAGGCTATCATTCCCTGGAAATAAGGATAATAATTTGTAAACTCTAATTAAATGATTACTAAACAACTTAAGAAAGATTTCAATAGTAAATCAGAAAATACAAAATTGACTATAAGTTATAAGGGATTTTTAAAAAAACTTGTTGGTCATTGTTTTTATTTAGGTCATTTTTTAATAATTCTTTTACAATTTTACTTCCAAGAATCTAGTGAAGATTTAACAGTAACAAAATTTTTTATGCTTTAGTAATGATGTTTAAAAAAAATAAAGGTTAAAATACATTGAAAAGAAATATTTTACTATTGAAAGATACAGTCGTTGATAAAATTTACCTCCTCTTGGAATAGATCTTGTCTATTTCTTAGAGCTTTCAGCTTATTTTGCTTTTCTTCATGTTCTAAAAATAAAGCAACACTTCTTAAAAGTTAATATTTATGGTTTCTAAAAATCAGATAACTATACTATAGTTTCAGCTGATTTTTGTAAACAATAACAGATTTTTAATGTTTGCACAAATGAGGAAACAAATTAAAATTAATTTACTAAAAATTATTTTCTTTACATATTACAACTGAACGAAACAACACATGAATTATCTTTTAGTATATAATATGCTTGATGTTACTGGTCCTTGATAGATTTTTCATTTCATAGTCTAATGGATGCACCAATTATTCTTTTATCTTGAAATTAATGAATATTTTAAAATCATGCTCAGATTTAATTTTATTTTACTAACCTACATCTTCCCCAGGCTGAGCAAAGTAATCAATGAGATCTTCTAAACATTTGATGACCTCAGACAGACTCAGTCTAGACCAGGATGGGCTTGTGCGTCCCTCTGTCTTAAGAGACTCCAGGGCCCTGTTAGGACATGACTAGTTAGTAATTTATTTTCAAAAGAAAGTCAAGTATTGCATCACAAAAAAAAAAAATACAAGATGAGGATGAAAACCATTTTATTGCATAAAAGTTATGCCTAATTGTCAGGAACTGAAAAAATACTCATTCATTTTTTCCTTAAAAATAATAAGAATTACATTTTTAAAATTATTTAAATTAATTTCTTGTGGACAGTTGAACTCTTTAAATTATAGTAACTTTGCTAACTAATTTTTAAAATGAAAGCTAGAAGGTTTCAATATAAAATTTCAATGCCAGTACAATTTAATACATTTAAAACTCAATTTATATTTATACTCAGTGCTAAATGCAAGCTGTATGTTTAAACCTTTTCCCATTTATAAGAATGCAAACATGCTTTTCTAACATAAAGAAAAGACTAATTTTATATGGAATCAAACTAAATCAAATAGATTTTTATTAAATGTCTAATCCTCAGACATAAGCAGGTTGAGTTATAGAAACAAATTTTGGATAGTAAATTATTTAGTCTCCGAGGGTACCACAAAATGAATAATTAATTTTTTAAATTAGCCATTTATTGGTAGTACCTAAATCTTATCTCTAAAATTATTTGATTAAAATTATTGAATTAACCCAGACAAATGTGTTAACATCAAGTTTTTTAAAAAAAGAACAAAAATCTCATTTAAGTTACGTGTCAATTATTTATTTTGTGGTTCCAACCTACACTAAATGACCGTGTAACTTTTAGCTAGTATTAAATAAAACTTTTCAAGCACATCTTAACTTAAATCAAATAAAAGACTACAAGTATAACAGCTACAATATTTTTCCCATCATAGAAATCAGGCTTCTGGAGCAGTTACAGCTACTGCTGCGTATCATATTTTATTTGTGTTTAGGTTTTGTATATTTTGATGATGGGTTTATCTGTTTTAGTAAAATAGCAAAGTTATCATAAGAGAAAAATAAAAACTTCAGGTTAAGCACCATGAAATAGAATATTTTGATATTTTTCTAAGCTTGAGATTGCGAGTGAGAGAAATTTCTCTCTATATACAAACTACCAAAAGACTAACTCCAAATGCCTGATTTAAACAATACCATTCATTAATTCTAAACATTAATTAATACACATGTTTTATATTTAGCAGCTAAAATTTTTAATGCTATTCAATCTTAAATATTATTTTTCCTTCTGAATGAAATGCATTTAATCTTTACGAAAATAAATGAAGCAAAAAAAAGAAGTTTTGGAAATTCCAACTTCAAATAGGCTCAGATAAAATCATAACAAAGTAATGGGAACATGTTTGCAAAAAAAATTTTTTTAGGAATCTTATCTGAGCTTTATCCAAAGTAGTTGAATCACCAAACTAAGGAACATTCAATGATGCGTACAATAATGTGCTGAGAAATGATGAGGGGTTGGGGACACTATGAATTATGTGCGCATTTAGTTATTACATGCACATGCAATTTTACCTTGACAGGCCCCATGAAAATATTTTTTATAGAAAAAGACAAGTTCCAAAGACAAAGATCCTGTTCTAGTTGATATAGATTAGGGTTTGTTCCTAATTCTTGGTCTATAGAATCCCACCTCAAACAGGTGATAAAAGAATCATATAAGAAGGGCTCGACCTTATGCAAGATATTTAAAGATGACAATTAATGTAATAAAGAGAAAAGTTTTTTTTCTTGAAAGCTTAGTTAAGATTCTGCAAGTATGCTGACCTCAACATAACTGTTATGTGCTGATCAGAAATGTGAGGTTCAGATGAACGACTTGCTTTTAGCTTGATCAGTAGAAAAGAATACAGAGCTACAGCATATACTGATGTGTCTTCAATCAGCCCAATATAGTCATGAACAGATGATGTTTTGGTGGGATGTCAGGGGGCTGTGCGATGACGTCTGATGTTAACACAACACACATTTCTACATTTCTAAACCTACTTCGTAAACCTGTTAAACAAACTCTGGCATTTGCGAATGACCCGAGCTGAGCGAGACTCCTCCTCCTGGGCTCTTGAAAAGGTGAAGCCATCGTCCATGTGACCTTCCACTAGCATGATAGCCTGAGGGATAAACAGGGGCCAGTCAAAGCCTTCATGAAAATATTTCTTATCCTTGCTTCAAGTTGTCAGTATGATGATCAGTTAAAAACAACTAAAACCTCTAATGTGTCGTCTATAAGATAAAATAAAGAAATTTCTAACATGTAATGAATTTGGGATAAAATTCATCTTTACACAAGCTATGTAAGAAGTGAAGACATGAAGTATAATTTATATTGGTAATAAGTATGAACATGGTTTTTAAGTATAAAATTACTAATAGGAGACTGATATAGGTAAATTGATGGGGTATAGAAATAGGATTTAGGTATTTAATGGAAATTCTTTTCAATATAAAATATACCTTTTTCTCTTCTACCCTCCCCACGCCTCGTTTCTTCGTCTCAAAAGTTTGATAAGAAAGCCAGAGCCCTGTGGAGGCGTGCTGCATGTAAACCATAGAGTCACCATACTTGATGTCTGCATGGCCCATACCCTCATCCTCTCTAGCATCTGACTGTTTCTTTTCATCCTGGAAATATAGAAATACAAAGATAGATGAAAATCTAGGCATGATGAAACCCATCAAAGTATTTAAAAATTACACTACTCCACACTCCTGCCCATACTCTGATACCAAGTTATCCTAAAACTAACCTTAGACATCATAAGATTAAATGCTGTGCTGGCTTCATCAGCCTTTTGTCTGTGTACAGTCATGACTGTGTTGTCTGGCATGGCAGCCAAGTACCTGCCGGAGGTCACATGACGAATTCGACACTGTTGTCCCCAACCCATGAATGCACCAGCCCACCTTTGGTGAAGACATTAGCATTTTGTCTCATTAATAACTTAATAATACAACACTCAGATAGAAATAGAGATAAAAACAATTTTCTTATTCCCCATGCAAAGAACAATCACACACAAATTTTCATTTTTCCTATCTGAAATTCAGGCTTGGAATGGGTTGCCTGATCAAACCAGGAAATCTAACACAATAACAAAATTTTAAAGTCTTTAAAAAATGGAAGACTAAACGTAAAGATGGAAAAGCATAGGACGCAATAATCTTCTGTTTAGAAGAAGTGTCTCTAATAAATAAGATAGTATAAAAAAAGAAAATATTGCTTTTTAGCAGGTTTTGGAAAGCCATCTTATTGTAACAAAAATAAACAACTATGTAGTTGACAATAACATAAATTAAAATCCACTTACTTTGTTCTAATGTGTTCCATTCTCCACAATGAACGAGCATGACTGCAAACTGCTCCAGTTTCATACATGACACAACTGAAAAATAATGACAAGTTTTATCATTTAAATATAGTAAATATAGTATGGTGTCGTTTTATTGTAAAGTTTATTATTTTTCAAACAATTAAATTTTAAGTGGATGTAGAGTGAAGAGGTTGAAGTATTCTAAGTTTTTAAAAATGTTCATATTGCTTCAGAAGTTAAATACATGCATTCCCAATGGGATATATGAATAATATAAAGTGACATATTTTTTTGTTATTGTTTACATACTTGAATTCATTTTCACTTCCAGCCTCTGGGATAGCCAAGCATTCATCCATGTGACCATGGAACAATCTGAGAACATCTCCTCCAAACACATAACCTGAGGTAATCAAAGCAAAATTTTGTATTTAAGATCAAACAAATAATTGAATTACAAAAAGTTTTTAAAATACATTTCCTACAAAATTTGTAATAATGACCAAGCATACATTTAGAAGTTGACCTAAATATAACAAAATTTTGGGTAATTGCAGTAGAGATACTGAGGGCATTTAAATAAGATAATGTTCTCATCCTTTCCAAAGGGCAGAATAATAATTGTAAACATTAAAACATTATAGTACTCAGTTCACATCTCCACTAATACTAAAATAGTAAGATTTTTATTAAAAAATTATAGCTTAAAATTTATCTGAAAAACATACCTAAAGTTTTCTGACGTACTGTGCCTGAGCACATAGGCACAACTGTCCACAAAGTTTGTTGGAAGGATGCTATCACACTGTTTCCACTACCAATATGCTGAGAATCAAATAGAAATTTTTAATGGTAATAAGGCACTTTTGAATTTAAAATACTTTCTTAAGCTAAAATATAAGTAATTTTTTGTTGATATGGTAGAGGAAAAAACATTGACTTGATCAGAGTTAAGACTTACCAAGTATCTCTCTGAGGAAACACTGACAAGAATAAGGTCATCTCCAACTCTAACTTTTTCACCTTCTGACCTTTGCTTTGATGCAGGGTGAATAGTCCACCAACATGATTCACCTATCAATTTTAAATTCAAAAATAGTTTTAAAAATAACATTAGTGAAAATAAAAATTGTATTTTATTAAATGTCAACTTATCTTAAAAGAGTATCAATACTTTGTTTAAAAAATGACAATTAATTTACTATTACCTTAAAATAAAAAGTGTCAAATCTTGAGCATTAATTTTTTACATCAATTATTTTAAGCTACCTGAAGCTGTTTCCTGGAGCCCAACATCAAATGCAAGCTTGTCATTTGAAGAACTTGTTGATAGGCAGGAAAGGTACTTAAAACACAACAAATCAAAGAATATTTTTAATTAGCCTATTATATATCCTTTCAGTTTTTACTTCAGTTTAAATACTTGAGAGGAATCATATATTATTTTTTAGATAAGCTTAAATATTAATTGCATTTTAATTTAATGCAAAACGTAAAGCTTTATTTTCATTAAAAAAACAACAAAAAACTAAAAGTAAAGGGCTCAGTCTGCTACCTGAATAGATATAAAAGAATCTATTAAACATACTATAGGTAAGACAGAAAAAGGGAAAAATAAGACAAGGAATATATAGCCAAGAGCTTTCTCCAGCACACAAACAAAAACAAGACGATTTCCATTTTTCAAAAAAAAAAAAAAAAACGTGTTTTTCTTTTGATTTTTTAGGCTTATCCATAACTTGTTTGCTAACTTATTGATACACTTGTGTTGGACATGTATTAAGAAAGAAAACTTCTTAACTGGAATAATGATTTTTTTTTATAATAAGGCTTTGTTATTTGTTGAAAAAAATACTGTATTACAAACAGCCTATAATACAAATAAACATTCATTTTTACTCACCATGTTTCCATGGTAATGTCTCAGTAGCACAGCATGACCATATAGAAGCGTGCGGTGTCCAGATTGTGCAGCCTGAAATTTAAGTTTTTAAAGAAAATAATTTTAAAATGAATATCTATTATAATTAGTGAAAAATTATGCCCAAAACATTTTCAGTAGTCACTTAATTCTGAATTCATCACATTTTTTAAATATTAACCAAGTTAGCACATAAATTTGGATACATTTATTTTCTGTTGTATGTGGTAATAAATTAAACTTTAGATGAGAACATACAATGGTAACCTTTCATATTCCCTTTAAGATTTATTAGTCCATGTGCAAAGTAAAAAAAACAACTTTTATGCAAAGTTGCACAGCATCCATTTGTGGTAGCAATATTTTTACACAATTTGCTGCCCAGTAATTCTAAACTGCTTCGCACCATCAGTCAGATGTCTACCCAGCCGTGCTGCTGGGCAGCGTGAAGGGAAATTTGGTAACCATTTCCATTAATATAAATTATTTATAAATGATCCATTTAAATAAAATGAAGAGTAATAAGTTATAAAATAAACAAATACATTTTTTTAAAAAATTGAATATAAGGATATATTTTAATGAAACAAAAAATAGAAATTCTTTAAGTGTAATGAGAGGTACATATTTTCATCAGAGTCACTTGTATGTGAACTGAAAAATAATAGGTGAAAACTTAGCTAGGTGCAAATGTAAAAATTGGCACTGAAAGTGTTTATTTTAGGTTATCTTTGTACCGTTGATTGCTGGTTTGATGCTCCAACCATCTCTTGTAAAGCTCTCACTGACAATGCTTGCTCAAGTACAAAAACAGAGACAGATAAATCTGGTGGAACATCCTGATGAAAGGAAAGGTAAGGATATGTGTGTGCTCAAGAATTTGTGAAATTTCCCAAAAGAAATAATGATAAACAGATAAAGCATTCAAGATTCAACCTCAAAGTTGAGAGAGCTGCTGCTCATTTTAGACATGAATTAAATATATAAATATAAATTTTAAGTGGATTGAATTTTCTGTATTATTATTAATCCAAATTTGTCATAAATCAATGTCAAGTTTTAAAGAAAGCCGAGTCAGAGTAGAAAATGAACTGATTCATGACAGTAAAATGAACAAAGTTAAAGCAAATTTATCCTATGTGTTTTTCAAAACCTTTATCTATTATAAGTAATGTATATTATAGTATATATTCATTATTTAACCTTGTTAGCAACACTCTCAAGAAAACACATTCTGTTTCCAAATCCTTCTGCAGCAAGGCAAACTCGTTCTGCTGAGCTAGGAGCTATGCAGCTGAGGCATACCATATCATCCTATACAAAAGGAAAGAAAAAAATAACAAATTCAATTTTCTATTTCTAATTTAGAAATCTTTTAATATTGTACAATATATGTTAATGTATAATATAGTGCTGTTAACGAGTTATTTAAATTAAATCTTTAACTTTTGAAAAATTAGCGATTAATTAGTCGTTAATTTCGATTAAAGCCAAAAATTAAAATTTATGTCATAAGTAACAATTATTAAACGTTCTTGTTGAAAATCCAAATACCCTGGAAAGTCACCTTTATATGTCTACTACTCAAAAAGACAAGTATGTTGACATTATTTGGTTCAAGTGATGAGCTGGTCTAATTGATAATATAACCAGTCGAGCTGAACAATCATTCACATGGAACTGAGGTAACTGGTATGCACAAAACGGTCTTGGCAAGGAATGACATTATCGGATATCGGTTTTCATTAAATTTCCACCATTGTAGAGGGTAAATGGATTCAGGAACTTTCATCTCCATTTTGTAACGCAGTAATTCATGAGAAGAGCTGTCGTCATTTTCTGTCTCTGAGCCCCCCCCCCCTAAAAGCCGTATTTTCTATTTGAAAATGAGAATGGGTCAAATCACTGTCTTGTCATTTAAGTACTGTATGCTTATAGTGTAACGCTGCGCTCATATGTCGTAATACGCGTGAAGCCATATTAAACGTCATTAAATAAATTGTAAGCAATCAAATATTTATGTGGAACTTTTGTATAAATTTGCTTGTATTGAATGCGACGTCACATTTATTTAACACCTTCCTCACAATCGTGACATCCCACCCCACCCCCTTTTTTGCGTGACGTCATTTATGATCGGCCAGTCGGCCCCTTATACAGACGTAATAATTGATTGGAGAAAAAAACTGTATGCTTTGTTTTTAAATGAAGTGCGCTAATCTACCTTTCATTTTAGCTTTGTGGAGTAATTCATATCATGACTAAAATTATGATTTATTCGTTCTTATCTTATCTTATCTGTTAGTAAATATATGACATTCTCAATGGAAGGCTGTGTCACTTAGACTCTTTTTAATACCAAAGGTGAGCCTGTCTGTTACAGACGCTCCTTCCATACGAAGATTATTGCGTCCTATGTTATTAAGGGTTTATGTCTATTAGTATTAGAGTTTAAAATTTTGACATAGTGTTGGTTTTCCTGGTTTCCTCAGTCAATCCATTCTACGTCCAAAGACAGGATGTGAAGAAGGAGAATTTGTATGTGTTTGTTCTTGCTTACTGCTACGGGGTAAAAAAAAAGTCGGGTTTTTAAAATCCCTATGACTCTGTCTATCTGAGGTTTGTATTAGGTTATTTTTGTCTCGTAGTTCACAAAAATTGATAACCACAATGCCTTGACCAGAAAGATTACTTTTGTCTTTGAGCAAGTCATCCTCGACTTTCAGTCTGAACCCCAAAACTTTTTTTAAATTAAAAAAACAACAAAAACTCAGCAGACGGCTTGTCGTCATGAGGCTAACGATTACGTCACAAGCCAGTCTCCACTCTTTTGTCCCATGACACCATTTCGTCAACTTTTTTCAGTCAGAACTAATCAACACTGAACCCACCTGGGCACGATCCATGTCCCACACCCCGCGACCCATATCCCACAGACCCGCGACCCATATCCCACACACATCGCATGTCCCACCCTGCACATTTCTTTTCATACCCCCACCTCCTCACACCCATCCCATCTGAATCATTCAACGGAAGTGATAGTAGATTTATGTAACATCCTGATATTCCAATGTTTATTATCTTTATAGGTGAGATCAGGGGCGGATTAAGACTGCACGGGGCCCCGGGCTGCAATCAAACGGGGGCCCTATCCAGCCAGCGTCCCTTAAAATAAAATGATTGCTAACAGCTAATATAAGACTGTAACTAAATATTAATATTGAAAAAAAAAATAAACAAACAACGAACACGAAGAAATAACTGTTTGAAGTGTTAGCGGTATGTTACAATTGAATGTGAAAAGAAAACTTTTATATTCCACTGCTGGGAATCGTACACGACACCGCTTGCATCACGAGCCTATACTCTTTCCACACGGCCAGTGGAGCTTGTCTAAACTGGGACATTTTAAAAATATGAACTATATTTTATACTATGTTTTCTAAGTGATATAAATTTATTTAATTTATTATATTTTCAAGGGTTCGTGCAAACATTTGTACACTTTTATAATAAAATATTTAAAAAAGTTTGGGGGCCCCCAAAACGTCGGGGGCACCTGGCTTTAGCCCGTTCAGCCCCCCTTAATCCGCTACAGGGTGAGATACATTTCTATCATGTCTCTAAAGATATTATTTTTTTAAAATTTAGTTTAGTTATTATTATTTTTTTAAAATTATTTTTATTTTAAAAAAGTAAGTCTGAAACAGCATGAAATGCGGTATCAACTAGTAACTAAAGTTAACATTGGGAAAATGGTTCTAAAAAAGTCTGTGTTGAGGCTTGGCTTATCAAGGTTGGGAGAACAAAACCAGTTCAGAATGATGTCTCACATATCACATATGAATAGCAAGGCTGTAGCTATGGTGTCATATATATATTACAAGCATTAATTCCTTACATATCACATATACATAACAACGCTGTCGTTATCATGCCTTATATATCACATATAGATAACAATTTTTAACGATGTAGGTATGATGCCTTATACATCACAAATACATACAATGCTGAAGTTATAGCTCTGTGTTCAACAATACACTGAATGCAAGTTTTGTCAAGTAGCTTCAGAATATCTTAGGAGTACTTCCATGTTTTGTCAGTTTTTTTCATATGAATGTCCTGTGGCAATGTGTTATGAGCTCACAAATAAGTCTCCACTGGTGGTATTCACATTACAGCAACACTGCGTTTTATTACGGTAACACTACGTTTTACTACGGAAACTACATTTTACGATATTTAAATCTTATCTCATCTGTTACATACGCTCTTTCTATACAGAAGATTATTGCGTCCTACGTTTATATATGGCTTGTGTCTAGTCCTACACTCTTATTAGAGTTTTCAATGATGATAAAGTGTTGGCTTTCCTGGTTTCCTCATACAACCCATACCACGCCCGAACTCCGGACGGGATCTCAGAAAAGATTTTTTTTAAGCGTCAACCCACCCCTCCCCTTGAGGCGAAAGAATGAAAAACGAACACTTAACTAATTGGACGCCATTACAACATGCAAGACATTACTACAAATTTAGCTTTTAAAAAAAAAACAACAACCGGAAACAGTATTATAATCATTAATGGCATATTACGATCATAACAGACAAAGTAGCTGTCATATTATGACCTGAAAGTATTGATTTTTTTTTCTCGGACACGACATTTGGAGAATTTATCTTGAAAAATGCGCGTCTGCTTTAAATCTTTGCCACTATCACCAGATTTTTTTCTACGTATACTGAATGTATCAACGGTTCAACCATCTCCCACTGCTGAAATAGGTGTGCCGTGTCGTTATCAACACATTGTTGGTGTTATTCTGGACACTCAAAGTGGAGCAAAGTACGCCGGTAATTAGATTATCTGTGAGATCTCAACGTTCGTGCCTCCTCTATTACAGTGGACGTAGCACGTGAGAGAGAAAGATAGAGGGTGCTTGCGCGTGTGTGTTTGTGTGTTAGAGAAAATCATTTGTTGTCCCGTGGATTTTACTAACCATAAATAGTTAAGTACCACACAAAAACTTAATGCCACTCATGTCGTAGTAAAGGATCATTCTACAAAAGCTCGGTTACGACATCTCTTTATTTATGGATGATACTTTTTCTGCTCATTGCGTCATTAATTAAAAAGATATTAATTTTCAAATAAACAAAATTCACGAAGCCGATCACGTAAGCTACTAGAGGGATTTTGACTTTAACGCAACGAAGTGGCTATTCGGACCTGGGTCCCAATAGCCTACGACCGCTTTTGGGACCCGCTAGGCTTGTTAAACGATAATTTTATAAAGTTTACCATCCCTCTATCAATTATCTTTTGGCATTTTAAATATATTTTATATTTAATAAACCTGTTTCAAGGGTAGTTTAAATTCACGTTGAAAGTCAGTTGTTTAAATTAAGTCATTGCTTTTGTTTTTTAAAGAGCAAAGATATCAAATCTGATGTCCAGCAACCAATAAACATAAAAATGTTGGTGGCGATAGTAGAAAGTAAGAAGTAGTCGAACGAAGAATGCCACAAAATATTGGTTGAAAGTCGAGACGTAATCGATGACTGAACAAGTAGGTTGGAAACAGGTCAAGGTTAGGATCGATTAAAGGAGGTCACAAGCACACGTGAGTGGAGATGGCATTGGAGTTTTCGTTAATCAATTATTCCTAAGAAGGTCACAGCACTAGAACAAGGAAATAATAACTAAAATGGGGACAGCTGGAAAAGTCACGTGACACATCCTATAGACTATTGTTCCTCTATCCCATGATGTAATGCTACATTCCAGTACTACTGAATCCCATCTAATGCTACATTCCAGTGTTTCTGAATCCCATCTAATGCTACATTCCAGTATTTCTAAATCCCATCTAATGCTAAACTCCAGTATTTCTGAATCCCATCTAATGCTAAACTCCAGTATTTCTGAATCCCATCTAATGCTACATGCCAGTATTTCTGAATCCCATCTAATGCTACATTCCAGTATTTCTGAATCCCATCTAATGCTACATTCCAGTATTTCTGAATCCCATCTAATGCTACATTCCAGTATTTCTGAATCCCATCTAATGCTACATTCCAGTATTTCT